>JAGXJF010003131.1:0-497906 GCA_019208055.1 Stipa capillata
ATTTCACATGATAAGATTGTAGCGGGGTCCTGTGACCTGCGCGCGTCGCCCTGCAAAAAAAAACCAATGAAGTGGAGCATATGTATTGTAAATGACTTAATGTTCGCTGCTAAAAGACTCCTTTTCTCTGCTTTTGTTTTGTTATTTTTATATTTTTTTTTCTTTCATATTTTTTTTTTATTCTTTCGTTCTTTTTTTTTGCTTTTTTTTTTTTTTTTTTTTTTGTTTTTTTTTTGCATTTTTTTTTGCTTTTTGCTTTTTAACTGCTTTTTTTTTTTTTGTCGTTAATTAAATGACGGCTGGCTTACCCTCTCTTGCTTATTCTGAAAATGTCAACGCATGGTCACCCTCACGCTGCCGGCTGTCTCTCTTCTCCTTGTACCAACCGCTGCAATGACAGTTTTATCAGCGACTTCCCGCTGATAAGGCAGCATAAGCAAACTTGCGGTGTGCACATGTTGATCAGTACAAGGGTACAGCAATACTGTGACTCATATGGGATAAAAAACCAATAAACTGCTCGCTATTGCCTTGCTAAAATTTACTCACAACACCCAACACGCTGCTCCTCGCTTGCTTCCCATCCACATAAAAACTGGAATTACATAAAAAACAACTCACCGTAACATAATCAACCCTTTTCGTCAACTGGCTGAACTCGGCCCAAAACAACCCAACTTTCTCCGTTCCGTAGTTATCAACACCCTCGACGGCTGTGAGAAAACTCTCGGTTTCGGAAACTACGTTTCCGGACTAAAGCTTCCGGAAAAAACCGGACAAGTTAGAGGTTGCAATTAGGATAATCTTTATCGAAATTCGGACTAGCTTCTGGTTGTTGTTTTTTGAGTTTTTTCCTTTATTTTCGGCTTTTTTTTTTTTTTTTTTTTTCTTTCTCTTTCTTTTTCTATTTTTGCTTTTTTATTTTAATACTAACTCTCTCCCTCATCTAACTACCAATTCTGAACACTAAACTCAAACTTAAACTTCTAACAAACTAACTTGAAAAAATAACTCCTCTTAACCTCAACTCGCTAGTTATATAAAACACTAACGGTCTCTCTAACCCCTCTCCAAAAAAATAACAAACTCTCTAAACAGTCTCTCATCTAACACCAAACTCAAACGTCTCGGTACTTTTTTCTGCTGTTTTTTTTGCTGGGGATATTTTTCCTTTTTGGTTTTTTTTTTTTCTCTTCTTTTCTTTCTTGTGGCCTGGAAATGTTCGCCGTGTGGTAGTACGGAGTGCAGTTTATAACAATGCTGATTATCTTTTTCATCAGTTCAAGTATGGGCAGACTCTGGACGACCATAACATTCGCACAGCTGAATACACCATCGCAATCAAACGGTGTGCAGAATGGTCGGACGACTGGAATACAGGCTCCGAGTAATTCCAAAGTAATTTATCGTCAAGCCTGGTCGGATAAGTCGCTCCCTCCGTTGTTTTTTTTGTTTTTTTCGCTGTTTTTTTTTTTTGTTGTTTAACTTATTTAAAACCCCTCCCTTTTTCGGTTGTTGTTTTTTTTTTTTTTACCTTTTTTTTTTCTTTATTCGTTTTTTCTGGTTTTGTTTTTTTCTGTTTTTTGCGTGTGTTTGTTTTTTTTTTTTTTTCCGGTGCTTTTGTTTTTTTTTTTTCCGGTTTTTTTTTTTTTTTTTTTCCTTGGTTTTTTCTTTGTGTTTGTTTTTTTTTTCTCGTTTTTTCTTTTCGTTTTTATCTGTATACTTTTTATTCTCGTTTCTGTCGGCCCCGAGGTCGGCCACTAAAAACCTAACAACGCGTTCCCTTACGGAATTGTCTTCGACGCACCCCCCCGACACAGAAAAACAACCCGTTTCGGAACGTTCCCCCGGCCCTGGCGATCGGCCCCCTAATGGCGGTCGAGAGGGCCCCGCCCCCGAACGGCTCCTCCGGGGCATGGGAGAGCGGGTCTTTCTCGCAAAGGGGACGCCGCCCAGGGAGCCCGGAGGGAAAAACGCACAGTTCCGATCCCCCCCCCGACCCCCCACCAAATAACAAGGGCGAGCTGGCCCGTACCAACGCCCAAAGAGCTAACCATCAAATCCGCCCCCAAAAATGTCTTGGATGGATGTATTAATCCTATCTCCATGCACAACTGTCAACAGTATTCCCCCACTTTACAAACTAAGCCAACTAATCTAGGGGAATGACAATGACTTTATGACATTGTGCCAGCAACAAGACAAGTGACACCCCCCACCGATAATTATCTTTCTAATAAAATCTTCTGGAGGCAACGATCTCGTTCCCCCCTTTCCACCCCAATACAATCAATATCATCTGTCACCAGGAGACAAGAAGTTAATGGAGCTTGCCCAAATCAATGTGGGACACGTGGCTGCCACCCTACTAATCAATAAAGGAACTAAATAGATGGCAAGCATACAAAAAACAATAATAACGCTCTCCTAGCGAACGCGCAACAATAGAACCAATTTCATAAGAGTTACCTCCCAAAAACTCTTTCGCACCAAACAAAGGGAGACCACGTGACGGGCCTCCCACACGACCACAGCAAATTTTGGTAAATGAACCCCCCTCCTCGCGCAAAATCAGGTTCAACGCCCCTGCACAACCCGACTAAGTGCTTATTGGGCCGGGGCTGACATCCCCACAATCGCAGTAGGAATCCTTCACCAACCCAGAAGCCTTGTGAAGGTCCAACCCTCCCCGCTACTTGCCCCCTCAACTCATAAAGATAGGAAATCAATGCATAAGCCCCCCCCCAATCCCGCCCCCCCCCCGCCCACCCCACTTTCTTCAACATATAAAAGCACACCCAAAGAGCTCTGTCAACCATCCCCACCTCTAAACAGTCACCCTTTTTTTTCAATATAATATTTATATTTATTTTTTTTGTTTTTTTTATTTTTTTTTATTTTTTTTTTTACTATAAAAACATTTTTTTGTTAATTGTTTTTTTTTGTTTTTTTTTTTTTTTTTTTTTTTTTTTTTTTTTTTTTTTTTTTTTTTTTTTTTAACAGGATACGCGCCCCGTCGCCCATACAAGCCCCCAATACAAAGAGCCAAAGACCCGCACGCCACCAGGGGTGGCACACAGGGCCCCACATTCTCCCCCTTTTTTTTGTCTCTTGTTGTAATGGTAAATATTGGTGTGTTATTTTTATAGTTGGTTAGTCTTTAGTGATTGTGACATTCATTTTTTTTTTTTTTATACTTTTTTTTTAACTTTTTTTTTTTATATTATTTTTTCTTGTGTGTATATTTGTGTTCCTCTTCGGTTTTTTTTCCTCAAATGAAGATAGAAAATTCTTAGTAAGAGCCAAAATAAAATAAAAAATAAGTTTATCCAAGATTGGTTCTCAGTCTGTATATACATAGGATGTCATATAGACTGACAAGAAATCATTTGGTTTTTCACACAAGAAAAAACACACCCAACGATGGCAACAACCGGATTTGTACATGGGCGAAATCCTTACAAAAACCAACACCTCTCAAATGTAAGAAAAAAGACAAGAGAAATAAAGGGAGGTTCATCTTAGTTTAACTATTATTATGAGTGAAACATATTCTTTATTATATCTAATGAATAAATGATACCAACGTCCTAACCAGAAGGAATCGCAAATATGCACTAGATAAAAGAAACCCCATAAACCCTATTATTCCACGATTCAGCAAATAAGGGGGATGTGTGTCTTAAAGTTTCTATTGACCCATTTTATCGGCTAATAAAAACTCACTCCACCTGCATCAAATTTATTTTGTCTATGGGATAGATCGTACTCTCTTTATCTTTCTTCTCCTTAGGGAATACATGCATCATTGCAGTTTTCTTCGGCAAGCTTCATCTTTTTTGGTGTTCCTTCTTGGTTTTACTTCCACTCTTCTCATTCCTTCTTGGGTTTCTCTTTTTTGGGAAGAAAGTCGTTAAATTTCCTGTACCAGATAGCATGAAAGGATGTCAATAATACTTAACGATTCTTTCCATGGTGTCCTTCGCAATTCGTCTTTCTCCCCTTGACTATGGTCTTCACAAGATCACATTTGTAATAACAGACATTGTTAGAATTTCAAAGCAAAAAAAAATTAGGGGATAACTTGTACAGTGCTCAGTCTATCTAATCGCTAAGTCTCCTTCCTAGCCATCTGATCTGGTTGGGGGGGGGGGGGGGGGGATCTGGATCTGGAGTGCTGGAATGAGGGGGGGGGCCTATCCTGCCCAACCTCGATATTGTCGGCAAAAAGGGAAAACTCATACCCTCAAAAAACACAATCACAATCAAAAGAAAAACGCACACATTATATAGAAGGCAAAGGCAGAACACAAACACCTAAAAACGAGAAAAAAGAAAAACTGGAAGGAGGAAAAACACAACTGTACCTACTAAAAACATATAAGGAGATGATAGATCATTCTCATCACAGCATAAAAGATGCGGGCTATGGGGCTTGTTTTTGTTTTTTTTTTTTTTGTTTTTTGTCCCTCCATTTGCTCTAACAAGAAATGCAAACAAAGGAAATAAACAATTCATTGTTAGTGCTTGTAGGCTTGGCTTGCTGTGTGTTTGAATAATACTGATAACTTTGGAAACGTGAACAAATTTTTCGCAAAATAATAATCTCCTGATCTTTGTGATATTTCTGTATTATTCTTTCTAATTTTTCTTATTTTCTTGTTCCAACACGCAAATGAGCTTTGTGTTGCTATTTAAATTAGAAACCCATTAATATACATATTTTAATGAGTAGAGAATACAGTTATTTGGTGTGCTGGTTTTAATTCGTGTCCATTCAGAACTAAGTCATAAAAAGTATCTCTAAAAATCCAATCATAAATCATGTAGAGGCCCCCCAACAATGAATACCATACAGCTGTAAATTGTGCTATTATTCACACAGAATATTATACCACACACACCCAGCAAACGAAAAAAGCCAAACATCATCAAACTAACCCACTTCACACCACCCCGCGTGCTTTTTAATTTTTTCAAGGTCTACTTCACGCGAAAAGCTTGATGTACGAAAAATACATCGGCCCTTGGACATGTGGATTAGGACGTTATATTTTTCAAACTTTTCTTTTTATGTTTTCCCCTTTTTCACACCTTATTCTTTTTTTTTTTTTTTTCTTTTTTTTTTTCCATTTTACAAAAATAAAAAAAAAACAACCTAACACAAACAAAAAAGAAACAAAAAAGAAACACAAAAACAAAAAAAAACACAACAACACACAAAACAACATGATAAGGCACAACAAAAATAAAATGCAACCCAAGAAACCTAGAAAAAAAAGACTTACCTTCAATGTATATGGGCTAAGTAGGTTTCCGTTCCCTTTATAGCTCATAAACAAAAAAAGAGTAGTTTTTGCTTTTTTTCCCCCTGCTTAGAATAATTGGGTTTAGCGAACAAATTTCACATTTATTTTTGAAAATACCACTCCACACTCGTACCAGCGTGAGGCCCCTGTACAAAAAAATGGGAAATTGGAACCACCTTTGTCTGGGTGCCGAAGAAGCCTAACTGTATCTTAACTGCAGCAAAGAAATAAACATACCCAAATACACATAAAACAAGGAAGCAATACAATTCCATTATATATTGGAAAGGGGGCGCTCATGGAGGTTTAGTAAACAACATATAATAAAATTATTCTTTGTGCCCCCATACACCAAGCACCCCCCCCAGAAACCCTCCACGCAGAATTTTTGTTGGGCCCCACAATACGTACCATAGCTACACTTCCGTTTAAACCCCCAAAGCACATATCTCACAGCACAACTTAACGCCTTTTATACACAAATATACTTTCCTTCCTACAATACAAAATAACATGACTCCGTCCCTACATGCCCAATAAAATCTGTCATAACTATACTTAGTGATTCTGATTTAGCCACTTTATTTCCTTCTTAGCATTCTTCTATCTTCTTGATTTCTCACTCTAATACTAATAATCAAAAATCCATTCTTTCGTTGGTTTTTAAAACTTACTAACTACTTTTACTAGAGTTAAAACTAATTCGTTTGTTTGTGTTTATATGTTATTATTGTTTTAGGGCCGCGATCCCTTGAGAGTTCACCAAAACAGAAGCTTAAAGTTCATCAAGCAGGAGCATCAGTTCCAAAAACAACAAAAAAAACGCCAAAAGAGAAACGTCTAGATTAATAATCCATCATTTTTTCTTTTCCTCTCCCTTCTTTCCTTTATCATATTTCTCTTTCTTCTTATTTTTCTTGTTAGATTTTCCCTCTCTTTTCTTCTGGGTCTTGTTTCTTCTTATTCTCCTATCATTTCCTTCTTTTTTCCTATTTTTTAATAAAAAGTAAAAAGAAAAAAAAAATTTTAAAGTGAGCAAACTTGAGATTCAAAGAAGCGAACATATTAAGGCAAAAGCAATAGCAACTTAATAATGTATAATGTCAAGACAAAAATGGTCAATTAGAAGTAGAAGGAAGTCCTGGTTTGGGAATTGCTGTTGCTTGTGCTGTTGCCTTTGGAATGTGATAGAACAAGAATGTTTTAACCCCCCCAGACGCAAGAAAAAAGAACCCCCCCCCTCACGCAAAACCTCTCCGCGGACACCCATCATCTTGCTTCTTCCTCTTTACCGCTCCTGTGGAGTATAGGCTCGTGCACTCCGTCACTCACTATAAACACCCGACAAACAAACCACCTTCACCCCCACTCTTACTCTTTATCTTTCCTCCTTAAAAAATAGATATATAGACCCCTCTACCCCTCAGTTTCTTTCTTTTAGCTTCTTCCTGTGGTACACATTATCTATTTTTAACAAGATAGATCTTTCTAGAAAATACGAAAAAAGAAATAGAGTAAAAAACGGCAAAACTATTATTCAAAAATTTTTTTTTTTAAAATTTTTTCTTTATTTTCTAACCAGAGATTAAGCAATTCAAATCCATCCCGTACAATTAATATTCCCGCTTGCAACGAAAAAAGCTATGCTATCAAGAAAGTGAGAACCATGTGTTTTAATTTCGCAGGAGAGGTGTGATATTGTGCGAACTTCAGAACTGTAACAAGACCATGGACATCTGGTGATGAGTGGTTCGGAATTAAGCTTTTACAATACTGTCCCTAGACTTTTGCTAACGATTTTGCTTTTAGGTGTGCCAAATCAAAAACAGGGTGGTATTGGCGTGGAATTAACGACAGATGTGGTGCTGGCGAGGGATCGCATCCTACCCTGAACTTAAATAGTCAAGGTGAAGGTTACACAAGTGAACTTTGGTACATTTTGAATCGCATAAAACCTTCAAGTTAGTTGTGAGCGTGTGTCCTTCATGGCGCCCTTATGGTTGGCTTATGTCAGGCGCGGACATGTTGCTCCCGATTATTTTTTGAGTTTCTGGAAATTGTGCAACTTGTAGGAATAGTAGCTGGTCTATAATATATATACATACACATCGAGATCAAATTGTCCGTAACGATTCTTGTTGTGTCACGATACTTTTTTATTTTATGTTTAGAGTTTCTTTAATTTGAAAAATTGATAGGATGTAGCATGGATCTATAATTGTGGTGTGCATGACGTGTACGGACCGGGGGGTGTGAAAGACTCACTTTTCTATATCTAAATTGTCCAAGTAAAACAAATTTCTTTTTATGGTGACGGCTGAGTGCACTCAATTATGTTATGATGTGTTGTGAAACTGAGTCTGCGCTCCCGGGTGGCGCGTAACTAACTGTCTAGTTTATTCATAACCTTGTGGAATTGCCCTTAGCAATAATAAGTTTGTTATTTTCTATCTTCATGTTCATGATTAAGTTTATGTTCTAAATGCTAGAATTGCATTGGGTATGAATATGGTTGCAGAGGAAAACTAATTTGTGTGTGGAATAAACATGTACTCTAGAGGGGAACCCTGTCCCTAGTCGGAAACAGTGACATAGCTCATGTATTGGTTGATGATCTTTATTTTGCAATGATCTGGGCTTGTTTTGTACAGATGCCGCCATATGGAACACATGTTAGGTAAAGGTGTTTGGATAAACCCCCTTATGAGGGTACGGCATCCGCGTCAATATTTGCATATCTGCTTCATAGGTGTTAACGTTTACGGTGCTGGGGTCCTTAACCATGAAATCTTTAGACCATCATAGCCCGCCAGCGGATAGCGCCCCAAAGTCGCAGATGGTTGTTTTGTCATCAACTTAGCCGTAACGTTTGTGCGGAAGGAGGGAGGTGGCGTCGGAAGACGGGAGCGCAGTGCCAGGTACAACGCGGTCAAAAGGATAGTGGTTTAGATAGCAGCCTGGGATTTGCCCCCGCATGGAGATAAAAAGCCGACGGGGTAACGCACAAACAGGTACACGCTGGAAGTATACTGATACTGAGGGCGCAGTAGGCCGAGGTGCAAGCTGGCCAGGGATAAGTACACTAGGTGGTGGATATGTAATGCGAGTGCTCGAGGCACTACTTGAGAGGTTTGGGGTGCGAGGCGATGCGGATAGATCGGGGTCGGAGTGGATCCGGATACGGAAACAAAGAAAAGAGAAAAAACGTAAAGAGGATAACTAGGTTAGTGATCAGGTTGATCACAGGATACCGTAAGTCTCAGCCTCGGGTTTGTACGTATCGTGAGGCAAAAGAAATTGTATGCGACAATCAAAGGTTCTCGATAGATCTTCGATGATGTTGGGTCCGTTATGGTGTCCAGATCCCCAAGATTATTGAACGTAAGTGTCCCGCATGTCCCACATATACCGAACCTAGGGGCACACGCCTTAACGTTTAGCGACATTTAGAATGCTACGATTTAGGAGAACGAGACGAAGGGTTCCAAAAAGTGTTTTCGGGATGTCTCGAAAGTGTTCCGGGAGGTCCCGATGGTCCGGTGATGTCCGGAGTGTTCCGAAAGTTATGAAGGTTCTAGAAGGTTCTTTAAGGTTCTATAAGCTCTCAGAAAATTCTAGAAAGGTTTCTGGAGGTCTAGAAATTCTAGAATGTCTCTAGAAGTTTCTAGGAGTTAGACTCAACTCCACAGTGTCCTTGCTGTAGTAGGACTCCCACCTGCCCTAGGGAGAGCTGCCCCCACCCTATAATAGAGGGGCATTGCCCCTCAATAGGACCAAAGCAGCCCCCAAACAGCCCTAAACCCTAGCCGGCCATCTTTAGATCGGCCACCAGCTTCTTTTTCTCTCTCTTCCTAGTTGGATCTAGTACACTGCCGGCGCGCTGCTTGCTTCTCCTTCTCGTAGACCCCCTCTGTTCTCTGTGTGCTGGTCCACACATTACTGCGGTGGTCATTTATCCCGGTACGCGGGAATAACTCGGAGACGTCGTATACTTCGCCTTCGATCGGAGCCGCACTATTCGCAAGGAGATCGCTCTCTAGCGGGCTGGGATGTATAACCTAGCTGCGGGAGTCCTGCGGACTTCATCACAATCTGTCCCAACTTCTCCGCTGCATTGACGTTATCGTCGAAGGTATGACTCGTTGCCTGCACCTCCGATAGTGATCTTGGGGTGGATTAACGCGCATAAAATTTTTGTTTTACGTAGCCGTTCCCCAACAAACCTGGTCCCAATAATTTGCTCACCAATGTCAGCTATCCACTGAAGGAGGCGTTCCAATGTCTACTAACATTAACTGGTAAAGAATACCTGCAACTTAGGAATTAAAGCTTTGGAAGAAATCGATCTGCTAGTCCTTGCATTTGCAATTCCTGAAAACTAACCCACTAACTTATTGTCAAAAAATCCAACAGCACCCAACACTATCAATCGGTAAAACAGTATCAGATGTTGGCTGAAATTGTATAAACAGGTCTAATCATCATTAAAATCCTAACATTAGTAGCATCTTGAGGATTGGTGAGTCCTGAGTATGAAAAGATCATGTAGCACAGCCCGATCTATTTTATCAAGTAGTCTGTTTCATTCCATATGACCAGACTGGGAAGAATGTGAGGTGCAATCCAGATGGCAAGATCAAAATGGCATAAAAAATCATGTCATAATAGTGGATATACATAGTTCTTGTTTCTCCGCAAAAGCCGCTCTGTGTATATCAAATATAGGGCAGCGTTCTCTCCATCTTGAATGGTAATAAAGGTCGAATTAGTTTCTCTGAAAACCATGAATGCAATGAGATTCAGATACACACCTGCATATGGAATTGCTAAATAAGATTAGAACAATTAGAAAAGCAAATAAAAATAAGAGGCACCGATAAAGCATTATTACTAAATTGATGCAAGAACGATTGGGAGGCATGCCTTGACATGTATAGGAGACCATCTGCTAGTTAGTGTGTGCTTGCTTGTAACAGTTTTCCATATGGCTATATGATTCAGCTATTAGAGCAACATGCAGAATGGATCCGCCTCCCCATCCCCGCAAAAGAAAAGAAAAAAAACCAGGATATCACAAAGCAATACATCATGCACCAATCTTATTCCATTTCTTTGCCCTCGATATACAATATATAGTACTGCAGTAATCAAATGAAAACAGCAAGGACTACCAAGCAACGAACTTCTCATGTACTCATAGTATAAAACCATGGCACCCAGTTTATAGTTTCTTTTCTGTAATTGGGAACACTCCCTATTTAGTAAGGCATCACTTGTTCGCATTGAAAACATAAATATCACCGAAGTTCATCGGACGTGTAACCATGTCTTACTTGTAAGTGCTTTCAAGGGATGATGAAAAGAATCTGATATGTGAAACGTAAAACGAACTGTTCTGACAAGAGAAATTCCTAAAGCTTGGTGCTCTTACTGCAGACTTCTGAAGCATAAGCCTGGAAAATTAATATGCAACCATGACTGTTTCAACAACTAAGTACCATTTGCTTATGAAATCTCAAACACCCACGCAGTAAATTAAATTACCTTGATTGGTCCGAGTATACCACAGAGTAACCCAAGTAGGCTCCCTAGTTTAATTGCCTTCCAATAGTCGTTGCTAATTTCCAAAGAGTGTTAAACATAACTGAATCTAGCCATACACAGAGAGGATATTGATCACAATGCAGGGCCTCCTCCCATATTTGTCAACAAACATGCACCATGGCACAAAACTGATGGTTCTTCAAGGAAATAAGTAGCCCCTGTTTCAAGTCTCTGATCTATTTGCATCATAACAAAAGTGAAAATATAAATGTCATCGAGTATGTAACAATTCATTATGTATATACTTTAGATAAATAACACACCATGAAGTATAGGAAGGGGAACAATGACTGATTGGCAGTGCTGGAAAGGACATGATATAACTGAACTAAAACAAATGACAGATCTGAGTCAACGCCTGAGTTGGCACATTGTGCTTAATCCAATAACTGAGTAATAGGATTGGATGGGATAAGAGCTAATTGAGTTAGACCTTACGTTTTGCCTCTGATCTTGAACTGGATGGAATATCACACTCGAGTCTTTGCCTCGTTGACCGTTGCTCCTTCTCCGGCGGGAGTATATCTGTCACAATATAAGTACTGAATGGGGCACATGAGTAGTGCTCAGCTGGGCATATGTAGAGAATGTTTCCTTCCGATCATTGCTAATCACTTCACATCATTGTTCTAGAATCTCTCGATTAGCAGCGTAGTGGCTCCAAATGATTCCCGACTTGCCAGATGCAATCGTCGTCCCTCCAAGAACTTGTACGGACAAGAAGACTTTACAGGGTCAGAGCTCCAGTTCCGGCAAAATTGGATTTGGGTATGGCGAAGAAGGGCAGCAAGATGCGCGGCCGCGTCATGGCGGAGGGAGTAGCAGGCGCGTCACGGCCGCGGAGGCGTGCAGGGGAACAGGGACGTGCGTAGCTGCGGGGCGCATGGCGGAGATGTCGGTGCGCGCCGGCGCGGCGAGGCGTGCGTGGCGCATGGTAGGCTGAAAGCAGAACTTGCGGAAAGTGCGGGGGGGCGAACAAGGAGCAGCTCTCCTCCATTGGACGGCGTGGAAGGGGCGTGTGGCGGCGGAGCAGCAGAGCGCGTGGCGCGGGGTGTGTCGACCGCGATGACTGTGGGATGCGGGGGTGGTGGAGGTGTGCAAAGCGCGGGCCGTGGGGCCATAGGAGGCTTGCGAGTGTGTGTGGCGCGTGGCGGAGGCAGAGCTGCGGAGTGCCTGGCGACGGAGCCGTGTAGGGAGAAGGAGGCTGCGGGGGGCGGCGGTGAGAGGCTTTCGCTCCGCGGGGTGCGAAAAGGGCGGGGGGCGAAACACCGCAGTAACGTGATCCGTTCGATGGCTTAGATCCAACGGTGCAGGAGGATTCTGTGTACAATAAATGGGGTGGTTTTAGAAAAACAAAACTCGATCCATCCATCGGATCGGATGGGCCGCTGTGGGCTTAGCTGACCCAAAATCCCACGCCCCAGCCATACCACACATCTACCAACATGTTTTGATTACTAATTATGCATGGTTTGCAATCATCATAACGTTAGTCTTTTTTTTTGCGAGACATAACGTTAGTATATTGATCTCACTTTAATGATACACATTCAGTTGCATTTATTGCGGGATGATGATGGATGACAAACTGTTAATTCCTAAATACATCAATGATGATGGAGTATGTCACTTCTCTTTGCGTGATAAAAATGGATTATTATTCTTATAAGCTACTTCCAAGATTAAAAAAATTTCTTGGTTAAAAAGAAAGTTAGCATCTCTGCCGCCTCCATGTTGAAATTTTCTTGGCTGTCATTGATAGGCAGCTATATATCAGAGCTTAACGACAGATCTGACGAGGTAAATTGCATTCATGATATCATTCAATCATACTGATTCATTCGCCGATCATGACATGGACATCATGGTTAAGCTTACTCAGTTTTGTCTTATGGATTTCTCAAGCACAATATTGATGTATCTTTCCTTTTCAACTTAACTACACACTTTATTGCTGATAGACGTGATATCTTGAAAGGTTACAAAAGCGAAAAATCTTGTCGGCCATTCTATTATGTTTACTTAAACAAAGAAAAACTCGATAAATCATATTCTTGTTAATTGACAAGCTTCTCGAGTTGGTGCTAATTAGTTATCTCTATAGCAATGGGAAAAACAATACTTGAGTGATGGCTTGGTTAAATTTCTTCAGCGAGAAATCTTTTTGCAATATGAAGGATGACGCCACCATATCTCGCTTGCTTCCGAAGCATGAAAAATCATCAAGCGTATTTGTAATTTTCTTGATTATTTTGCGATCCCTCTAAATTATTTGAGATATTGTCTTGAGGTTGAACAATCTGTACTTTGATTCTTGGTGTCGTACTGTCGTGAACCTTTACTCTTCACATTGAACAACTTTTGTGTAAATTCAAACACCCATACTGAAAATACTAGGTCCACCAACAAGGTAAATAATGCAGATATATCCCATCGATTACATGCATTATATTGCAGAACTGCAACATAATTATTAACGAACACCACCACACATGCATTGATGAATTACATGGAGTATTGTTTTACGGTAACTAATTAGGGTAAACGCAACAATAACGATACGTGCAGTGCATGCAACAACACATCGATGTATATCTGAGCTGAAAACAATGTCCACGATGGTGCTAGACGGCGGCGGGGTCGTCGGAGTGGAAGGCCTTGGATGCGGCGTTCCTGAGGATGTATTGGTGGTAGACCATGGCGACGGCTGCACCGACGAAGGGCCCCACCCAGAAGATCCACTGATCCTCCCACGCCTTATTGCCGTTGTACACGACGGCGGGGCCGAGGCTCCTGGCCGGGTTGATGCCGGTGCCGGTGATGGGGATGGTGGCCAGGTGCACCATCAGCACCGCGAACCCGATGAGCAGCGGCGCCAGCACCGGTATGTGCGAGTCTCGAGCCATGCGCTTCGGGTCCGTGGCCGAGAACACGGTGTACACCAGCACGAAGGTGCCGACGGCCTCGGCCAGGAGCCCCGAGCCCTTGGAGTAGCCGGGTGCGAGCTCGTTGGCACCGCCGCCGTAGCGCGCGTAGTAGTGGGCGCCGTGCACGGCCCTGACAAGTCCGGCGCCGCACATGGCGCCGAGGCACTGCGCCAGCATGTAGAGCACGGCCCGCGGCAGCGAGACCTTGCGCGCGAGCAGCAGTCCGAATGTGACGGCCGGGTTGATGTGACCACCGGAGATGCCGGCGGTACAGTAGACGAGGACGGAGATCATGCCGCCGAAGGCCCAGGCGATGCCGAGCACTCCTGCGCCGCCGCACGCGTCCGCGTCGGACTGGCGCTGTGGCCGATGACGGTAGCGACTGTGACGTAGACGAAGAGAAGCGTGGCTGTGAACTCCGTAATGATGGCGCGGTAGAGGGACCACTTGCCCAGCTCGCCGGCGTCCACCAGCTGCGCGGGAGGAGGGTCAAGGTAGTCCTTGGTGCTGATGATGTTACCCTTCTCCTCCTGCTCCGGCTCCGACCGCTTGCTGCTGTCTGCCATATCCATCGAGCTAGCTCGATGGACCTCAGCTGATTTACAAAGAAATTGATGGAAATAAGGATCGATGGATGGCGTCCACAACGTAACAAAGCTGCGTGTATATATAGAGATATGCTAGGGCGAGGGTGCATCTAGCTGTACAAGGGCATGCGTGCCCTAGCCATTTACAAATTAAAAGTCTGGACTCTTAATTACCGCACCATTTACAAGCAGCCAGACAGCTGTCTTGTATGGATAAAGAGCCGGAGCTTGAGTTACACAGCCTGCCTATATTTTTTTAAGAGAAAAAAAGCTGTTCCTCTTTTTCAAAATATATGTCTTTTCAGCTTCACAAACTTTTTTTCAAAATACAAATCACTCTACACTTCAAATTCACTTTTAGCCATAGGCTTTCTAGTTTGCCCTTCATCAATATCACTTTAACAATAAATGTTTGCATGCTCCAATATGGTGAATAATTGCATTTGGTAGAAAGAGGGATGAACAAAAAAACAATTTAAGGATAATGTTATCATTTCACTATCACTCTTAATTATTGTGCCTATGGAGCTAGGGAGTACATGTTACTCCCCTGGATTCAACGTAATTATCATTGGTCCGGGAGTTCCTATTTCAATGTACTTGTCTATTTCATGAATCAAGAGTGTAGTCATTGCTCCCTCCTTTTAGAAATATAAGGCGTATGTGTTTTTCAAGATTTATTTTGATCAACATTATGTGGATCATTTGACAAAAAAATGATACCATTAAAAAGTATACACGAATTTAAAGGTATAAAGTTTTAATCATATAATCCACATATTGTTTGACTATTAATTATTGATTAAAGATAAATCTTTAAAAAGTGTGCGGTTTGTATTCTTAGATAGAGGGAGTAAATGTTTTTACTCTCTAACTGAACTTAGTATGTCATTTAATGGGATCAAGAATAATCATTTTTATTAATTTATTCTCAGAGTTAATGTCTAACCGCCTCGTCAGGTCAGTTCCCGGTCTAGCGACAATGAATCCCCTTCTCCCTCTTCCTCTTCTTCCTCTTGAGGCCGATGCGATTGCACTCCTCCGCACAATGATGCATCCCATGGCCGCGAGTCGTTCGCTCGTTAAGACCTGGGAGCAAACGTTTTGCTCGTAGATTTCTCGTTACTCCAAGTACGAGAGGGAGACGAGGAGACTATGTGTGGGCTTAATTTGGGCACTAAACTAGGTAGCGGTGCGCCCGTGACTCGAAGCCGTCAGTGCGAACAGGGCTGCCTGCATCAGCCAGAGCAGCAGACATGCATATCCCTTTGTTGGCAAATCGATCGTCTGCTTTTGCATGGAAGTGGGTTTCCTGTATTCACGTGATCGAGTGCATGATAGATATATAGAGGTGGGGCTGCCTGAAAAGAAACACCTACATACGGCGCTGTTGCACAGTTTGAGCACGTACGTACGCACTGGTGCATGCATAGCTAGCTAGCTGTATCATGTATGTATGTACGTACGTGTGTGTGCAGGTTAATTTAATTAATTAGTACGTGCTGCATGCATGTAAAAGGCTGGGTGGTGGACTGGCTAGTGAAGAAGATCGATGAGCAGCAAAAATTAATACTCTAGTTAATGGTGTTGCACAGTGTTTGCGCATATGACTTGTTAAGTCGATTATTGGGCAGCGCGCGCGCGGTTCGATCAGTAAGTAATAAGCAGTGGTCTCCTGCATCCGCGCATGAAAAGGCGAGTGTCGTGTTGTGCTTATTCTGCTCGCTCAATTATTTGCATGGGTACATTTGAAAAGACAGTGAGTGACTCGATCTGCAATAAGGGCGGCGTGAATAGTTTGTGATATACATGATGTATGCATGATTGGTTTTGTATGTAGGTGGCCTGACCTTTGCTTGGATCGATCGATCGGTTAAATGAGGAGAGTATGTACCATGTTTTAGCATTAACCGCGTGAGCGGCCAAATGTACATACCCCGAGCTTTTTTAAAAAATAATATTTTTATCTAAAAAATTGTAAAAATATATTAAAATTTAAATTTTGTAAAAATAATCTCAATCGTGCCATTTGGTATGACGATTCGGTCCAATCGTCATCTAGTGTAGCTATTAGATCTGACATCGCCAGCAGGCTGACGATTTATTATGAAATCACCAATTGCAATGGCGATTAGTCAGAATCGTCATGTGTGACGTGACGATAAGTTAAGACCGCCACCTTCGATGGTGATAACGGGTAGCAGCGCGTGACCCTTTATATAGGGTGGCCACAATCGTGTGGTGATAGTGCCACGTAGCCGACCGTGGGGTGGCGCTTACTGCTAATCACCAGTCTGCATGGCGATTGATAGTTATCATCACACACTATGACGATAGACTCAAAATGATCGATGTGGTTATGGTGATTGGCAGTTATCATCGACCAAATGCTGATTTTGTAAATTTATAAGTTTTAGTAGTATTTTTATAATTTTTAAATAAAAATATTATTTCTACCTCCGAACTCTCTCAGATGTGCCAATTAAGCTGTCGATCACACACACACACAGTCTGCCGGGTGTGCATGCATGAACTGTGCGTGTTGACACATGAGATGAGCGCATCGAGACGAGGCATGCCGTGCGGGCTCAAGGAAGTAGCTAGCTAGGTGCAGTAGATGGAGGAAATCTTACTAGCTCATGCTGCGTCGTACAAAGGAGTATGCTGCAGACGTAGCGTACGCACGGACAGCCTCAATTAGTCAATTTTTGTCGTCATCCCAATTCAATTAGTGAGGCCGGCACCTTGTCCATTTGCACATCTGACACCGTAACCTGGGCCACTTCCTACCCTGCCCTACATGCATGTGTACGTACGTACGTCCAGCACTCTGACATGTCGCCTGTACGTCTCGCGCAAACCCATGTGACCCGACGCATACGTGTGTACAGACCAGTCTGAGCATTTCCACCGAACTGAGTATTCCTTAGCTTATTACCATGAGAAGATAGCAAATAACAAGGTAGATTTCTTTTATCTCATAACTAAAACCCTCCGAACTCTTCAATAAATTCGATGGACCTTATTTTAGAAACCAACCGGTCTCCACCAATAATTTTTGATGTTTACAGCTCCTCGATACTTGCAACTTATTCCTTAAAAAAAGGGAGCTTTGTTTGAATATTTAATAGAGGTGATTGTACCTCCTATCCACCAGGAACCTAATCTTAGATTTGCTTCTTGTGTGTCTCAAAAAGAGAAAATTTTCTTTCAGTGATAGGACGAAGTTTTCTTTCAGTGGTAGGCGACATACCCGTGGACAGCGAGGCACCCGTGGTGACTTTGTCAATCTTCAAACTCCACGAGTCGAGTCTCTAGTAGGAGCTATTTATGTACATATGCGAGTTATATTATGTGTTTCTAAAAACCAAGATTATTACTTATTTAAGAAACAATTTTTTTCTCTCTCCTCCATATAATTAAAAAGATAATGTGACTAACTCTTAAGAAATGGTTGACATGGACAATTAAAGATGCTTAAGAGAATCTCCAATAGTCCCCTCAACTATTACTAAGAGTATGCTACATGCCTACATCAGACGATCAACATTTAGGTAATGTAAATGAGAAAAAGTGATAAGAGAGAGTGAGATTGTTATTTCAAGAACAACATCTTAGTTATTTTACTAAAGATACTAGTAATAAGCACATACTCCATATATTGGAGAGTAATTTCTTTTGTCTCAGTAACAAGGTATTGAAAGCCTCTTTTTTAGTATATTTGCCTTAATCTTTGGGATACTTTGTTTTCGAAATATTTGTTCATCGAGAAAATTAAGAACATAGTTATTATGTTTTTTCGCTCTATATCTTTATTAAAATAATTTGAAAATAGTTAGATGATTGTATTATATTATTTAATAGAGATATGTATAGTCATTTTTTATATACTTTTTTTAATTTAGTGTTAGTTTGTCTGTGGATATGGTTGGTTGAGACAGTAGAGTGAAACTAAGAGAGTATTACTCCCTCTGTTCAAGAATGTAAGGCGTATTTTGATTCGTTAAGACAAGCCTTTGACCAATAATTACTCTATTAATATACAGTTTATGTGATGCAAAATCATAATCATAAGAAAGTACTTTCGAAGAGGAATCTAATGATATTAATTTTATGTCACATAATTGTAGATAAATAGAGTAATTATTGATCAAAATTTTATCTTAATTAATTGAAATACACCTTATATTCTTAGACAGAAGAAGTATTTAGTTTGTATATTCTTTTTATCTCAGCAACGAGCTTAGTAGTAAGTTGTTAAGAGACGTTCTGATACCGGATGGGGTCTCCTATCGTCGAAGGATATCAAAGTTGGTAGCTATGCAGCGTGTGGGTCCGGGGGCAGGACGCGAGAGGGGGCAGGCTGTTATTGACGCGAGATGGTGTACGTGGTGCCACCCACTGAGGAAGCAGCATGCACGCGCTGCTCACGCCACCTCGAAGTCGGCGAAACTTAATTTGTACTAGCAGAGAATCATGGTACGTTATGCCCTGCCCGATCATTCTCCATCTGTAAAGGCAAAAGAGAGTCCAACGCGTGGCCGGATATTACACTAGTATATCGATCACTACGTACGTACACAGTGTCACTAACTTCTACTTGTCCTATATGATACTCTCTCCATCTTAAAATATAAAGCACATATATATCTTAAGATTTATAATTATGTCTATAATATATTAGTTATATGATACAAAAATAATATCATTAGAAAGTGCTTTCAAAAACGAATCCAACAATATCACTTTTATATCACATAATTAAAATATTATAAATCTAATAGTAAATCTTAGAATGTATGTGTGCCTTATATTTTGGGACGGAGGGAGTATTAACCAAGGAATGACTAGTTTGACCTGGGTCACTATGATTATACAGAGGTAGGAGTATTATTGCAGAGGTAGTTTGCGTGTTCTCCAACGGGCGCGCCTGCATGGATAGATTGATGTTTTGGATTTGAAAGCATGCAAGGTTACCAATTTAGCAGCTAGCTAGCTACCTGCTCTGCCGACATGCTACATCTGCGGTCCACCTCCAATTAACCCTGAAGAAACGAGCAATGTACGAACCCATGCATCTGGCCCCGCCACCTGGACCCTTAGCTACAGACATGCATCCAGAAACACATCTGCAAGCAAATTACAGGAACCCTCACTGCCACTGCTGCAATTCTATTATTGTCCACTCATTTCTCTGTTTACCAATGCATGCTCATTGCTGCACGGTGTAGTATCGCTAAATTCTAGAGATTTAGTTTCCCTTTTCTCTGGTCGGGTACGTATAGTACGTGCGTACGTACTAGTAGTACTACATACCATGTACGAAGCTAGTTTGGCCATCACTAATTAAGCCGTAATACGTACGCCATGTGCTAATTGGTTCCATGCAATTGCAAATGCAATTAAGTCCAACATGCAGCTGACGGCTGGATCGACAAATCAATTCAGACATCCGAGATCAAAGAAGAAATAAACACGCATGCATGCATAGTTACTGTTCCACTACACCTAGAGCTAGCTCGAGTGTATATATGCACATGAATATACGGTCGTACCAATACAAGTAGAATGACAAAGTACATATTTGACAAGAATCAATACAATGTACAGAAACCAACCAACATACACAAACTTCACATATGATCGATCTAGGCTGCTTACAAAATAACAAACGCGCGAGGGTATATGTAATATGTACTAGAAGCAAACTAATTTTAATACACAATGAATTAAGCTGCTCCAAATTAACTCGTCACCAAACCTCGGCTGCTAAATCACAGCACAATCACCTTGTTCCTGCTGCGGAAGGGTGACAGCAGGGAGAAGGATCGAGAAGCTGCAGAACCAGCAACAAACAACAAATAGACATAATAAGGATTTTATTTCTCACTCAAACAAAAAAGATGACAAAGTTTGAACAAATAAATGGAGATAGTACTAGTTTACAGCTGACAGGAATATCAATCAGGTCCATCAAAGAAACTACTGATGAGTAATCAGAATTATTCAAGTGACGCATTTGACCAAAACATAATTGTAGATACAGAGCAAGTATAGCAATGTTCAAACCTTTAGATGAAGAACCAGAGTCATCTTGCGAAATGAGATTTTTCAGCATTGAACCTAAAAGAATAAGCAATTAATTAAGGCGCACGATGACCAGTTGGTGTGTTAAATCACAACTCTTGGGAACAGCCTTACCATCTCCGGCTGCGGCTTCATCAACAGATGATGCATCAGAACCCATCGTACCCTCTGCCGAGGCCGAAGTGTGGCTCTTCCTGCCAAATTTCAACAGTTTCCTGAAGCCTTTTGATTCTTTGCTTCGAGGCTTTTCATTTGCTTCATGGGAATCCTCAACTGAAACTGTGTATACAGGGGCCGGTACTCGCGCCCTGACACTCTCTGCATGCACAAGTGCTTCGGCTTCCTGCGCAGGTAATGGGTTGGGGTAAGCAGGACTGTTGCCCGAAGCATTCTCCAATGATGTCACCCTGGCAAAAGGGGCCTCGTAGGGTTTCTCCATGGAGGCCAAGCTTGGTTTCTCAGGCTCATCCTTTCGATACTCGGGCACCACCTACCCCATCACAAGCACCCTTAATCACTTTTGGCTTAAGGAATCAACAATGACATAACAAGAAAGTATTTATGCAGAGAAACAGCGACAAAATCGAAGAACAAAGTCTCAAGTATAAGAACCGAGAAGAATAATGTACAGATCATACCTCATACGAATTCACATGGTTGTCAGATGTATGGATGGTCAGATTTGCATCTACGGGGAGAACAACTGGAGAAGGTGGAGCCCTGATGGCAGTATACTCCACTTCCAGACTAGGATTCTCCATTCTGTCATCACTACAAGTTCCATTCTCTGCAAGTCTTCCAGAAGGTAGAATGACAGGGGGCGTTGAGACCACTTCGTTTTCAAGAATCACAACGGTCTTCTCAACCACCAAATTGTCATCACTGTTGCTTATCCTGGAAACTTTACCATTAGCTTTCTTTCCATCAGTATTTTCTGAAGTAGGAGGTGCTTTAGCTACACGTGCCCCCTCTTTTGTTTCTTTAGGAGCTGCCTTATTTTTCACGACAGTGGGAGCTCGTGGGGATTTGACTTTCAGTTCTGGTAGGGTTGCTGATTTGCTCTGGTCAAGCTGCATTATAGCGGATATTTTCTTTGTCTGGGTATCTTCTGGCATGCTTCTTCTCCGTGGCTGATCCAGGCTTGCTGACTTTGAATTAGAAGGACCATCAGTCGAAGCATTGCTTTTAGGTTCAGCCAGTTTTTTCAATCGCTCACTGGACGATTCAGTTCTCCCAATTTTCTCTTTCTTGATCTCAGCCAACGATGAGGTTGACTTGCTCACGACATTTGTACTATCACCTAGTTTGCTTGCTTTTGCTATTTTCTGAGGATCACTCCCTGGGGAAGTTCTTGCAGGAAGTTTTCTTAGAGGTGAAGAGGATCCTGGTTCAGCGTCACTAAACTTCGAACTCTTGTTGGTACTGGGAGAAATCTTTGGAGAATGTTTTGCTTTGGTCGGCTGAGGTGTTGATATTGAATTAGATGTGCCACCTCTTGCAGCAATCCTCTTTTGCCTCTCTTGCTTAAGCCTTTCTAGCCGTTTAATCTGTTCCGCTTCCTGAAAATGCGAAAAATCATCAGTTTGAGTAATCCCAGCTGAAAACAATTCTGCTGATGGAAACAAATGAAATTTGTATTCTTTAGGTAAGAGATATTGTCGAGAAATAAACCTTCACTCACAAACAGGTGAGGCAAAAAACTACCTGCAGTTCAAATTAGTATTTGTCATTTTAGGTCCTTAAATTTTGGCATACAAATAGGTGTCATTTTGTGGTTCCTAGGTAACTCTTTCCTGAAGTTCCCTTATTAGCTAGTGGAAGCTATAATTGTCTTCCCTCTCAGCTAACTCTATTGTTTCTAATGGACCAATCAGCCATAAAGATAGTCCATGAATAATTGTGGGCAGGCATGGACTGTAATTTTATATTAATCGTCACCTTGGTCTGTGTATCAAGAGCTAAGACGGCAATAATTTGTATTGGAGGTTGTATTCATGAAAATGGCTGACCTTTCTAGTTACATTAAAGTAAAGGCAGACATAAGTTTTTTACATCAAAATTACAGTATAATAACAATTTACAAGATTATTGACAAACTAATAGGACGACACCAGACCTAAAAATGCAAACTTACAGCGTATACTACCTCCAGCCAAAAAAATATGTTGTCTTGCAAGTTTGTTTTGATTTGCAATGTTTTGGCTTTCTAGCCAACATTCTCCACCAAGTGGTCCTATTAATTGCTTGCAGGTAGTGGTGTTCTAGAGACAGATCGTGTCGAAAGAACACATTTATTCCTTGGTCTGTGTGCATGGAGTTAAAATGGCATCTAATTTCGAATGAAGGGGGTATTACTATTGTCCCGACCAAAAGAAATACTCTAGGACTTTGTTATATATAGATTCAATTTGGTCATGTAAAAAAAGTCATGAGGTTTAAATGAGGAAGGTAGACATGAGTAAAATAAGCATCAAGGGGCACACATCATGAGATATTATTGTACACTACCACACAAGAGAGAAGAACAAACCAGTTACTTGGTAAAACGAAAAAGCAATGCATGAATACCTGCTCCTTCTTTGCCTTCTGAAGGTCCGCTTTATACTCCCGCAGGTTTTGAGCACGTTTCTGCGCGTCAGTTAGTGGGCCTTTTGATGATGACAATCTCCTTGCTGAGGCATCCTTCCTTCTTTTATCCAAACCCTCCTGTGAACTTCTTAGCTTCTTATCTTTCTCTGGCATCTTTTCTTCATCCCCAACACACAATGATACGTTCTCCACATTTGAATCTTCAACCCTGGTGTCAGGTTGAATCTGCATCTGGCTATCATAGTCCATTGCTGGATCATATCCAAATGAAACATCTTCAAATCCACGCTCTGGCATCAACTCATCTGGCTCATAGAAAAGTTGACCTCCAGCCTTAGCATCTGATATCTTTTGAACAGTTGTCGGAAGCTCAACATCTATGTCAATGGCAGTACAGCTTTCTGATCCAAGGTTATCCTGTGAGTTGGACCTAACAGGTAACATAAAGGACTCATCAGTGACACTATGCACATTCTTTTCCACCAGGGTCGGACTCTTGTACTGCGCCTCCGCAAGAGGGTCCAAAGAACTCCCTCTGTCCATTGGCTCTTCCTGCCCATAATTCAGGAAGTCATCACTTGGTCCTGTCCTGTATCCTCCACCTCCAGCTTCTATATCCTTTATGTCACCATCCACAAAGCTTCTACCTTCCCCAGACATCATAAGTTCATCACCAGACAACATCTGCCTGGCCCTAATCCTCCCATTGGCTGAATTGAAACCTATTGTATTCCGCTCATGAACATCAGCAGAACCTCGCTCGGTGGAAAGGATAGGATCATCAAAACTTCTGCTCTCTTTCGTCCTTGTTGGGGGTGGCGTTTTTTCACTGGCGAATAGGTCTGCGTCATTATCTCTTGTCTTCTCTTCATCTCTGAGCAAGAAACTCTGGAATACGTTCCAGTTTCCTTGATCTCCATTTTGCCTATGTGACATTTTGTCCTTGCTATACTCATCTTCAGACTCAAGAATGATCTGTCTGCCCTCTTTTTTCTTTGAACTTGAGCGCTTGTGCTTTCTCTTGCTGGATTTAGTGTTTGAATCATTGCTGTCCTCAGATGCCACATCAGAGCCTGATTGTGACTCCCTCTCTGATGACCCATCCTTTTTTGATATGTTCACGTTCCGTATGACAACTACACTGGGTTTCTTCTTGCTTGACCGCTTGCCCTTTTTATGTGACTTGCAACCATGAGAACGCTCCCTCTCTGAACTGCTTTGGTCACTTTCGTCATCCAAATTTTCTGAGTCCTTGCTATCTGAGGAGTGCTTCCTTGATGCTCTCCTTTCTGAGTAGTGGTACCTGGGATCATCCATTGGGGGATAGGGGGGAGGGTAATATGGGTTCACCCCAGGGTAGTAAGGCATGCCTTGCATGGGGTAAGGCATATGCATTGCCCATGGTGGATATGCTGATTGATATGGACCGTGGAGGTACTCATGGGGAGCTCCTGAATGCTGAGCAGTCTGCTGATCTGTCAAGCAACACGGACGTGAGCCCTCAGATCCAAGGACTGTCTAATAGTAAAAATGGCTACATACAAATCAATTGTATCGCATAGATTGACAAAAAAAAGGGTACAAATTTAACATGTTTGCACAATAAAAAGGCACAAAAACATTTCAAATAGGAAGAAAATTATTGAGTAAGAAGAAGGCAGCAATGAATTAAGAATAATTTGGATCACAATTTTAAATAACAAAAAACTAAAAATCAAACATGGGGATGGCCAGATGGGGGACTAAAGAACTGAAGTCAGCAATCATGCATATAATAAACGGATATCAGGATATTCCACTTATCAACCACAATGACAAATACAAAACAAAGGAATTCTTGTGAACTTCCGGAAAGTAAGTTCAGTCATTGCACCAGACTTACCAGCTTTAGCAGCATCTTCGCCGTTTGCATCTCCATTGGAAACCGACATTGTTTCTAGGTTTTGCTTCATGTTGTCTCCCATAAACATAATGCCAGAAGCATTAAATGGAGGAAATTCAGAGCGTGCAGACATTGCTTCAGGTTCAACTTCAATCCACTGTCCAGTTTCATGCTTTTGCCGCCACAACTCAATGAACTGTGTGCAAGCCTTCCTATTTATTGACAGCGAGCAAAGCAGTTAGCACAAAGGATTTGATACTAATCCACTCACAGAAATTGCTTTGGGGTGACTATTTAACTTGGTCAAGGAGATCATGCAATGGAGATGTTTTCCAGTTATTATGATCACTAAACAATTCAAGTGTAGTACTACAAGTAAGACATGGACCATCAGCATTGTGCTTGATTTAGCACGATGTGTAAGCTACTGTAGGAACTAGGGAGTAGCATGGGACAATATGGCTGAAGCAACTGTCAACATTTGGAAAATGTCCTATACTCCAGCTGAACAAGCTAACAATATTAACACAAGAATAGAATACAAGAAACTAATGTAGTTATCATATGGAGTCGGGTGCAAATAGATTAGCGGCCACAAGGTCACATTGTACAGGCCTACGGGGTATTCAAAATGAAATCCAACCCATTAAGCAGGAAACTACTTATCCATAAGAGGTATTTAAAATGAAAAATCCAATCCATTAAGGCCATACTTACATCAAGCGTGAAGCACCAAAACACTCTGCAAATGAGATCAAATATCCCAAGTTGTCAATATCAAACCCAGCAGCTACAGCACGCGCAAAAGCCATAGCCTGCTCTTTACATAAGACAGTTTTGCGAGTCTCCAGCACTCTGAGCAGTTGAACTCTGTAAAATATGAAACATGTAAGAAAGAATGCATTAACACCTTTCAACTATGCAGATAAAGACTTCTCCCAAAAGAAACAATGCATCCTAAAAAAGATAAAGACCTCATCCCAAAAATAAATGCAGGTAAAGGTCAAAGAACTGAATATGACTACAGAATTGAGTGAGTATTTATTCATTAGATAAAAGAATATGTTACTCCATAAAAACTTATCTCTAAATGAAGACATTACACGTTTTCCATGTAAACCAATTTTGTTGCATGACATAAAACGACTTAAAATCATCATGGAAAAAAAAGGGGGCTTATGCATATAATTACTTTGAATTCTCCTCCTGTATTCCAGTGTCATTCTGCAGTGGAGGTGCTGGATGTGTGTCAGTCTGCCATTGATATGAAAGTATCAGAGTTATAAACTGCACTTCTACCATAGCACATTTCCAGAAGAAAAAAAAAGCAGTTTTATCCATGCAACCTTACCTTGTACAGAACCAATGCCTTATCTGCATCAGGATCGTAACTTATCTTGGTACCTATAAGGTGACATTTCAGGTACATTTATTAACGAAAAAAAAGGATACAACATATTGCTCCACTTCATGTTGCAGTTCAGATCAATCTATCATGAAAAAAATATAATTCCCACTGAGAGTTGTCCTAAAAACTTTCACAGTTAAGTGATAATTAGCTCCACCTTAAGATAAACAGCTTCCAACAAGCTAGGTGAAAAGTAATACAATTGATAAACACAAATGAAGGTTGCTCATACATCAAATGAAGGTTGTGTCCACTGTCCTGTACCTAACTCAACAGCTGTGCCTGATGTTACATTGCACCAAATTATATAACGAATAGATTCTAAAATAGCACTGCCTTCATGACAATATGCAAGTTTTGTGGTCCAAAGCCATGCATTCACAGATTTTGTCTGCCCAATGCAAACATGATAAGAAGGAATAAGAAAAGCAAGTCAGTATTATACCTTCCATGCATTCCACCAGTTTCCCGTTATGGTCTTCTACCTAACAAAGTGCAAACAGGAACATCTCATCTTTCTTCCATTAGTCACAAGTTATGCTGTTCGACTTATAGGCTGACATTCCCTACTTACAGATTTTAATCCAAGATTGCCATTGCCCTGGGCAGCAATGGCATCCTCGATCTGCAATATCTCAGATTCTATTGTTGTTACTCGCTCCAGGACCTCTGGAGTACTCACGAAACGAACAAACCTGCCAAGAACCAACCATGTAAATGATCACCAACTGACAGTGCCATGAGCAATTGGCAAATATGATGAATGCTACCCCAGAACAAACCTCTCCACGGTGCCTCTTGTAAACCATGGTGCATCAATCTCTGGATCCGGCTCAAGTGAGATTGTATACCCTCCCTTTGCAATCTGTTCTTGGGCAACCTTGAGGTGTGCGACGAATGGGTTCAGCAAACCAGAGGCTATCTTCTCCTTCCGTCCATTTGCTATCACAACTAAATCACACCTAGAAAAGGGGGAGAAACAGAAAATTCACTATGATGTGTAATGGAGTGATGCGTTCATTGCTAGTGCTACCACCGCAAAGGCTTGCAATACGTGCAACAGCAATCAGTAACCGTAGTACTTGGGTAACCAGAAAACAGTTTCACGGGAGCATGAATGATATCCTTAGTAGTATCTACCACTGCAGTTAGACACACAACTCTTGTGTATAACATAAAGACCAGAGCTTTTGCCATTTCACGGGAACAAGAACATATCAGCTGGAACAAAGACGGCGACTTGTCCATCCAGAGCTCCAATTTAGGGCGCTCGATCCTAGTCGCGCAAAGATGGAAATAATTCTTGAGCAGATCGGAGGGCTTACCTGGTACGGGTGGGGGTGAGCTGGAAAGCCGCCGAATCCAGCCGCGTCTCCGGCCTCATTGCAGAGCAATTCTTGTTTGTTCCCCTCCCGTATCAGATCTTGCGCGAAGGTTTAGAAGCCAAACAATGTTCAAGAACTGGCACTTTGCTCGGATCGGGTACTAGATTGGAGTACAAATTTGGGAGCAGAAGCAAATGCAGGCAAGGATTTGGAAAGGAACGTAAGAGAAATAAAAAAACATGGGAGAAATTCTTGTACAACGAACAAAAAGATAAGATAAATAGCAGGGGCAAAATAAATAAATAAATGGGGGGAAGGAAGAAACAGAGAGTGAGTGTTTGTGCGCAGAGAGAGGTGGTGAGTGGGGAAGTTCGCTTTTATTGCTGGAGGAAATGGTGGCGAAGACTAAGACAGAAGGGGGGAGGCTGTCCAAGTTGTTGGAGCGAACAACTTTTGAAGGAACGAAATTCCTTTCTTAGGAAGATCACCAGCTGATTCGTGTGAAATTACTAATTTTTTCACTTATTCCAGATGAATCATACGGAAATCTTGTTCTGACTTTTTGCGGTTTTATTAAAAACTCGAGGATATTATTTAACAACCTAAATGTACTTTACTACTGTTTTCTTTCGTAGACCAAGCTAAGATGGCTTTGGATTGGACCCAAATCGCACCTGCTTCCCCTATCGCTTCCGTGTGGGCAACCCAGGGGCGGCCCTGAACCCTAGACCCAAGGCATCCCTACCGCCACCAAAGGTGGTGGAGACGCAGCTCCGTGGGGCTAGGCGTGCAACGCGGTGGTGCCCCTAACAACTCCTCTCTGGTAGGCAACAACTTCTCTTTGGTGAGTGACGGCTCAACTCAGCGGAAAGCGTACGCAGGTCCCGATGACGACTCGCGCTCAGATTCCTGTGGGTGCAGTTGCAGGCGGCGCTCGGCGGTGGCCTCTGTGCCTAGTGGCAGTGGTCTTCTATGTGGGGGCGACGTGCAACTCCTCCGGGACGCTCTGGTGGTGTGGCGGGGTCATGGGCCGGACGACTGTTGCACTGTGCTGCTGGAGGTGTGCGGGCGCTAAGATGGCATCCAGCAGTGTAGCGGCCCAGTGCACGTCGACAATGGCTTGCTTAGTGCAGCCTCAGGTAGGACAGTTGTGGTGGCCAATGGAGCTAGGTTACAGGCTCCAGTCAGTGAGGTATGTGGCCTACGAGTTGTAGTGTGGTGGACGACGGTTCTGACGTATTGTTGTTCGGGTTGTGACATGCGAGCACATGCCTAAGGATGTGGTGGCGGCCACGGGAGTTCCAAATCTAGTGCGTGCGGGTTCACAGTGTTGCTCCGTGCATTGTTGGGCCCCTTCTCGAGGGTTCAGTTGGGTCTGGTGTTTGGCGCGATGGGCGGAGAGGTGCCCCCCTAGTGGCACTATATCGGCGAAGTTGGAGTCGCATGTGCGATGGATGATGCGATTGTCAGCTTCAACGAAGGGTTTTTTTTTATATTATGTCGTGCGGTCGGCTTGTAGGTATCTATTTTGTCGGGCAATATTTTAGGCCTAGTTTAGCTAGATGGTTTGTTCATTGTTAAAGTTTTTATATGTAGTCCTCCAAATAACCGTACTCTGTAAGGTTTTTGGCTTAGTTCTTTTATAAACAAGACTAAGTCATCCTTTTTTATGAAATTATAGATATCCCTGCCCTCTTGATGAGGTTCATAAAAAGAAGAAGATGTAGATGGCTTTGGATTCCGACGGGACGATTCTGGAAATTGGAAGTCTTTATATGAGATATTCCGGTGATAAAAGAGAGAGACTCGCAAGTAGCATAGGAGGGAGGGAGGATATTTTGGTCTTTTAGCTAAGTAGCATACGAGGGAGGGAGGGAGGGAGTATTATTAAGAGAAGAAAGCCAAGAGAAGCTTCCTTTCCTATTTTTGGTGGAGTTTGGTTTTGATGGACAGATTCTTTGCAGGGAGATGGGATTTGATGATCTGTCTGATGGATGAAGTCACCTAGCTAGATTTCTCTGTAAGCGATCATGACATCTCAATTTTGAAAAGTGACATATAAGTTAAACGAGGAGTTATTCCCGTCAGTTTTAGTACGACATAACAATGTGTATTTAGTACTACAAGCTAGGCAAGCCATTCGTTGTAGGAGAATTTAGGAAGGGCATGCTCCTCCTCAAATGGATCCATAGCATAAACACAGTACAAGAAGCAACTGGTGAAATAAAGAAAGGAGGCCTTCACATGTATGCATGCTCTGAAGCTTCTTTAAACTTGATGGACGACGATGACGATGATAATATCGAGTTATGGATATGAAATAATGGTGAGGTGGTTGCATTATTTTATTTTCTGTGCGGTTAGACTTTCGCTGGCTACTTGCATGCTAAAGCTCCTTCCACCGGGGACCATACGACCTTGTTCTTCTTCTTTAGCTGTTGTTGCTGTCACTTGCTTGTTAGCTCGGTCGCTCCATCTCTATATATTCTCAATCGGTGAAGCCAGTAGTATCTGCTATTAGTAGATTCGATTGATAGCCTTCTTTCTCTGCCAAAGATAAAATAAATTAACTAGTAGTGCTGCCTGGCCGGTGTTGGTTTCTCCCCTCCTCTCTCCTCTTGGGTAGAAATCTAATATATTACCTGTCCGTTCGCTAATTGCATTGGGTGGACTACACTTTGCATCTAATTAGTCCAGCTATTGATTGGTTGGTTGGTGAAATTAAGCTAGCAGGCATGCACGCACTTGATTCTTTGGACACATGATGTATCGCATGCCAGTTTATTTTGGGCGCCGCTGCGATTAGGTGCATGTGCCTATTCAAATACGGATACTGATTATAATCAGAGATACTCGAAGAGCTGTTCATCATTTATTCGATTCGATTTGATTCTTACTTTCTGTTGCATTAATCATCATTTCTTCTTGCTTGCTCGTTGCTTCCACCTATTAATTGCTTTGTTGCAGCTACCATACTTGCTCGGCGTTCTAGCATGTTGCAGTATTTGTTAGCGTGGCAAATCAAGACGAATATCTTCTGTTTCGGTGATACTACTCTAGAAAAATGGGAAGCTAGGGTGCCTCCAAGGACAGTAGGACCAGCTAGCTAGTACTCTCTAATGTGCAGTAGAGCTTTTAGGAGCAATACTAGTAGAATTTAGTATATGCTAACTAGCTTGTCTTTATTACCTGCCAAAAATCGATTAGATCCTCCGGCCTGTTGGCGCGGTGAGCATATATATGGTTGAACTATCCATTTCATTTCTGGGCCTCCCTGGACCCCTCTCTGATCTCTATAAACTCTAATTAGGCTAACAGTATTATATCATGGGTAACACGTCATGATCGATCAGTACCAACTGGCCAGCAATTAGCTATCTGCACAAAAAATTAGCACAGCCACGACGTGACAAGCTAGCTAGGAGCATATATGTACGTCGATCACACACATTAATCGGCCAGTTCGCAATTTCAGAATTTGGATAGAATGCCTTGTAGCTAGCCGTGTGCATTCAAATTTGTAGCTAGCTCAAATAAATAAATCAATCAATCAGGGATCGAGGAGCTGCTAATCTGGTTATCTTTTTCGGGTGGAGAAGACGATCGCATCCATGGAGATAAGGAGGAGCGTGTGTCTAGCCATCTTGCTTCTTCTTCTTCATGTTCCGTCGAGGGCGGTGGCGCTGGGCAACAGTACTCGGTGCATCGACGACCGCCTGGCTGGCTGCAATGGCTGTCGGGATTGCAACCATGAGCATTAACCCAGACTCTGCTTCTCCTGCTGCACCACGCAACAAGCATCAGGAGTCAACCGGAAACGACGTCGCCGTGCTCAGAGGCCTCAAGCCAGCGCCCGCACCAGAACCAACCACCACTTCATCATGAATTCATCCTAGCTCTATGTTTTCATGCACAGGAAATTTATGTATTATTGCTTAGTTCCCTGTACGCTACGCGACTCGGCCTCGGTCCATGTCGCTCATCAATCAAATCCAAACTCCATTTTTCATTTATGCATCCATCAATTGTTGCGCTCTCTCATCTTTGATTCCCTTCCATCTGCACCACCGGGGACTAGGGCAGCGCAGGCAAAAACAAAATAAAATAAAGAACAACTCGATTAATATTGATGAGGCGCCTTAATTTAATTACACATAACTAGTCTCTCTCTCATACGCCCCTGGCTAGGCTAAATGTCGTCAAAAGTATATACTTATATGAGACTGCTACCTCGGAACGGAGTGCCTTCACCAGCTTGTATAACAAATTAAGCCAAGGAATAAAATGTAACAACCTCGGCCCGTATGCAAGTTGGGATTGCTTCCGTGCTCACTTCCAGCCGGCCGCAGTGTCTTTCTTGTGTCTCACCTCCAATTGCTCTCATCTCATGCAACCGACGATGATATCAGGCCTTCCATCTGCTTCATTTCCAACTTTTATTTCCAGAGCTTGACGGATCTGTCATGGCTAGCAGAGGCAATCTCGCTCAGCGGAGAGTGCGCCAGAGCAGCTATCAGGCCTTCATGTGCCGGGATTATGTTTCTCTGGTTATCTGATAGGCTCCATAGCTCCATCGTCTGCATCAAATCAGGCAAATCATAAAGCCGTATCAGATGAATAAACATCCTTTAACCGGGTCCCAAAGAACAAGTCAGGTCACCACTGAGGATAAACCAGTAATCACATTTAATTATTGTTTTCATTGAGTAGTCACGCATTAAAAGATATCATCAACAAAGAATGTGTGCTGAATATCAAAACGAACAGTACACAAAAAAATTTATACTCTTCAAATGGAGTCAGTAAATGCCATTTCAATGAAGCCCAGGAATCCAAAGCTCCGGCCAATTGATGCAACATCTGTTTCAATAATATGAAGTTCATTCCACCATCGCACTAGGAGAAAAGCTAAGTTCCTTAGAGATTTAGCGAGAGGTAAGCTGTGGAGTTTTCTTTACCCCTTTTAGGATTAGTGAACCCATACAAGGCTCAGTGCCCTAAAATATCTTTCGTATCTCTTTCTCACTCTTTTCCCCATATCATACCCACCCTTCCTCCAACACACAGTGCCCCCTTCTGGTACCAGGGAGAAAAGGAAAAATAAAGCGAGAAAAAAGAAGTGCCAAGTCTTGAGAGCTCCCTTGATCATGGTAAAATTATTCTTATAGGGTGAATTAGCATTTGCAGGTGTCAATGTTGTTAGATATGGTTCAGCATTTACCTGATAACCACCAATGATCAAAACTTTCGGATATCTTGGATGGAATATGCAAGACTGATATTGGTTCCCATGAGATCTTAACTCATATATGCATGCGCCTGACGCTGCTGACCAGACCTTCACAGTATCCTGACTTGCAGAGGCAAGATATTCACCATTTTCATCCCAACAGATGCAGTTTACCTCACTAGCGTGAACCTAAATTAATCAAATACAGCAATGATTCATTACCCTGCATTGCAAAACCTGCATAAGGTTAAGCATCTCATGTGCAATTGATTACCTTGGGCAGTGAATGTAAACTCGTGTCCTTTTCAACCTCAATAATGTTCACCGTATTTCCAGCTGCCACAGCAAGGAGCTGCCCAACTCGAGGTTGAAACCTGAGTCTACCAGTACCTCCCTTTTTAACCTGTGATGATGTAAAGTATATATCATTGAAATGATGCAACACTGGAAAATTTACAAAGTTGAAAAGATGAGGCACTAAAGACCAACCCTAGAGATACGTGAAACTGCACTTTGACCAACTTTCCAGAACCAGAGTTCTCCATTGTCATCACAAGAGCATAGAACCTCTGTCAATTTCGGGTGAAAATCTACTGATGTTACATGGGACGTATGCCCATGAAAAGTTTGTAAAGCACCAGTTCGCTGGAAAATGAAGATAGGAATGGATTTAGAATATCAGCACAGTAATGTTCCTTAAAGGAAGCAAAGTATTGGTTTGACTGCTTCACAGTCAACCACTGACGTGGTGAAGTGGAACATAAATCAATAAAAATTAGTGATGTCATCATTTTGTGCAAGTGGTCAGCAAACGAAATGCATGAAGTTTGGTTTCCTATGATATACAATAAAACTAAAAATTCTCAGCACACCATTTGAATGAATGAATTGTCTATATAACATCTACAAGTTCAAGTTCAATGTGTGCTGAACCAGCCTGCAGCCATTCAACAATCAAGTGTGTCAAAAAAAAAGGAGACAGAAAAAAGAAGTGAAGTTAGTGGGTTACACAGTAACAAACAAATCAAAGTAAATCCATCATCGATGCCGATCTGACCCGATGAAGAGTTCACTTTAGCTTGCAAAAATCAGCTTCAATCCATTGGACTCTAATATCATGAAGAGGTCCTCTATTGAAGCTTAAGCCTTATGTATTACATATGAGAATGTTCTGGGGACAAATTCCACAACAACTGATGTCCTATTGCAGTATTATTTCAGATTATGGCATATATTTGTGTTTAGCAACTGCCCACATGTATTTCAAAATTAAATATTGCAAGTAACAGGTACTCCCTCCGTCCTAGAACGTAAGGCACATTTTGATTGATCAAGACAAGGCTTTGACCAATAATTACTCTATTAATATATGATTTATGTGATACAAAGTCACAATCATAAGTACTTTTAAATACGAATCTAGTGACATCAATTTTATGTTACATAAACCACATATTAATAGTGTAATTGTTGGTCAAAACATTGTCTTAACAAATTAAAATACGCTTACATTCTGGGACGGAGGGAGTAATAGGTAAGCCTTAAATCTCCAGCTGGGATCTTTGCAACGAAGAAGTAACTCTTCTTCGGCATTTTAAGATATATCTGTTTTTTATGGAGCTCAAGCTCAAAAGTTTGGCACTTCTATATACATATATAAGGAAAATATTGAGTGCTATTCTTGGGTGCTAACATGTAAACTCCCACGTGGGACTTATGATAATACTTGGATGGGTCAGATCTAGAGAGATGTGAGGGACACACTAATGAATAGCCATCTCACGGGTAACGAAATTATTTTTTACCTCCTCTCATCTTTCTGAATCTGATCCATCTAAATCTCATCCAAGGGACCATGTGATGAGTTGCATGTTAGCACCGAAAAGTAGGACTGCACTACATTTTCCCCTACATATCTAACGTTCATCTTACATTGCACAATCTACTTCCTTGTTCAATAGAGAAAGCTTTCCAAAATCAGTAACATGCATAGAAACATAGCAGATGACTCAGGTTTGTAGTGATCTCTTGCCACAGAAAAGAGTAAAAGTTTACATTGTGGTGCCAATGGTAGGCAGTGAAATGCACCAAAAAAAGCCAAAGTTAGCTAGCGAATAGGAAAGTAAGAATTACTATGAAATGATGAATACACATAAAAAGAGCACAAGAAAATTACTTCAGCTGCGTTCCATAGTCGAACAGTTCCATCGGAAGATGATGTAGCCAACTGAGTAGAATTTGGTCTGAATCTGATGTCCGTGATAAAGTTTGTATGTTCTTCTGCTTTAGTGTCCACGTTAAAATTGTCCATATTCCAGAGGAAGACCTACAACATCATAGAAACTTCTGCATATAATTCTTTTTATGGGACTTAGGGACAAATGTTTAGAAAATATAAACTGCTTTACAATGCCCTAACTTTATTTCCCAAGTCAAATAGAGAGACAAAGCAATAACAAAACTACAACATCCCTTTGCAAAAGGTGGGGAAAAGGGTAATCAACTCTGAGATATAAACTGAGGACTAAGGTATAGGTGTACGGTACAGCACAACAAATACGACATTAATGAACTTTTATTACTGGAAAAGTAGTCTTGATTAAAGTTGGTAGTGATACCTACTGTGAACCGTGATGAAATCTAACGTCAATATTATATTTATTAGGTAAATTCTACTTATAGAAAACTAATACTCTTGCAAGAAAAATATATTGTTTGTTAATATTTGAATGCTCTGGCACAAGCAAGTAACTTGCAAGAGAAATTATTAGTTTCCATAGGATATATTTGCGAGTTTACACAGCTTACCTTTTTTTCATGACCAGCACTAGCCAGTAACTTCCCGTCTGTAGAGAAGTGACAGCAAACTACCTTGTTGTTGCTTGTACGGTTACTACCAACCTCACTCAAAGAGAGACCTACAAAAGAATGAACAGTTCCTAAATTTTTCTTCAGGGCACAAGTCTGCAACACAAACCAAAAGCTTAAACTATTTACTCTTCAGTGACTCCTGCTCTGAGGGCCCTTTCTTCAATGCAGCAAATATGTCTCGCCCATCCCCATCATCATTTGACAAAAATGAATCAACATTTTCATCAAAATCAACGAAACTATCCAAATTATCCTGTCAGTAATAGAACTTACTTGAGCACAATCAACTGACTGCCACAAACTGACAAGAGAAGAGCAGAGCACATAATAGTACCATCTGATTTGAGGATGAAGCAAATCCACTGGTTCCATCCGTGGCGCAAATCATTGAACTCTTCTGTGCAATGTTCACGCTGCTAGCTACTGGTATTCCACCACCAGGAGTATGAGTGGATGGAGTTGAGGGTGGAGAAGGGCCAACGGTATTTCCTGTGCCTGTACTATTAGCTGCTCCAGAAGAAGTTGGCTTCCGTTTTCTAGTATTCTGGATATCAAGAATAATAATGGACACACTTAGGTATCGCGTATATGAAGCTAGATAACTTAATATTCTTTGTAACATCTCAAGCTATTCATGCCACCTGTTGCATCTGCTGCTGCTGCTGGTGCAATTCCATAAGCCGGTGACCTGAGTGCTGGTGACCTGAGTGCTGCTGCATTTGGGCCATCTTCAACTAAAATAGATTTGCAAATGACATTTAATAGTCAATCACAACATGCATACAGTACCATAAAAGTGAACCAGTAAAATATAGAAAGTTCTATCGTTTCGGAAAAGAACATTTTGTTGAAACAGATGAATATATTTGGTAGAACAAGATAATTGAAATATAATTTATTTCATAGCAAATTATAGTTCGTTAGCATTGCCAGACTTATGTTTGGACTTGCCATATATCAAATTTCTCAGAACCAATAACATACTGACCTTCATCATATAATCCTGTTCATCTGGTCGAATCTTTGGCGAACCAGACGGAACTGGAGAACCCATTCTCGCAAGGTCATTCTGTGTTTGTGCTTGAGCAATTAATTGCTGTTGTGGTGATAAAAGTTGAAATTGGTTTGGGGATGCCATCAACTGCTTCTGCACACCTAAATTTGACCGGAGTTGATCGATACCTGGGACCTTTGGCAAAAGAACAAAATATGTAAAGCTATCGAGTAGAAAAGTACGAGAGCATAGAAAGGGAAGCCAGTGAACTCACTGTTAGAGGCCAGCCTTTCAGCGGTACACTCCCAACTCCTTGATTTAGTCCTAATTGGAGGAAAATGAATTATAAGAACACTTTCTACCATTTACTGAAACTATTTCTATTGTTCACCATATATTTTTACAAGTCTCAATCAATTTAATTTCAATGTCATTTTCCTGAGTTTAATGTGCAATGAACGAGCACAAGTTAACCAGTTGCAAGCTCGCATCTAAATCAAGAAATCCTCGAACCTGAATCTAGGGGCTAAAGTATATCTCCCATCTTAGCCACGAAAAAGTACTCATGAGTCAAAAAAAATTATGTGAAATTCATGAGCCCATTTTCACTGGGACGCCCTACATGGTAGGAAGTCCAAATGTAACGTGCTTTCTACAGCGAGAAACACGACGAGCAGCAGTAATATATCATCTCAAGAAATTACTCACCAGAAGCAACTAATCCAGATTTTGACTGCATCATCCCTGATCCATATAATGCAGAGGGGTCTGTAGGCATTGTTCTTTGTGGCATAGCAACATCACCTTTGATGTCCTTGAAAATTGTTGAATAGAATATTAGAAGTAAGAAACAGTAAGCACGTGCCAAAAAACTGTGAAGAGAAATGAGTTACAGAAGAAGCATGCATTACAACTTGCTGATTTCTTGACTGAATCTGCTGCAGAGCTGACATATTGACCGAGCTACCCTGAACCAGTGGTCTGAATGGACAAATTCTTAATCAGAATCAGAATCTCACTATTGTTTAGTTGATGTTCGAATGGATTACTAAAACCTACCCAGTTTGGTTAGTTGCTGACTTGAGAACAGCCAGCCTATTTGCATCTAAGAGCTGTTGTGATGCCTCCGAATCCACGGAATTGTGGTTCCTCATTCGTTCTTCCATCATTTTAGAAGCAAGAACAGCCGAAACATCAGAGTTTAGAGCATTCATAGCACCATTAAGGACCGGATGATTTGAATCTCTTCTCTGCAAGTGGGCATTCTGCTGTTGCAGTAATTGGAGTCTCATCTGGTGTTCCCTTGACTTCATCTAATGCACCACAAAGATTTCATTAATATAGCATAAACAATAAGCAACATGTGCGGCTTAATACACCATTAATCATGGTATATGCAATGCAGATATTACATTCACAGATAGAAAAAAAAACAGGAAGACCATGATTAAATGTTTGTTTTCTTGTTGTTGGTCCATAAAGCCCAGCCAGAAACACAGCCAACAAGCTCAAAGCGTCAAACCCCTCGGAACAGAATAGAAACACTTATATTTTACTTGGGAAAAAAAGAACGAATCAACATCCAGAAGACAAATCTTAGCTCTGAATTGTACCAAGACTAAGATATTCTAAGTAATATACACACTGTATCCACATTACTGCCTAGTTCGGTGTTAGTGCAGACAGCTAGTTACTCCCACGGGTTAGTTTTACTTCACCGAATTATGCATGCTAGATTCCACTCTAATTTTTTATGCATCTTGTTGGGGGCTTTCTGTCTCTTTTCCATTCTTGAGGTCAATATGACTTGGCCATAGTAGCATCAAATCAATTTTATGTAAGCTTGTAGGTGCATGCAATACTTATGATCTAGGCATTATAGACCATAACATATGGTTGAACGCTAGTTGCTTCCCGGCTACTAATACCACTTCAGCAAGAAAAAAAATGGTTGAAAAAAGGAAACAGGCTTTTTTATTTTATGTAAGTGGATGCAGAGCTAACTATAGCATATTAGAAAAATAGAAAAGAAAGGGGGAAAGCTTAAGGCATTTGTATTAATGGATGGAAGTGGATATATTATGGCTATGACAAGATAGAGGTATGAAACGGACATATTATGGCTATTATAGCTATATATTATGGCTATTATAGGTACATTGGACTAGTCGGGTCTGAATTAGTGTACATTGTTGAAGAAGAGAAAAACAAGTATCGGCAGGCAACAAGTTCTAACACTTACGTTCATTGGGAATTTGGAAGTTACTTTATTACCAAAATATAGGCACAGAATAAAAGCTACAGTAGTGTTTGACCTTCAGGTCAGGTGTTGATGGGAAGTCAGTCAATTGTTACCAATAAAATAGGAGAGATGTATTTTAGGTTAGCCCGAAGATGAAAGAGTTGCGACTGTGTTGCGGAATGATTTGAAATCCTAAGAGAGTAGTAGGGTATAGTGTAGCAGCAGGATTGGAGTAAAGCGGTGGGAATGTAGGAAATTACATCGATAGAAGGAGTGGCCCCTTCTGGAGGCTTATCTCTTGTTCTTGCGTCGAAGATGTCCCAGAAGATGGACCACCACTCAAAGAGGAAGCCTCCAGGAGCATCAATCGCTGCAGAATCAAGAGCAGGATGCACTAGACATTAGGTAATACATACATAGTCCAGGTTGTTTTCTTTATTGTGGGATTTGATCAAAAAATCCTCCTTTTCCCCAAGGGGAAGAGGGGATTAGTGAAGTAAGTATTATTAGGGGAAGAAAAAGATGCATCGGGAGGGGAGGCGTACCGACAGGATCGGTGGCGACCTTGCCCTCGTTCATGAAGGCCTTGGCGGAGTTGTGGAGGTTGCGCTTCACCAGGTAGTCGTAGATGTACACATCAAGCCTGTGTGGAATTGGAATCACCAAATCAGCAGCAGAATTCGATTCGATTCAATCCAGGAGGAGGAGGAGGAGGAGGAGGAGAGAGATTGGACGCACATCTTGTCGGCCTCCCAGTTGCTCCGCGCCATAGCCGATCTCGGCGCTCTTCTCTCCGGCGGGCAAGCAACGCCTTCTTCTTCTTCCTCTTCTCTTGCGGGTCGGGTCGGGGGTGACAAGACAGAGTAACAAGGTGGTGATGGTCCCACCGAGCATCCGGATGGACGGACATACTCACCCATCGCTACTTCTCTTGGGTGCTCAAATGAGTATGAAGAACTACATGTGGTACATGCATTACTGTCTTGTACTATTCACATTTGCTTGTAGAACACTAGTAGTACAATCTACAATGTGTATGGTCTCCACTCAACCCATCACGTTCCTTTCTCCAAATTAAGCACACCTCACCTGCTTTCTACTCAATTCATCGGACCAATCATAGCGCGGCCACAAAATGCTGTATATAACTTATACTCTTCTTTACATAGAATATATATAGAGAATTGAGACAACATATCACTATGTTTGCACTTATAATATAACAAAATTAAAATTACACCACCGCGCGTATACTTCTTCTATTTCGCCGCCGCTGCCTTTGCCTGGTTCGCCGCCGACGACATAGACCGCAGCCGTCCAGCGATCTCCGTGAAAGCCGGGCGCTGCCCCGGGTCCGGCGACCAGCACTGCTCCATCAGCCTCCTCCATTCCTGGTCGCAGTTTGCCGGCACGGGTGGCCTCAATGTGTTGTTCACAATGCCCCCTGCACCAGTTTAAGCACAACTATCAAACGGGATACATTCACCTCCGGTACCATCGTATGAGCTCAACCACAGACAGTGGAATCAATGCGTACCTATTATTGCACCATAGTGCATATTGGCATAAGGTTCCTCTCCAGTGAGGATTCCCACATGACAATACCAAACGAAAACACATCCACCTGCATCCATGCCAAAATTATTCCTTATTATTCACTACTAGGAAATCTTCTTCCTCACTCTCCACTAGTCAAGCGAGTATTAGTTTATAACAAAGAAACGTAAACAATGAAGTAGGTGCCTTGATATTTTAACATAGAAAACAACAACAGCAATACCTCCAAACCAGATGACAATCTTACCTTCTCAGACACCTTGCTGCTGCTTCCATTCAGTAATTCTGGGGCCATCCATGGCAACGTCCCCCTCACACCACCCGAAACCAAAGTATTCCTTTTGATTTTGGATAAGCCAAAATCACCAACCTGGATAACAATAGTAAATTTACTGAGTGCATCAAAAAATCGCCATGAGAATACCATCAAGTGGAAATTCAACTTACTTTGCAGATAGGGCGTGACTGATCTCTAAGGTTAACCAGCAGGTTATCACACTTAAGATCAAAATGCACAATGTTTTTCGAATGCAAATACTCCATTCCAAATGCTGCATCCATTGCTATGATAAGCCGCTTACGAAGATCAGGACACCTTTCAAGTTATACAAAAGATTGTTACTTAGTTATCCACAATTTTATTCAATCAGGGACAAAATACAAGAAAACACAGGAAGAGATTACTTGTCCTTCCGCTGCAAGACATGCCGAAGAGAACCATTAACCATGAACTCAGTCAAAGTTGCCAACGTACCACCTGGCCCGTCCTTAACGACACCATAGAATGCTACAACATTTGGATGATGAAGCTTTGACAGAATCTCAGCTTCTCGCCAGAATTCATGTGCCTAAAACAATAATGTTTAGAACATAAAATTTCAGCAGAGTTATGTGAGATCACTTTGATAATACGAGTCACAGACTTCCAAGACGTTAATGTCCAGTAATGCTGCAATTACCTTTCATGTCCAGAGCCTACTGTCATGTATATATGATAGCAAAATGTGGAAAGCAAACTAGCATGCTTAACGCACAAGTAACGATGCAGGTTAACGAGCTTACTAGTCTTTCTTGCTCAGAAGATCGGCCTGTGAAACAGCTTTTCTTGATACGCTTAATAGCCACATCAGTTCCTCTCCATTTTCCATGGTACACGGTTCCAAAAGTGCCAGAACCAAGTTCCCTAAGCTCCTCCAGATCTTCATTCTTGATAATCTGTTAAATGATTTTTCTTTAGTTTCAAAGTTCCAACAGAATAAAATGAGCACCATTGTCCTGTCATTGGTCATTATGTAACAGAGGTTGTAAGGTACCCCTTTTGTTGGGCAGAACCATTGGATATTATGCAGTCACAAAAAGGTAATTTACCTTTTCAAACCTAACAAAATGAGAAACATAAACAACAACAGCTAAATGTGTTGACAACAATGAACAAACAAAACAATGTCATGTGGCCTTAAATAATACTGGTGGAGAATTTAGCCAGAACATTCTCAATGTGGAAACATACAAACCAATAGGTAGAACATGTCAGTTTGCCGCAACACAAAACCACCATACCTGCAAGTGTTCAAAATCAGTATCTCGAAGAGAAGCCTCCATGACGTGTCCAACAGTTCTGTCCTCTTCAAACTTTGTTTCCTGAAGACAAGAAAATAATCATAAATTTGACAACAGAGTCCCGCAACAAAGGCTACCGTGGACTTCTATTAAACATGCATACCTCAAACTCCGAAGCAGGTGGCCTTGTGTTGTCCCCCATAGGTGCATATGGATTGTCAACTTGAAACCCTTCAACGCTCCTCTCCATCATTGGGTGATGGTCAATGTGTGATGAGGCATAAGCTGGAGGCATGCTACTCGGATCAACAACAGTGATTGCAGGCTCTGCCTTATTCTCAGCATCAAAATCGAATTTAGGATTCAAGTCCATGTTAATTGCATCATTATCTGCTCCTGTGAATGTATAAACCCCTTCATCAATCTTTGCCAGGCCTTGGTCATTATTCTTATTTGGAAACTCATCTTTTGCAAGATTTCTGAAAAATGACCAGCTCTTAGGCTCATAGTTTGGCATGTTCAAGCTAAGGACAGGGTCGTTAAAAGGAGTTGATGACTGTGCTGCATCTTTAGCCTTTGCAAAGAAATCGGAAAGAACATCAGGGGGGAAGCGATCATTGATATCAACAAAAATATCTCTGTTCTCCATGTTATCAGCAACAGAATCACCATCTGGAACAGCTCCAGGAGTGCTCGTGGATGATGGCACAGCCGGATCATGCTTAACATCATTGGGGGGTGCAGTTTTGGGAGCCTCCCAACTAACACGACGTGCCATAGCAGCATCACTTCCCTGCTGCTTCTTAGCAGTTTGTACTCTATTGACGGTAGTTGCTTTCAGATTACCTTTAGCTGGAGTCTTTTCAGCTGAATTTTTTCCGTGCTTACAATGTTAGTGCCATCCAATGTCCTCTTTTCACTGGCTTGTTGTTCAACTACAGGATTTTCTGAAATCCTTTAGCGTCTGATTCTTCTGAAGGAATGATTATACCAAATTGACTCGGCCGTGGTACAGCTTTGGCAAAGTTTTTCTCAAATTGTACTAGGCAATCATCATGAGATGGATCATTCAAGTTCAGTGGTGGGGCCCCTAAATTTGATTTTTCAGCTTCCTCAGCAGAATCTGCAGCCTCTGCACTGGACTCATTAGCCACACCAGACTGAGATTGAAGTATTAGAAATTGAGAACCAAGTGAATCATCAGATTTTGACAACCGGTTCAGGAACCCCGCTTGCTCCCTAGGGATCCGTTCAGAATGGAAGGTCCGCCCAGCAACAGGTTCTGGATTCTTGAACCCATGATCGGTCATGTCATACTCAAAGTCAGAACACCCGGATGCAAAAGCTCCACCAGAGGACCGGCGGTCATCTTCATTAAACTCTGAACCATGCATCGCAGATGTAGCCTTTGATGTCATGTGAATCTCTGGATTCTTCCCGCTGTCACTTGGTTGAAGAAAAGATGTCAGACCTTCTTGAGCAGAAGAAACAGGGGGCACTTCCGAATGCATACTATTTGAAGCGGACGGATCATGGTGCAGCACAGGATTACTCAAACTCTCGAGCGATTGGAAGTAGTCGACTTCATATTTTTGATTTCCTGTGTTCTTGGAAGCCTGCTTTGCATCATTTATAGACCCTTGCATCATAAAGCCCTCCGGATAAGTCCGTTGGTCAGAAGCTGCCAGAGATGCAGTCCCAGAATGTGGCGCATACTGAGAGGTGCCTCCATAATCTGAGGGCATAGATAGAGGCATAGAAATGCGTCTCTCTGTGTCATAGAATTTTTCGCTAGAACCCTGAGCATATTGCACTTCATGCCCTTGGTAAGATTGCATATTTGCACTATAATCACTGGATAAACTCAGTGGTGCTGGTGCTAGGACTGTAGCAGAAGGCGCAAAAGATGGCCCACGCATACCATGAAAGTCTGACCTGTCACGGTTTGGGTTTGACTGATCACTATCAGTATTGTGATTGATGAACTGGTTCAGCATACTCAACGATGTGCTTGTTAAGCCATGGTCACTTGAGGGCTTCCCAGATCCTACACCTATTCCATTGACAGCGACAACATAGTGGATCTCAGAATCACCATCTGTACTACCCAGGTTAAAGCTCATCTCGTCAAAATCGAGTGAGGAAAACAGAAAAACACGAAGCTTCTGAGAACCTTCTCCACTTTCGATCATGCCAAGTTCATCCATCATGTTTCTCAAATCCTCATCGCTTGACACTGAGATCAAAGCATCAAGATCTTCACCAGGGAGCTGGTACTTAATGATATGGGGTTGGTTGAAGATGCCAACTGTCTTTTCTTTGAGCTCCTGCCAGGAAATATCCCTACTGATTCGAATTATACGCGTCTCACCACCAACATACCTAAGCTTTCCATCACTAGGCCGGGGTAAAATTTTCCCCCCAAAGCTACATAGGAACTTGATTCTCCTGGAGGTGTCTGAAGCTTCAGAAGAAGCATAGCCATGAGATAGTCCCCGACTACTGCCATCACCTGACGAAGCTCGTGGAACTGACCTAGTTGACGTATGCCTGCTTCTGTTCTGACTTTCAGCAAAAGATTTTCTTTCAGACTCTTTTTGTCGCTGATTATCAACAGCTGTAAGCATGAATATATCTGAACCAGTTTCTGATCCTGTGTGGCAGGCACCAAGCATTCCTCTCAAGTCCATGTAACCAGTGGCAACATTCTGATCTCCCGATGTGCCAGGGACCAAGTGTTTTTTGGATATAGCACGGTCCCTCATGAACTCAAGGGCAAACTCCTCTCCAGTCTGGATAGAGTAATTGAGAACAGGCTTGACACTGCCTGACATGTGATACTCTGTAATGCGAGAACTGGTGGATGATGAACTTGGTGGCACATGCATGCCTCTTTGAGCTGCAGAGCCAACTGCATCTCTTTTAGGCTCCATTGAGCTGCTGTCAAGGCTTACAATGCATATCCTTTACCCTTTTTGCTTATGAGTCCGTTGGCAGAAACCACTGTGGGGGGGAGGGGGGGGATGTCAACCTGAAGTAAACAAGCACAAGAATGACACCTCACTATCTCAGCTCTAGCCACAAGATGACCAATATCATGCAATAATTAACTAGTAATGCTTAGCAATTAACACCTAAGACTATACACTTCTACACATTGCTTGCATATCAGTTATCACACATTCCTTCCTTGTCAAGTATAGGCCAAGGTTGCACAAAATGGGAAAACGTAATACTAATACACACCATGGAAACGACTAGTATCTACAAGCGATACACCATCGTGTGTGCGCAAGTAATGAGTCAGTATTCTTTCCGAGCTGCGTTGCTTACATGTTACTAGGTTACATAATGGCAAGATTAAACAGGTTAGGATTTGAGGCAAATAGCTATCCTTGAACTGAAATGAGCACAAAAGAATGGCTTTCCTCCCGAGATAGACAAGAAAAAGGGTGACTTGGTGTGGGCATGTGATTGATGAGAGAAGGAAAATGCTGAAACAAAGTCATAGGCAGACCAAAAGGAAAAAGGAAACGGAGCTAGCAACTAAAGAGCTAGGAATTGATTCGAGTCCAGGGCTAGTAAATAGTGGTACTTGAAGTAAGTTGTGGATTGCATAGTCGAATTAGGCATGGCGGCAAGCAGGGATTGAACAAGATCTGAAGGTGATTTAAGCGGAGGGAGAGCAGGCAAAATAGGGAGGAATTGCGAAGTTAATGGTAAGTGAGAGGAGGAAGAATCCCAATAAAATACACAGAGATACAGACACAGGTAAGGAAGAAGGAAAAGTAAACCGTAAACAATCCAGGTGGTGGGAGTCTTGGAGAAGAAGAAGAAGAATCGAAGCAAGTTAGGGTTCGTTACCGCTCCCAATTAAAGGGGGAAAAATCCCAAGTGGCGATGGATCTCCACTCGACGGCAAGTCCACCTCTCGGTGGCTGTTCCGCTTGCAGTTGGGGGTGGTGGGTGGAAGGAGGGTTGGATGGAGTTTGGGACCAAGAACGGCCAGCCGTCGCCAACACAAAGACGACGACGACGACGACGACGACGACGACGACGAACAAAAACAACGAAGGGCTTTTTTAGTATTCTCCGCGTGTGTCTGTGTTTTAACATTGTTAGCCTGGCTCAAAATTCATCTTATTTAATTATTTTTTGAAAACTAATTCACTTTATTTGGATCCTATTTGGTTAAGCAATGACTTATCTAAAACCAGTTATGGGCTATCTGCTATGAAAAAACTGCTATGAGAGCTATCTATTGTGGAAAAGTTGGAGCATCATTTGGTAAACCGGTTGTCAAAACTGTGGTTGTAAATAAAGATGTTAGAAATTAATACTAATTATTTTTTTATGACAAGTTTATCAGTCGAATTCGCACAGACGACCTATTTTTAAGTAGTTTAATATAAATATGAGTGTTTTCCTATCCATTTCTAATAATAATTCATCTTTTGAACGATGAACCTGCACACAAGTTGCTCCAACTATCAATTTTGAATGGGAACAATTCACGGCTAAACAAACGACTTGCAAAATAGTCCCATCCCTTAGCTCAGAGTGATTTATATGATGAAACTTTAATATTATAAATATTTGAAAATATCAAAGACAACATTACTTTAAACATATATAAGACAAATTATTCAACTTCATGTATTCAAGTCATGATTAGCAACCATACTTCACGATCTTTCATAAATAAACTTCGTGTATCAGCCCACAAGTAGCTGATCAATGCATTTCTTATCAACAAATAAACCATGACTCCGTACAATGAACAACAAATTCATATAATGGAAGAAGCACAAATAATTCTCAAATCTGGAACAAAAATAGGTTCTCTTTTGAGGTATAACAAACTGCTCATTGCGTATCATTGATTGCTTATTGTAGTTGCTGCTCCATATACACTAAGGATATGAAGAACACACAAGAACATGGAGAAAATGAAGAACCAACACAAGATAATTTCTTGTTACCATCCAAGTATTGCTTAGGCTGTTCCTGTGCTAGATCAATAAGATTTGGTACACTCCTGCATTAGTTTGATCCATTCTCTTTTATAGACAAACAAATGCAATCAATTTTAACACACAAAACAAGCTGTTCATCCTTCTGCAGAACAGCGAGGTACAAGGCACAAGTGGCCGCTATACGTGTAAATGACAATGCCAAGGCGAGGAAGGTCATGTGCCAATTGCGACACACGCGCTGCCAATTGCGACACACGCGCGATTGTCATGAGCCCACGATGGCAGCCACAGGGACATCAGTTCACTGGCACTAGGCGTTGTGTCATCCTATTTGCACGTGATCCACCTCCCTTTTGCAGGGCATAGCGCGCTGACATTGGATCTGGGCGAATCTAGTGACAAAGGTGAGAGAGAGGGATAGAGGATGGTTTGCTCAGAGTGGGACATCAAATCAATGGATCTAGTGACGACTTCCGGGTAGGCTGAATCCGGTCGACGTGAGCACGTGAGCGGTGGCAACGGCTTCGAGGACGTCGAGGAGCACATGCATGGCGGCGAGCATGAAGTCTCTGATGATGAAGGCCCGTCACTGCGCGTTGCTGGGGAAGGACCTTAACCGGTGTCCCGGATCTTGGCTACGAGATTGGGGCAAGATTCATGTGGGTGGAGGCCTAGGAAAGATGGGAGCATAAGTGGCTCGAGAGGACGAATTTTATATGGATGGCATAGATAGGTAAATAAGTCCCAAGTTCAGGGGCAAGTTCAGAAGTGGTGCTCACAAAAGCCAAAAAAGAAGATCTCAAGGTGCTTCGCTCAATACACAGTGGACAAAGGTCGCTTTCTCGTGAACTTATTCGCTGATTTTCTTATTTGATAGAACATTTAGCTTATAAGTAGAGAAAGTTATCCAATAAATTTAACCAAACATCCTCCTAGACTCTAGAATCACAATTTAGGCTCAGACGTTACTCAGCTTCTTGCAAGCTCTACGTCTGCTCTTTGTTTCTAGTATTAAGGAAAATCGAAGATCTCCGGCCACTCGTTCAGAAAAGAAAGAAGTGTTTAAGACTCTAATTTGTCTGCAAACCAGATTATATGTATCCATCTACGTCGTTGTCGTGAGTCAGTGTTGCGAAAGATAGAATATGATCGTTGGACGTATAGGATACCGTTCGGTTAATCGAAATGCGGATGATTAATCCACACAAATATATATGATTATGCTAGTGTGGAAGGTATTTTCACCGCATCTTGTTCGTCTCAATTTCCAATAAAACATGTTGAATGGTAACTTCATTATTACTAACTCAAAATATATAACAACTAGCAGGGTGTCTGTGCGTTGCAACGGAATCTAAAATAGTATAACAACACCTTATGTTCTGACTAAAACCATAAGTCCATAACAAAATATACTGTTTTGCCTTACAACGATCTAATAGTAGAGTGCTCGTACAACATACATGCACACATATAATAAAATTTACACACATGTGTGGCGGAAGGAACAGCACCAGCAAGCCAACTAACTAAGAACGTAAAGATTGGATTCTATTGTTTAGTAAGATAATAAATTTCAGCAGAGTAAAAAACTAACTCAGACCATAAATATTAGAGTATGTTTAACAGAGTTTGTTGAGAGTTACGTAAAGATTGGAATCTGTTTAGCAGAGTTTGTTGAGAGTTGGAGAGTTGGTTAGAGTTGGTTGGTTGTTGTGTGATTTGTTAGTTGCTGTTATAAGTGTGATTAATTGTTGAAATTTCTGTTTGTTACATGATCTAATATTACAAATTTGCCACCGCCTAAATCTTGACCGTTGAAGAGCGATCAAAACAGTCTGCGGAAGAACGACCTACCATCACCAACAACACCAACTCTAATTTTATAGATAGTAAAGATAATATGTGGAACGAAGGAGGTGTATTTGGGCTTAGAAACCACAGGACAATTGGCTATTGGGCTGATATTTGGCTCGCAGGAATTCCACACGGACGTGATTTGCGTCAACTTCATTCAGCCTTACTTTTCATATGGCGGCGGGCTTCATCATGCTTTTGGTTGGGTAACAAAAGATCGGATCAACAACGCTATAGCTAGCTTAGCTAAGGCCGGGTGGGTGCTTGATTGTTATATGCAAACATGGACGTTCCTACTGAAATTTCTGTAGCTACTATGTCCCGGAATCATGATGAAAACAGTCGATCGGTTTATTGAATGCCCCTCCTGATAACTAGTGTCAGGAGCTGGTACGTGGTTTCAGATACCTGAACGCTAGCTGTTGATTCTTACTAGCAGGACCAGCTGGCGACTCCATGATTTCATCACTGAAGAGCATGCAGATGCCATTTATTTTTGCTTGTTTTGTTGTGCACAATCTACGCTTCATTCTGCAGGTCTGTTGCATTCACAGTCTGCAGGTCTGTATCAGCATAGCACTTCACTGCACTGCAGATCCATCGTAGGATGAGCTGCATCTACATGCACAACGCACACAAGATATTTATTTGTTTTTTCAAAAAAGAAAAGGATCACAGATGAGTAGTTGCATGTGGCTACTGATTGGTTCCTTTTTACTCTATATGTTTCTATGCATTATTTTGAAGAAAGTAGATAGATGTCCATCCTAATTAATATCTCCTCGAGACGATTCGTTGCTTCTGAGTTTATATATAAGCAAACATAAGCTTTTTGCAAGGTCCGCCCCTCCACTTTGCATTGTAAATTTGTAACTCAAGTATAATAATTTTCATTAATTGTGGAGGACAGCATGCAAGTGGCTGAAAAAGCTAGCATGCGTGGATGGAACCTAGAAATTAAAGCTTGGCAGTTTGAGTTGATGATGAGCTACAAAAAAGACAGAATAAATAATTATCATCATTGGTAACTCGATCACCTACTAATCAAGGAAAAGAAAAGCTGAAAAGCTTGACAATTCGAGTTCATGATTAGGTACTAAAAGGGCAGAATAAGTTTCATCATTGGTAACTCGACGATCGATCATCTAGTAATGAAGGAAAAGTGAAGCTAAAGCTTGGCAGTTTGAGTTGATGAGGTAGTGCGCGCGCGCACACACACACAAAAGGCAGAATCTTCAGCATTGTCCGTTACCAAACAAGGGGAGGAAGAATCAAAGTTAATTTGGCCATGCATCAGGTCAGGACTTGAAATTAATAGTATAGGCAGCTAGCAAGCAGTTTAAGAAACATCGACCTGCACTATTGAATGAACTCGATCCGTGGATGGATGGATCGATGGAGATGGTCAATTTGCATGTAGTAGCATGCATGCAACATAGTAATATAGTAACTGCCTGCGGGGTAGCTAGCGTGTTACTGTTGCATTGTAAGGGACAACCCAGCATGGATATATGGAGAACTGCAGGCCGGTATATGGATCATGAGGACACAAGTAACACAACACAATTAGTTAGGCTTGAAACTCGTCAGATGAAATGAACATGGATGGATGAGAGATTTCCTTGAGCTACCAGTGGTTGCTGGAGGTAATTATGCAGGCCAGCCTTGGGTCAGAAGAAAAAAAACAATAATTCGATTGGATAGCTGTTGATCTTTGTGTGACGGAACAGTATAATTAAGGTCTGCATACGCATGCATATCTCTGTTGGAATTAAACAGTACGTAGATGAACGGAGGGCAGAGGGGATTGGGGACGATGGATCGATGCATCGACGATCAAGGGGAGTGAGAGAGCGCAATTGAATGTGCAGCGAGTGATGAAATTAAAGCTATGTAATCTTGGTCTCAAGAATGGCTGGCAAGCAATGGGTAGCTGCTATGATCCACCCAAATCTCGCTGAGCGAGCGAAGCAAATATATATAATTCCGATCGATTACTGCTCTGCTCGGCCTGATGGATTTGGAGGGATGTAGCTAGCAAATTAATCAAGGTAGCAAGCAAATGGACTTGATTGCGCGCGATCCATCTATATATCATCCCTGCTCCGAATCTATATGCATGTGTGGCTCTGCAGCGAGCACTGCCACTCAACTGCTCTCACGCTCCAAATTAAGATGGACGGATCATGCATAGCATTGCATAGGGGGGCTTACCTATGTATGCTATGCAAGCACGCATGGGCCACTCGAAACTTATTGCTAATGAAAACACTCCGAATAGCTAGAGTTAGTGCCAATTGCTATACCTAGCTAGCTAGCTGCAGTTCCATCCTAGCTACTCGATCCTCACCCAACCTAGCATGCGAACTAACAACCAAGACAACTGGTTGCATTGTGCAGTGAGTCATGGTTTCACGTACGCTCCCGGTCGGTGTTCCTTCTTTTGAATTGGGCTGCATGCCGAACAGTGCAAGCTCGTATATATAGGGCCCGCAGAGGTGTGGGAATTTGCTATCGTGGCGGCCTCGGCATAAAGAACCTCACGATGCAGAAGCTAGCTAGTTTCTAATGCCTCTGCATGACCCTGTCGATCGATCACTACATCTTGGCAGAGGTGGTGGTTCCTCGATCACTATGGCTGGAACCCGGAATCTCGGCACCCCCGTTCGGAAAAGTTTGCTCGTCTGTGGAGCATTTGGAAGAGCAAAAACACCAAGGTCTTCGGAGATGATCGCCTTCCTCCTGCTGTGAGCCTGTGACTGACTGTGACTGTGCGCAACAACGCTGCGGACATTTCACTTTAGCGCTGCCGTTGCTCCTGGGTCTCTAGGCAAGTTCATTTTGGAAAACTGGGGCTAGCTCCGTTTATTAAGTCCGTTGTATTTCATAGCTTTTGTTTACCCTCTACCCCCATGATGTAAAAAAAACTGATTTTGGTGCTTATGCACCAGTAATGGTATTGGTTCAGGCGGGCCTTTCGTGCCACCCTAGTCCTCTGCGAAAAAAAAATAAATAAATCATCCTCCCCGATTCAAGACATCTGGTTAATTACCATGCATCGATCGTGCCATTTAGATGTTCGGCATGCACCATGCCACACATGAATATATCATGGGTATTTTGACAAGAGACAACTGAAGCATTTTACATTGAGACCACCTAAAAACGAGTATGCATGATTTAGAAAGAAAGCTTTTTTTGTTTTTGCGAATCTAGCTAACTAGCTAGTGGTGGCCGACCGCCGCATGGAACATACCTTACCTACAATATTATTAATAATCATATATATAGTAATACCTAGGGCTGTATATATACTTCATAACGTACATTAATTAATTGGGTTCATTGAGCACTCACCGATCGATCGAGCTGATGCCTCTTGATAACGTACATTAATTAAGAAAAACGAATCATCGATCGAGAAAAGCATCCACCTACAACACACCTTGATCGCCAAACTTGCAATTAATATACTTATAGAGACTAGACACAAATAAATCCCTCGCTAAAGCTACTTTGTGGCCAAAAGGATGCAAAATGGGGTTTACCTAAACTAACAATAAGGTGTTAAAAAGATGTATTCTTCTTGCACAAACCGCGTACGGCTATATATATATATATATATATATATATATATATATATATATATATATATATATTGCGGCTCCGTTGGTCCTATTAATTTATAACCAGACTAGCTAGTGGAAGGCGGCCTGCATGCGCCGTAAACATTTGTTTAACTTGACTGATTACTCTATAGTATTACTGCATGTCCGTACTTATATGTTAGTTGTTAGATAGTTTAAACTCCTAATCTCATCTTTTGGACTCCATTTTAGCTATTACATCATGTAAAACAATATTATTATGTATAGTAGGCTGGAATAGGAGTTGTTTGCAGTTTCTGTCAAGAAGGGCGATATCTGAAAATCTGTCATTATATATAAGCTTTTGGGCTGCTCGAATTTGAGTTCTTTTGTTCATGAGAGAGCTGAGGTTAAGGAGAGAGTGAGAGGCATTTGGTCCACCAAATCCACCTAAATTAATGAGATTTGGAGCCTTCCCTCCTTGTTGGCTTGTATCTTATACTTGTTTCATCACTATAGTGGAATATTGCGTAACGTTGCTCATGGTTTTTCCTCGCTAGAGGTTTTCACATAAATCCTTGTGTCTCCCCTTAGGGGGTGTTTGGTTGGGCTTTTCAGCAGCTTTTCACTAGAAAAAGCTGCAGCCCAACCAAACGGCCAGCTTTTCAGCAGCTTTTGCCAACGGTGGCTCTAGGCTTTGCAGTGCAAATTCAGCTGTTTGGAAAAGCTGCCTTCTGCTAGCTTTTTGCAATGTGTTGAAGCTTTAGTGTTCATTTTCCAAATGCTGTAAATTATTTGGATCAACCAAAAGCTATATGTTCACTTTCCCACAGCCACAGCAGGTTTTCCAGACAGCCAGCCAACAACAGCTTTGTCAACAGTCACAACTCAACCAAACATGCCCTTAATTTGGTATTCTGTTTGCCATACACGTTGACTGATTCTGAACTTGCTTCCTATTGGTACGATTTGCTCAAGTATGATGCTATTTGGTTGAGTTAACACCTGAGGCATGACATACATGCGTTCTTTGATATTCTAATGATGATATTGGGGTATTGATGTTCTATTGAGCTATCCTTGCAAGTATATTGTTGTTATGACAGATTGAACAATGTGTTGCTTGTGGATTTGATGCATAGGTACTGTTTTGCTACATGCATATAAGGTGCTTGATGAATTGTTGATTCTTTGTTGCGCTCACAAGTGGTATCAGAGCGTGGTTATATCAAAGCCACTAGTTTGTTTGCCGTTTGTGTGAAGATGTCAACTCAGGAAGTGAGCAAGTTTGATGGAAATGTTGACTTTCGGTTATGGCAAATGAAAATACTTTCAGTTTTGGTTGATAAGGGATTAAACGTTTGTGTGGAGAAGACCGCTTTGGCACTTTGGAAGAAATTAGAAGCTCTCTATTTGGACAAGTCAACTCTCCAATCGTTTGTATCTCAAGATACACTTTGTTTAAGATGCCTACGCAAGAAGACACTCCTATTAAGCAATATATTGATGAGTTAAATAAGGCGGTGCTTGACTATCAAAATTCAGGTAGCTCTATGGATAAGGAATATTTGGTAATTTTATTCTTGTTTTCACTCCCAGATTTATATGATGGCATTTGAGATAAAATCCTTTATGGTAAGTAATCTATCTTCATGGATGATATTGTTTCTATCCTCTTATAAAATAATTTGTTAAAAAAAACACGCATGGAAAGTCACGCTGAAGGTAAGGGTCTTGTAAATTAGATGCATAGGTAATGCTTTGCTATACGCATATAAGGTGTTCGATGAAATGTTTGTGAAGAATTAACCTGACGGTTTTTTGTCGCTTCCGCTGCCCCCGGGCGCTCACACTGAACCAGCGAAGATATTAACTAGCCGATATTACATCTTGGTAGATAAAAAGCTGTGCGCTGTATTACATCTTGGTAGATAAAAAGCTGTGCGCTTTAATTAATTAGGACGTTGCACCCAAGCTAGCACAATTTATATTAGGGTATCCAAATTGCAGTACTCATGTAGATAATCATGTGAAGAGACGTACTTAATTAGGGTGAGGCGAGCTGGGCTTCGAGAGAATTTTGGGCTCGGTCAGGCACTAGCTAGGTGGCGAGATAGCGCGTGAAGAAAGGAGATGAATGCATGCAGTGCTAGCTCCATATGTCATATGTGGTTGTTACATGCATGCATATAGTATTAAGTATTAGGCAAGCATTGATCTCCCCATTAATTGGAGATGACCTAATTAAGGTGGAGTAGTAAAATAAACCTAAAAGCAATTGCAAGCGCGGGAAGGAGGCTGGCGCTTTATAAATGGAAGGGAAGGCACTGCACCCCTCCCTCCACCTCCATACCCTTCCTTGGTCTTGTCTTCTTCGCTCGCTCTCTCGCTACCTGATTCACTTCATTCCTGCGACGCCAGCATGCCGGTTCCGGCGCGGGACCATGTGGGTCAACGGCCCCATCATCGTCGGCGCTGGCCCCGCCGGTCTCTCCGTCGCCGCCTGCCTCCACTCCCACGGCGTCCCCTCCGTCGTCCTCGAACGCGACGACTGCATCGCCTCCCTCTGGCAGCGCCGCACCTACGACCGCCTCCGCCTCCACCTCCCTAAGCAGTTCTGCCAGCTCCCGGGCATGCCCTTCCCCGACCACTACCCCGACTACCCCACCAAGCAGCAGTTCCTCGCCTACCTCCAGTCCTACGCCGCGCGCTTCCACGTCCGCCCCCGCTTCTCCCAGTCCGTCGTCTCCGCGCGCTTCGACCACGCTGCCGGCCTCTGGAGGGTCTCCTCCTCCTCCTCCAACAACACCACGACCGAGTACATCGGCCGGTGGCTCGTCGTGGCCACGGGCGAGAACGCCGAGCGCATCGTCCCGGACTTCGACGGCGTCGACGCCTTCAGGGGCCCCGTCACCCACGTCTCCGACTACAAGTCCGGCGAGCCCTACCGCGGCAAGCGCGTCCTCGTCGTCGGCTGCGGCAACTCCGGCATGGAGGTCTGCCTCGACCTCTGCGACCACAATGCCTCCCCCTCCATGGTCGTCCGAGACTCGGTGCACGTGCTCCCGCGGGAGATGCTGGGCGTCGCCACCTTCTCCATCGCCGTCTTCCTGCTGCGCTTCCTGCCGCTCTGGCTCGTCGACAACATCCTGGTCCTCCTCGCCGGCGTCTTCCTCGGAAACCTGGACAAGCTCGGGCTCAGGCGGCCGGCCAAGGGGGGGGCCCCTGGAGCTGAAGAACACCAAGGGCAGGACGCCGGTGCTCGACATCGGAGCGCTCGACAGGATCCGCGCGGGCGACATCAAGGTCGTGCCGGGGATCAGACGGTTCAGGGCCGGCGGGGCGGAGCTGGCGGACGGGAGCTTCGTGGCGGCGGACGCGGTGATACTCGCGACCGGATACCACAGCAACGTCCCACAGTGGCTCAAGGTACAGATGGACAAACTACTCTAGCTAGGAAGCTGCCGGCAATTGAGTCTCTTAGGAGTTACCAGTCTAGCTAGCTCCTAATTAGTGGAGATTGATGATCGAGTTGGCCGGCCTCTGTCGGTATATCATTCATACCGTAGTAGTCGTGATGATGAGTCCTCATAAACTCGCAACTCAAGTGACAGCGACAAAAAGTACCACTCCATAACACTGGATGAATTATTCATTAGTCTCCAAAAGCATTTTGTTGTCAACATGTATATATACTCCTAATTAATAATAATAACGGTGGACGTACTGCAGGAAAGCGACTTCTTCAGCGGGGAAGGGTACCCAAAGGTTGAATTCCCCGAGGGCTGGAAAGGCGAGTCGGGGCTCTACTCCGTCGGCTTCACGCGGAGGGGCCTCGCCGGCGTCTCCCTCGACGCCGTCAGGGTTGCCCGTGACATCGCCATGGCATACCACAGCACCGACTGCACGTCGTCGTCATCTTCTACTTGTTCTGTGCCGGTACCCTCACAAACACAGGCATGATTGGCATCCTCAATCAGCAGCCATGGATATGGGACGCATGCTTCACTGCTTCAGACATCTCGGCAAGCACATGGAGCGTCACTGTCATAGATAGCACAGGTTATGCATGATGCTCCAAACTGGCAAGCAGAGGCCTTTGCCGTCTCCACGGCCACAGGCCGATAGATTTATAGATCGAACGCACACCAACGGAACAGAGCCCAAATTTTGCTGCGTTTATGGGCTTTCCCTCCCTAATGTACAGCTAGCAGTTGAGATTTGTAGCCTAGCTTGTAGGTTGTAATAAACCTGTGACTGTATACTTGGTAGGCAGAATCCTATGCTTGAATACTCGAACAGGACAGGACAGGTTGTATGATTGATGTGCTGATGCCGATGCTGCTACGAATAAAATCAGTAATCATGAGACATCAACTCTGTAGGAACCGCTTTTGGTACGTGTGATCTCTTTCTGCTCTGCACGGCCCACATCAGCTCTTTCTTCTTCAGGGTCCTGTGTGCTACTGTACCCATAGTTCCCCTGCCAACAAACATCATATATGCAGGTTAACAAAGATCCAGACAATGGATACGCATTGGTGTAAGTTGATGAGGTGATTAACCATGTTCAGTAGCATCCGTGCCCATCCCAAGATTGCGCTGCACTTGTCAAGATTGCGGATTAACCATGCTCATCCATATAACCACAATCAGCTTAGCATCTGGACCAAACCGGTCACGATTCCACAATCCCTTTCCTGCGGTGGTGTGCTTCATCCACACAAGTTCAGTTCCGTAGTAGCATCAACGCCCATCCCTTGCTCGTCCAAGATGCAAGCACGCACATGAATGAAAATATGATCGACCGAGGAGTATATCCACCCATCTGCACCTAGTGGGGACTGTGGTACCACCAACTTGGATCCACTCCATTGCACGCTCATCCTATCTGTCAAAATCACACCAAACGACATGTTAGAATTCTGTTTACACGAGTTTTTCACGACAAGGAGAAATTACTAGCTTCTTGTACATGTCCAACAATTTCAACCATAAAACAGACCATATGACTGCGCAGTCTATTAAGATCAGCAGCAGATCTAACTCCAGGAGCTACCTTGGCGGAGGTGAGAGAGCCTCAAATAAGTAACAACCCAAATGATCACCGCGCGTAATTTTCATGAGTTTGTGGACTCCCTTGGTTGTGAAGTCATTTCTCGAACCAAAATAGCATCGTTCTAATCCCCACTCTGCCTCTGGAGTGACCGCACTAGCTAGTTATGATACCACGAGAATGGCCTCCCAATGCTCAATCTATCAAGGACCGGCCATGAAATCTCGAAGGGCCCAGTGCCCCTGTAGTTATCAATTATCAGGTGAATGGAGATGCTGTTTTACTCTGCGTTCTGTTAGGTTTTTTCTCGTTTTCCCAACTTCATCGGCCAGGGGACATTGTACTTAACTCTGTTCTACTCCTCTTTTCAATGAAATTTAGTAGTCTCTGGCTATTCTCAGAGAAAAATATAAGTGAATGGAGATGCTGAGCGAAGTCAGATAAACTGGGCGTCTTCTTCTAGACCGAACTAAAACTAATTGAGCTGTATCACAGTGACAGCCTCACAGGCTAAACTGTGCTCAACACAAGGTTGCCATTCAATAGAGAGAAGGCCCGGCATAAGAAACAGGGCATCCAGGCATATACTCTGGGTCCAGCAGATGAGTAGAACCAATCACTATTCCACATCCAGCTACGGCTGGTGGAACCCCCTCCATGTGAGTTCTACATGGCCATGGCCAGGAGCAAATTCAATATCACGATGTACATACAACTTCATGATTAGCTGGCCATCAATGCCCTCTCGCATCTCACATCACAATTACTTCATGATAGCAACTCAAGAGACTAGAACATTGACAGGTAAAATACTTCCTCCTTTAGTTTTCAAACTAACAGGAGTTGGCCATAGACTAATAGCCCTTTTTAAGGAGTAGATGCTCCAAATATTTGCATAATATTCCTAACAGTTAAGCTATAAATAAACTGCTCGTAGGCTGAGGGGTAGAAAAGGCAACACATGGATATGAACTAAGGCCGTAAAGGTTGCATTTGATGGGCAAGTTCCAAGAATTGACACGTCCAGCCTTAACAAAAGAATGTTCCACAACTAGTACAGGAACTGACACTTCTAGCCTTAACAACAGAACATTGCACAAGCACAACTAGTAAGATAAGACTAATACATATTTGAAACTCCATTTTCCTGACAATTTCCTATGTGAGAAGAAATAGTTAACCCAATATGTTCAACCAACCTTCTTGAAGCTGAAGCAAGATTACAAGAAGATAAATACGGGTCATATCTGGTATCTCATATCGACACCATGTGTCATTTACTTTACTTTGCAGTGTATAATCATGTTAAATAATCTAACCAATAATCAGTAATCTGCCATCTTTGGCAAATTAGTTGAAGTATGTAACAGGCAAAACAAAACATTTCTAGATCAGGATAATTATTATACAAATAATAATGCTTGGGTGTAGCTGCAAATTTATAATAATATCAAACTATTCAAGAAATATAAGTATACTGCTAAGACAAACAGAATGTAATGGGCGACAAAGAGCATATTTAGACTGGAATAATTATGAGCAGCAACTCACAGACAAAAGGCTAAAGTTCCTTAATTTGTTTCAGTTACGTAGAGCTTGCCTGATACTGAGATGTCATTCTTTTTTCCACGACTGTGAGACCCTAACCAACAGCAGGGTACTGTTCAGTCTTTTGATATGCTACCAGAATGTCATAATAGAACAAGTAGATGACAAGAACTCTGAACTCCTCTACAAGAATGTGATAATATCATAACAAGCGATAAGAAAAAAACTAAAGCCAGAAGCAAGTGGTATTTGCAACGTACAGCACAGATGTGAATATACATGCTGATACGTGTGACAAGATGGAAATGCTGCTAACTTTCTTCGGCAAAAAATATTGAATGAAATAGGTGCCAATTAGATCAACAGTGCTCAGCACTAGGCCCCAATTTTTATTTTTTTGATGGGCTTGCATATGCTGAATAGAAACACTTTGATTAACACTTGCGTTTTGATAATCGGCTAGTTCTCCTTAGTTAAATACTAGGTTCTCCGGTCCCAACACATGTGCCCCAAAAAAATGTTTAAATCAGTCCAAAATTAAGGAGCTTTGGAGTAATCACAATGGAATATATGTGTACGCAGAACAATGCGGCACATATAAACCACGGCTTGATGAGTAAAGTGATTCCGAAAGCAACAAAATACGAGAACAATACCAACCCGGTTGTCCATAGTAGTTGGTCAACCTAGGCTATATGATTAAATATTTCTTTGGATAAAGTCTCAGAGTGTGTACCCATTAGAGATGCAGAACATTTGATTGTACGTGGGTGCTGATTTATGTTGATAACAAAAGTAAGTGCAAGTACCAGCCGGTAACTCCAAAACTGGAAAAAAAAGCAAAGAAGAAGAGCGAAATTACATATGGATGCAATAGAAAGCGATAGTGTCATGTTGAGGCTGAGTGAATGCAAGAGACCTGCATCTCCATGTGAGTTGATGATGCACTACAAGTGCAGAACATATATATCTTGAATGAGGAGCTGGTTATCATTGGGCAATCACATGTTACATACAGTAATGATTTAGTTTGAAGGGATTGATACTGGGATCTAACAAGAAAGAAGACACTTGAATTCGCAGTACCAAAAAGGTTTTAATGCAAACAAGTGCAAAAGAAGAGAGATACCGAGCTGGGGCCTGTATGTAGGCGGGAGAGGAGAGCGCTCTGCTCGCCGCTGAAGATCGATACTCATTTTGGGAGGAGATTTGGTCAGTCTCAAGGTTGAGTGAAGGAGATGACGGCGGTGGTGGAAGCCGAGGAACTCGACTCCAGGGCGGCGGCTGACGGCTTCGCAGAGTTATGCTTCTGCTGTTGGTTGGCGTATTCCACCTGAAACCGTCACCCGGAGGGAGAAGGGTCGGCCTCGGACTGAATTTTACCCTCGTACAAGGTAGAAATACCCATGCGGTACGATAGGACGCGCTCTTGCCCCGTCCGTTTTCATATTTATAAATGAACGCGAACCCAATTTTTTTTTCGTAAATCGCAAAAGTACAACACGAAATGAAAAAAAAATCAAAAATAGTGGTCGGTCGGTAAACCAAATGCCGAAAAGGTGAAATCGGCATACCAGTTGCCGAAAACTACAAGTCGGCAAGCCAGCTGCCGACCTACCCCCAGCTTGCCTATTTAGCCACCCCCAGACCCCTCTCTCTTGCCTCCCACCCACCGACGAACATAATAGATTAACCACGTGGATAGAGAGGAGAGGAGAGGGGTTTTGGAGGCGAGTTGGAAGTGGGATTTCAGCGGGGACTGAAATGAGGTAAATAATTGCGAATTTTTTTGAGTTTGTTGGATTTACTAACCATGCCCATACCGCAAAATGGTAGGAATGGCTTCATCTGGTTTGGACGACATGCCGAAGGAGAAGTTTCCTGCCGATATGCCAAACGGAGTCGAGGTTCCCCTCTGTTGGTGCCAAGATCCGTGCAAACTAATGGTGTCAAGAGAGATGTCGTACACCTTCAAAAGAAGGTTCTTCATGTGCGCTAACTACGATGAAGAGCCAGCGAATGTTGCCGTGCGCACACAGCGTCGAAGGGTAAAACACGCATTGCACCCAATAGTTGTTGCTTCCACCCGCTCGTAACACTGCAATACACTGCTAACACTCATTTGCTTGCAGTCTCCACCCACTATATGTGACTACATACAGTGGCTGGACAATACCCAATCGAAAGAGGATGAAGAACAACTGACGCGTGAGGTCTATTTTAGGCGAGATTACACTCTGCAACGCATGCACGAGGCGGAGGAGGCGGAGAAGCGAAAGCGGTGGCAGGAGGAGCAACGCAAGGAAAAGATGGAGGCAGAACGTCGAGTTGCGAAAGCACGTGAGGCTGAAAGGGCGAGGAAGCGTGAGATCGCACATCGCGCAAAGGAAGAAGGAGAGGAAGCTCACGCTCGTTGTATGAGGAAGGGAAAATATCCGAAAGGCCCTGAGTAGGTTGTCGTATGTTCTATTTTCTTAGTTATTCTATTATTAGGTTGTTCGGTTCTATGGCTGTATCAAGCGAATGTTATCGTCAAGTGCTCACCAGGCCAACCGAGCTCTGCTAGCTGCATGAAATGTTAATTTGGTTGCAAGTTTCAAACATAACAGCACGACCGAGATAGGTTATTCGCACTTATCTCAAACTGTCGGTACCACGCCCACTTTGGGCCGTGCTTCTGGTGCTCGTCGATAGGATGCAGGGGATCGTCGTGGGGACGAACACCTGCGAAGCGCTGCACGAGATCTACTCGCCAGGTGGCTGAAGCCTCCAAAGGTCCAACCGCTGTCCCCGCGATCGGGAGACCTAGAAGGTAAGACACGTCCTGCAGCGTCGGGGCCATCTCTCCCTAAGGAAAGTGGAAGGTACGGGTCTCCGGCCTCCATTGATCGATGAGGCACGTCAACAAAGCTTTGTCGAAAGGAAAACGTCTAGACCTGACCTCCATGTCGTGAGGTTCCTCGTCCTCACCGAGGAGCTAGTAGTCCTCGTCCGTGCCCTCCACCATCCGTGCCAGGAGAGTAGTCCTGCCCACTCCAACCTGTAAATTGAACGCATATTACATATCAAAATGACTGGCTTACATGGGTTCTCGCATAGATGTACCTATTGATCCACGCTGGGTGAATCCTCAACGCCACATGGGGGGTATGTGTGGCGTACCCGGTTTTGAGGCCGGATAAACCCCTGTGTTTACCGTGCTAGTCCCATGATCAGTGGCTAGCACACACAAGCACTTGATAGCATAGACATGCAATACCTCGTTCATTACACAAAAAGCCATATTTGGTCTTTATTAGTACAAACCAGGCCTATTGGCCGAATTCAAACTGCAGCGGAAATAAACACGCGGTAGATAACCCATCGGTATACCAAACCACATGCAACTGACTGGGGGGTTAAAACCCCACGCTTCAAAGTCGCTGTCGCTATCTCCGGACAGGTACTCCTCCTCATTGTCTGGCCACATAACAAGCCAGGTGAGTACATTGAATGTACTCGCAAGCTTTCCACCGGGGAGATTGATACGGTGGTAATGCATGCTAGGGTATTTCAAGAAAAAAACTCTAACCTATGTTTCATATTGTGCGAGAAAGTAAGTTTGCATGTGAAATACATAAATAGATATCAAAAGCAGTTTTTCATAAATTGTCACGGTATTCCGAGACAAACATTTGTTCCATCTTTCTTCCCTGCTACAACGGGAAACATATCTGTGCTTTCTGCTACAACGGAAAGTTTCATAATCACCCGCTTCAACGGGGAGTCTCCTGCTCACCCGCTACAACGGGGATACTAGGGTTTGCCCGCTCCAACGGGGAAATCCCTCCTTCACCCCTCCCGCCACAACGGGGAACTTTCAGGTTACCCTGCGATCACGACGGGTCGCGTCCTTAAACCCATAAACCACATTTTTAGGTTTTGAAACCCAATCTACTTTAGTGTGGCCCAACCAAGTTCGTCCATGACCGTGGATACGGCTATTCGAATAGTTTTGACCCTCTGCAGAGGTGGTACGGCTTTACCCACACGATGTAGGTCACCCTGGGCATACTGTGCACCGCATACTACCAGAGCTAGTACAACGAGACTCTTCACCGGAGTAAACCTAGCCATGAACCCGCCAAAATGACATGTCCCAAGCCTAGCTTGAGTCAGTATCATCGCTACAAAGAGGTTGGTGTTCCAATTTTGTGGCGAACAAGCCATCGCTTTCCCGCGGGAACTTTTCTCTACAGAGGCTACAACCTCATTTGCACACTTCTCCCTGCCTACGGGTTCATGCTAGTCTCAGACCGGGTACTAGGTCAAGTCCTTCTCATAAAGGACATGTGGACGTACGGTAAGACTTGGCCAAATGGCACTTAAGCTCGGTCCTTATGTGATCCGAGAGGGACTTCACACCTCACCTGTAAACGGGCAACGAGAACCACGCCGGGCATTACCTCGCTTTTAACAAGCTTCCTGCTTTCCCCCTTCATTTCCGACCCGGATCAAAATCTTCTCCATTTTGTTTTTAGGTTTTAACTTTAACAAAAACCTCTTTTCAGAAAAATATCCCACCCAAGGATATACTACCTTCATACACCTTCGGACACGACGGTCCTTTTTCAAACTTTCACTACATGAAATATAGGGTATTCCTTCCCTTTTTGAAAACCGACTTTTTCTATTGCAGGGCTAAGCATACATACATACTCTACCCTAGGTTTTCAGTAACTTTTCCGGAATACGTAGTCCTTAGGGTGACAATGAGTTTAGGGTCGGACTAGGGTTTCCTAAGCATTGGTTATAGCTTCACTACATAAAATAACAGGTCATAAAACATAGCATGCATGTTTCGTAAACAAAATATCATCTCGTAAACTTAGGTTTCAACATGATCAAGGGTGGAAAGCTTGCCTGGCAGTTCCTGGTCTTGATCCGAACGCGGGGATGCTTCGGGTTCCTCCTGACGAACGTACCACACACTGTCAACTACACGTTCGGGAACACTTCGGATAAGAAACCAAGTATAACAAAAGCCAAACAACAAAGATCAGCATGCATGCATTCTGGTTCCATGATATTTTGAAAGGTTCAACATGTTTGGGAACTGTTTAAAACATATATAGGCATGAAATCTAAGGTTAGGGTTGTTAGGGTTTATGTTTGCCTCCTTCGTCTTTTGAACCATGCAACTTATGTATATATACGTGTTTTTATGCTAAGGTTCAGAAGATTAGAGCCTACATGTTAGAAATCTTGGAATGGATCAAAAGTTCAAAAGGAATTAAAAAAGGATTTGAATTTAAATAGGATATTTGAATCACTCTCTAATCAGTAAAGAGAATTTGAATTTTTGAAATCCTGTTTAAACCAAAAGTTGCTAAATGTTTTTAGGATCACTTTTTATTTTGAAAGTTTCCTGAGAACCGGTTGATTTAGTGTTGAACCGGCTGAACCAAAGAAAAACCAGTTCTGAAATAAGAAAACCAGTGGATTAAATGGATTTTACGCTTCCACTCATATAGGATTACACCTTCTGCGCGGGTAGGCGGGAACGGGAGCGGGGCGCAGCCACTTATCCGGTTGGACCTGAGGCCCACCTGTCGGTGGCTCGGCCTCTTGCTTCACCGAGCGTCCGGCTCGGGCGGTACCGAGAGCCTCCAGCTCAAGGTGGAGCAAGGCCGGTGGCCATCTCCGGTGAGGTATTAGGGTTTTCGGCCACGATGGCTATTTAGGGGATTGGAAATGGGGAATCAGCTCGGCAAGAAGTGGGGAGGTTAGGGATGGGGAGGAATTCTCCGATTGTTGCTCATAGGGCTCGGAAGGGCTGGCTCAGAGGCGACGGAAGTTTTGAGCAAGAACGGCAATGGCGAGCTCGGAAGTGGAATTCAGTTGCCACTCGGGTTCCAGAGCGCGAAGAGGAGTTGATGAGGTGAAGGCAAGCTCCCGAGCTCCCTTATAAAGGCACGGACACGGGGGTCCTGAGTTGGCGTCCTCTGAGCTCGGTCACGCCCATGGACGCGACGGCTCGACGGTCGGGGAGCGGGGTCCTGAGGGTGCGGCACACGCGACTGACGCGGTGGCGCGTGGGAATGGGCTTCGGCAGCTGGATGACGTGCGGTGGTGTGCTGGTGCCAGGTCTTGCCGCCGATGCGTGCTCGGTGTGCGGCCAGAGCATGCCAGGGCACGCCCGGAGCGGCATGTACACGCACACACACGAGTGCCAACGTGTAGAGGGGTGCACCACCGTGTCTCTGGCGCTGAGGGAACTCAAGGAAGAGTGTAGGTGGAGTGTGGCAGGGAGGCAAGTAAAAGGGAAGGGTGTTTCAGTAGCTTGCCTGGTCGGCATGAGTGACATGGGAGTGGACTTGCTGAAGGGAGTTGACCTACTGAGGAGGGAGTGATTGGAGGACAATAGCTGGGCTAAAGTAGAGGTGTTGGGAGAGTTTGGCAGCAAATGGATAGGGTTTGGTCCTGATTTCATGGAAGAGGAAAAATAGAGCAAGGTGTTTGATAGCTGGCATTCAAAACTTTTGAAGGTAGAATTGTTTTTACACATTTGGGTTCCTAGACCAATGGTGAATGTTGTGTGAATTTTAGGGATTTTTCTGAACAAGACTTGGAAGGGTTGTAGTTCAAAGTGGAATTTGGACCAGAATTCAATTTTAGATGTAGTCAAGAATATTTGAACTGAACCCTCAAATATTATTTCACAATTTGGTGACAAATAGTTTCAAGAAGTTTATGAAATTTTCCAGAATTTTTGGGTGCAATAAAACACATGTGATATAGCTTTTAGGGTTTTTGCCCGATAAAAGATTTATTAAGAAATAGGGTGGCAGGTTAGGTTTTAGGGTTTCGGGCGACGACACGATAGGGGTAGGGTATGGGGGAGATTAGGGTTCATGCTTGGAGGGTCGGGAGCAAAGATGGGTGAGTTGCCGCTTAGGGTTTGGGTTTAGAGAGGTGTCGTGCGTATATGGTGCGTGTGTTCCAATTAGGGTTTAGGGTTTCATGCACATGCGATGATGGGGTTGCGACTTGGGTTCGTTGCGTGACGGTGCAACCTAACTCAAGTGCTTCCACGAGATGACATGTTTCGAGAAGAACTGAAAATCCAAATGCTTGACAGCTTGATCGAAGAACATATACACATATACGCGTACTAGGGTTTAGATTTTGGAAATCAGGGTTTTTGGAGAACAGGGTGTGACAGTACGGGTCCTGAAAACCGGGTTGAACTCGCCGTCGGCAATATTCTTCGCTCGGTGCTTACTGTCCACCAGTGCATCGAGCAACTCAAAGTCCGTCATACCTGCAAGCCTATACATAATGTCATACGGTACAAGAAAAAATATTGAAGTACATAATTGAATGGAACAAAGCAGCCACATATTACAACTTCACTACAATCATTACAAACATTTTCAAACACAGTACGAAACTATAATAAATTTTTTTGAAAAGCTCTGAAAATCAGGATGTTACATAGGGCCCCCAACCTCTGACTCATCCATGTCGTTGTGAATTCGATGAACTCTACGCCGTGCTTTGTTGTCACGAAGTAGGCTCCAGTGCGGTATGTATTCCCTTTACTCCTCTTCTACTGTGGTGAAGTTATCGACAGCACGGAATCTAATAATTTCACCGCTCCATGTTGCAAGGACGGCCTCCTTTAAATAAAACGGTGACATGAAAGAGGTAGAGTCCATACCAATTAGCCCACACGCGGCTAGCACATGTGAGCACGGCTTGTGTAGAAGAAAAGGCTTGTTGCATGTGCAGCTACAGGTTGGAATTTCTTCACACCCGAAAGCAACCTCGAACGTCTGAACCTCATTTGTGGTTCCAAAACCTGTCTTATCCCGTAGTCGAACTTCGTACCTATGTTGCAGGTTGCCAATCCTTACGACGGTGTGCATCTTCCCCTTTGCTATCTTCTGTTCCATGTATCGCATGATAGTAGCGCTGAAAGGTGTTTCAGTGTAGGTGCTCATGTGCAATGCAGCTGTCTGATACCTCTCTTGCAAGTACCAAATTGTCCCATTAAGTATGCTCTCCACTATAGCAACTAAGGGTAAACCGCGTTATCCACGAAGTACCCAATTGTACACCTCGGCCAGGTTCGTCGTCATGATACCATACCTCGCAACGTGAGTGTCAAAGAGCAAGGACCATCTCTCCTTCGGCTCATTCTCGATCCACTCGGAGAAGGTCTTGATTCGTCCACCCTTCTTCCTCTTAACACCGGGCGGGTCAATACCAGGTAGAGCGCACAGTTCTTTCGGCTCGTCGTCCGCTGTTACTACAATTGCCGCAGCTTTCTTCCTCTGCTGAGTTAACTCTGTTTTCGTGAATTCATCAAGCTTAGCCCACAGTTTATAGAACTTCTTTTGCTGATTTTATTTGCATAGCCTCTTGAAGAGATTCATAAAATGCTTGTTTCTGAACTGCCGGTAGAAATTTGCCCCCAGTTGGCGAATGCACCAGCGGCTTTGCATATCAGCCCAAGGTTCAAGCTCATCCGGTCCGGGGTTTGTAAGAGTTTTCACGGCCTTCAATATACCGGGATGCCTGTCGTGGAGTATGCACACGTTCGGGCGACTTTTGACGACACCTCGCTTCAGTCTTCTGAAGAACCATAGCCAGCTCGCGTAGTTCTCATCTTCAAGAAATGCGAAAGCCAGTGGAAGAATTTGGTTGTTAGTCCACTCCAATAGCGGTAAGGATTTGACCCTATACTTGCCTGTCAAGAATGTACCATCAACACACAGCAAAGGTCGACAATGGTTAAATGCTTCAATGCAAGCTTCGAAGGAGAAAAAAGCCCGGTTCATCTCTTTAAATCCTGGTGACTCGGATGACTATGTATACTTGATGTCGACATATGTGCCTGGATTCCTTCCTTGTAGTGTCCACAGCAGGTACGGAAGGTTGTGATATGAATATCTGAAATTCCCAAATCGCATCTCCATTGTTTTCTGTTTAGCACACCATGCCTTTCCGTAGCTGATTGAGAACTGATACTTGTTCTTTATTGCTACTTGAATATGTTTCGCTTCCATATCTTTCTTCTCCACTATCTCGGCGAACATCAATCTTGCAATTAGACTTGAAGTCATGTTACGATGCTCTGCGAGAACGTTGGATCGAACACAGTTATGAGGCACTACTCTACTAACAATCCAATTCACTTTGTACTTCGGGACGTGAGCATGCACAGAGCAAGGACAACCATTACTGCTGCATTTTGCGGTGTACTGGGTTGGGGTAGATACTTGAACATAAAATGTTCTTTGCATGGACATACCCCATAGAGTAACTGCATCTTTCAATTCGAGCTTGCTGCGATACATGGTGCCATATTTTATCTCATTGCTTCTGAACTCCCACGATGACTCATGCCCATCTGTCACATGCATACCACCCAATAATTCTTGGTCCCACCCGCTCGAAATTTGATGATCAGAAGTTTCCTCGTCCTTAGCACTATCTTCATCATCCGGCTCCTCGTCGTCATCTTGCGCAACGGCCGCTAGATCTTCCTACTCCATAGCCTCCACCAACTCTTCGAATTCCTTAGCTTCATACGCCCGCCCAGTAGGACTATGGTTAGGTCTCATTCCTCCTGGAATCATTGGTTCAGAATGATCTCCGGCTCCATACTCTGTTACCCCTTGCGCTGATGCACTTATGTGATTTCTTCATACGCTGTACATAGATACCCCATTGGATCTTTCGCAACAGCTTGCACCAAAGCAACAGGCTCATCCTTACGACCGCTGTAGACCCTAAGCCAAGGAGTCCACTCCTTCATTCTTTCAACGGACATCAGATCCCAGCGCGGGGAACTTAAGGAAATTGTAAACACAGCTTGAATGCTGACACTATACTTGTCCGCATCAAGACCAAAGCTACGATGAAGCAGTCTTTAGCTTCTCTAATGTTCATCGACTCGGGATTTTGCAGAGGCAATACAGTGTAACTGAATGCACTAAGATCAACTCCATTCGAGTTTGTCCTCACTTCTCTAGGACCATAGAAAATCTTGAATCTCACTATATCAGACATTCCTGTCATCCGTAACATCATTTCGTAAAATTTACCTATGTTCAAAATGTAGGAGACTCGAAATATGTAGCTACATATGTTGAACTGATCTATAATAACAAACTAGGTTTACGACTATTTCTTCACTACGTAGTCTACTTCTTTTATTCTAAAATCGTACTCCACTTCTATTTCTTCTATATTTGTTTCTAGTTCTGTATAACTATTTCCTAATATCGTCAACTGTATGATCAAATCGTGACATATGTGATCACAGATGAAATTCAATTTCTAAAACGCCGCAGGTATATTTTTCTAAAACGCCCTAGGTAGATTAATATACCTAACATATTAATATTATTTCTACCCCAAAGCTACCATGCTAATACTAAGCTACGCAAGACAAAATTCTGTAATTAGTAAACTAAATCGACAAATTTTTTCGAAATTAGGGTTTAGCTGACCGACGAAAAAATCCGCAACGCCTCCTCTCCTCTCCTTCCTTCTTTTCTTCTCTTCCTCTCCTCTTCTTCCTCCTTCTTTTCTTCTTCTCCTTCCTCTTCTTCCTCCTTCTCCTCTTCTATTCTCTTCCTCTTCTCTTCTTCCTCCTTCTTCTCTTCTTCTCCTCCTTCTTCTCTTCCTCTCCTCTCTCTCCCATGCCGCGCCGCCGCCCCACGGCCTCGCCACCGGCCGTCGCCTCACGGCCTCGCCGCTAGCTGTGACGTACCCAGTTTTAGGGCCAGATACGCCTCCTGTGTTTACTGTACCGATCCCTGGATCAGTAGTCGGTACACGCAAGAACTTGATAGCATTCACATACAAGACCGAGTAGTTTACACAAATATGCCATTATGGTCCTTATTCAATAACATAGCCGATTGGCTAAATAAAAGTAGCAGCGGAAAGTAGCAAAGCGCAATTATTGACCCATCAATATGCCCATCCACAGGCAACTGACTGGGGAGTACGCCCTAGCCCTCGTGGTCACTGATATCATCCTCAGAGCACCACTCTTCTTCTTCTTCTGGCCAAATCAACAAGCCAGGTGAGTACATTGAATGTACTCGCAAGCTTTTCCCACCGGGGAAATAATACGGCATAATTCATGCAAAGGGATATGTCAAAGGGGAGCTCTAACCTAGGTTGCATGTTGTGCAGAAATGTAAGTCTTTATTTTAAATAACAATAATAGATTTAAAACGAATTTGTAAAACGAAGATCACAATGAAAGACATCATTATCCGAGGTAGTCCCTGCTACCTCTCCTTTCTTTCCTTCGCGGGATAGCCATGCTCATCACCGCTTATCCTTTGGGCTTCCGCTCACACTACCCCGGGCAGTGTAGCTAGCCCTTCCTTCAGCAATTCCTGGCTACCAATCCGGGTAGCGTAAATTACACCCTGTGGACACATCATGCCCACGTCCTTAATCCCGTTCCCAAATTTCTCAATCAAAACATATTCTAACCAGTGTGTGGCCTTACCAGTTCATGTCCATGACCGAGGACGCGGCTATTCGAATAGTTTTTAACACTCTGCAGAGGTTGTACGGCTTTACCACAAGATGTAGTTCACCCTTATTGCCGAGCGCTAACGATACACCTCAGGAGGTGTATTGGCAGGGCTATTACAACGAGACCCTTCTCCCGTGTTCACACTAGAGCCGGATTCGCTAGGAGGGTAACCCAACTTTTTGCATCTCGGATGACAAAAATGGGACTCTCCCCCTTTGTGTCGGACCATGTTCCACGTACCTTGTAGGATTCTACTGAGCTTTACCCCCACGACGCGGTGAGACTCACGAAGAGCTTTCCCCCTACGCAGTCCCGTGGAGATCCTCTAGGGATCCTGGATCCATCTAGCACTTCACCCTAACTTCCCACGGCTCCGAGCTCTAGCGTTATACGAGGTACCGAGCCAAGTCCTTCCCATAAAGGACATGTGGACGTACGGGAGGGGAACTGATTCAGCGGTACTTAGGTTCGGTCCTTAACCGATTCGAGCAGGACTCCATAACCAATCAACTCCCCGGGTAGCGACCAGCTACCCGACCATTCCTTCCTCAAGTAGCAACCGGCTACTCTACCACCTCATAACACCCTTAGCATTCCTGCCCGAATCCAAAATCCTCCATCATTTCATGTGGGATTTTCACAAATGTTTCCTTTTAAAAGATTTCCTCGGCATGTATAAACAAGCCGAGGGTTTTGATCTCATACCCCATGTACTTTGAAAAACTTGTTTTAATTAGAGCAGGTCTAAGCACAGCTACCGCTTATACTCCTACTACCTTGCCGGTCGATCGTGACTGACTAATTAGACCTAGGGTTACAAAGGGGCGGATTCCAAACCTACGGCATATGCATCTACTGGGCATATCTTCACTAGCATAAAATACCGGTAATACTAAAATAACATGCAAGATTTTGCAAACAAAATAATTAAGCTTATCAAATATAGGATTCAATATGTTCAAGGCGGGGAAAGCTTGCCTGGCAGCTCCGGGTCCTGTTCCTGTTCTTGGCGTGAAGGTGATGTCGGATCCTCTCGCGGCACGTACGGCACTCCGTTAACTATACGTCGAGAAAGATCGGCGAATAAGAAGCAAGCGATGGAGTTTCAAATAAAAGCCAAGAACTTGCACCAAAATCACATGAAATGACGATGTTTTTAATCGGGTAGGAAAACTCATGTTATTAGGGTTGCGTGTTCAAAGTTATTGTTCTTATGAATTAACGGATGCTAGTGACATCTTAACATACTAGTGTATAGAATATTTACTTTTGACTATTCTAGAAATTGTATATATAGCGTAGGGGTGGATTTAAAGAAGATAGAGAGGATGCCCTAATTATGTCTTCAATTACTAATGCCCTAAACATAATTCAAAATTCAAATCTTTGTATAGATAAAGGTTGAGGTTGTCTCTGGAGGTTTCAAAACAGGAAACAAAACTTTGAAAATTGATCTAGAGATGCCAGAACCGATCGAATATAGCACAGGGCCAGTTCTGGAATAATAAGAAACTTAAACTGGTGACTTTACGCTTTCTGTACTGGAACGATTTTGCGCCTCCTATACTGCAAAAACGGATTTTGGGTGAGAGCGTGGCTGCTGGAAACAATTGGGCCGCTTGGGCCAAGACTTTATGCGCCGGCGGCGCTTCCTTCTTACCAACCTACCCTGATTTCACTCGGGCGGCAGCGGCGGTTAAACCTGTCTGAGCTTCCGACAGCAGCGATGCCGGCAGTTGGGGCGGTTGTTTTCCAGTAGTGCTTGGGGAACTCGAGCTAAGGAAGGGCGGGCTACTCCGGCGCCGTCGGGTTGAATCTTGAAGGCTCGGTTGCTGGCTGAGGGTAGCCGAGCTAGCTCGGAACAGAGGACACGGAGAGGTGGGTGGTGCTGGATCGTGGAGGGGCTTGGGAAGCTAATGGAAAATGCTCGGGTTAGGGGAAGCCAGAGGGGAGCTGGGTGGGAGCTTGCTGGAATGGGTGCCCCTGGGTGGCCCTTAAATAGGTGGCCGGCGGCATGCGGAGCTGGCATTGGCCGCTGTTGACCCGGGATGGGACGTGTCCGGCACCCGGGACGAGGCCATGGCCGAGGCAGGGCTGGCGAGATGGCAGAGCAACCGTGGCGAGCGGTGTTTGCTTGGGCGGCATTGCGACGACGAGCGGCGCGGCTTTGGCATCAGCGGGCGGCGCGGGTACGAACGACGGAGCTCGCGGCGAGGGTTCCCGATGTTCTGCGGCGGCGTCGAGCTGGACAGAGGTGAGGTGACCGTTCAAGGGGAGAGGTGGCGCGTCGGCCGGAGTTCCCGGCGAGAAGCCTTCCCGAGGGCCTTCAGGGACGGAGGCGATGGGGTGGATCGTGGCAGGGCGCGGCGTGCTCTGGTGGGGTGGACGGCGTGATCAGCGGCGGGCGGCTCGGCCTTGCCAAGGGTGGCTGGCACTGGAGCAGTGCCAGAGCGCGGCCACGCGCATGCCGATGCGGCATCGGCGCGTCCGGGCCTGCTTGGACGTGAGTGAGCGTGGCAATTGTGCCAGAGGATGCCTATACACGCGTACGAGAGTATAGTGGAGATTGTCACCGGTCTTTATGGAGTCAAAAGGGAACTTCGTGGACTGACATGGAGGACTTGTCACGTCAAGAGCTAAGATCAAGAGGTAGAGGACAATGGAGAGCTGTTGGTGAACATGTGCCTGCTGGGAGTACCGGAAAAAGAGTTCTGCAACTGGACGTGACATGACTCTACTGACTTTGCCCATTATTTTATGCGAAGAGGGTACACGTGCAAGGGTGTTCGATGCCTGCCATTTGAGATTTTCGTACTGAGCATGTTTATGTTTTCGTATATTTGAGGTCCTGAATGTGAGGGGGTTGTTGTGTAAGTTTATCAAAATTTACTGAGACATATTTTTAGGAGGTGCAGTTCAATGCGTGTTTTTGCCCTAGGGTTAATTAATTTCATTTGTCGGTATTTTTGAACTGGACATTTCTATTTTATTTCATATTTGAGTTGTATATGATATTAGGGTATTCCATGAAATTATTCATAATTTTTAGAGAGGCCGAGGAATGATTGGTTTCGCGATTAGGGTTTGTCGGAAAATAGGAATGAACTAGGGAGGAAGGGTCGGGTCGAGGGGCTAGGGTTTTCCGGGTGGGGCAAGGTGGAGGTGGTCATGGGAACTCTCGCGGGTCCTTTCTCCTTCGCTTAGGTACAAACGGTGATGAGGTGCCGTAAGCGGTTTAGGGTATACTGCGCGTGGGTGATGTTAGGGTTTACTCAGGTTAGGGTTTAGTCGGGAGAGGTGCGTGTGTGGCAGGGTTAGGTATATTGGATGCATGTTAAATTGAAATCATGTCTAACACATGTACGGTTATGCTGGTAAGCGAGTTTACGAGAATTGGGGTGTGACACTGGCCTCGCCGCCAGCCTCCCCGCTCGGCTCCCCGCACCCCCGCCCGCGGCCCTCGCCACCAAGCCGCGCCACCGCCGCCGGTCGCCTCCAAGCCGCGCGTGTGTGCGCGAGTGCGTGGGTGCGTGCGGTCGGGCCGACCGATTCGGGGCCGTAAATGCCGACTTGAGCCAAGTCGGCCAACGCGTTGCCGACTTCTCCAGGATGTCGTCACAGGGCACGCCGACTGCCCTTTTTGGCCCATGTGCTACCGACCAAATCAGTAATCAGCAATTGCTTTGTCGATTTATCCTTTTCCACATTTGGTTTGCCGACCAATCGCCATTTTTGACATTTTTTCATTTCGTATTGTACTCCTGCGATTTACGAAAAAAATATTTAAAAAAATTCCAATATTGTTATTGTAATGAATAAATAAATATATATATTGTAACGAATATAAATTAAATAAATGTCTAAGTGTTGGAGTGAGTTGTAATTGTATAGTCTTGTAGGGTCTTACTTGTAGAATGCAGATATTATACAGAGAAGAAAGGAGAAGAATCGAGAAGGTGAGATGCTCTAGAACTCCTCCTCCCCTTCATCTTGTATATGAGGTTGTATCAAAAATCCAAAGAAGTGAAGTGAAGTTTGGTTGAATTTCTACATGGTATCAGAGCAGGTCGATTCTCGTGCATCTCGCCTGTGTTCTCGAGCAAATTTGGTCACTGGAGAGGTGCTCCGTTGCCCGAGCGGTGCTGTGTCGCCGTAGTTGCCGTTACTCCACCAACGGCTCCAAAGGCAGCATCAGGCTCACCACGTCCACGGACCTGAGGTGGACTGCCTTGGGTTTGTCTTGCTGTTGCTGTCATCAATCTATCTCCACAGTTGCTGCTTTGTGTGCATCAAGCCATTCAGACAAGCTAAGGTACGGACTGTATTGTTACTTAGCAGCTCCTTGGGCCAGTCTGTGCAGTGGTGAAGAGTGCTATTGTGCTTATTGGTGTGACTAATTACTTGATCGAATTATAGTCCTGCCAGTACAGCTTGTTGCAGTAGTGCCTTGGGTGTATTCCTATACTGAAAATGATAGGAATGAGTGGGGAAAAGACTGGTGACTCAAGTATAGACAAAATGTATGATATTTTCAGTAAACTTTTTGAATAGTAGCAACAACAACTTAGAGCAGTGCTTGAGGTTGTTAAGTATGCATTAGAACCCAATCCAGTAAAATTGTCGGGTCCTAGTAATTATGTGAGTTGGGCACGACATGCTCAATTAATTTTGAACTCACATGGTTATGAGTATTTGCTTGTTGAGGAAGATGAAAAACAGAAGAGTGGTGATAGCCCAGCTATAATGATAGAGTTTTAGTGTGGCTATTGGGAAGTATAGAACCGGTTATGCGGCAACAGGTCGAGATCATGTCCACTGTGTTTGAGGTGTGGACAGCTTTGGAAAAACAGTTTGCTGGAAAATCAAATAAAATGCAAGCCATTCGTATTATGGACGAGTTGACTCACCTGAAGCAGGGTACTAAATCATGACTGAGTACGTCGGTGAGGTGAAAAAACTCTATAGGGATCTTCATTATTATCATCCTTTCCATCCTGTTGATAAGAAAGACTTGGCTATCCACCATAAATGGTTTGAGTCTCTTGTGGCTAAGCTTTTTCTTGATGGGCTGAATCAAGAGTTTAATCTTTGCCGGCAGCTCATTTTCTCTCAACCAGAATGGCCTAGTCTTGATGACATAATTTCCAGTGTCCTTGAGGAAGAAACTAGGTTGGCTCAACCTAAGGAAGATGATCTAAAAAGTGGAGATGACCATGCGGCTTTGTCAACGCAGCCTCGTCGTGCTTCAAGATCATTCAATAAGATGGGCAAGAGCAAGCTCTATTGTGATCATTGTAGAAGGAGTGGTCATACAAAAGACATGTGTTTTGAACTGCATGGTTTTCCGTCTTGGTGGGATAAAGGAAGATCTTGGCCAGGGGAGTTCAGGTAGCAAATAAAAGGCAAGCCAATCATACCACATCCATGAGGGAGCCACCGGTGGTAGATGTGCAAGCTCTTGATGAATTTAGTTCCAAGCTCAAACTCTCAGAAGGCTCGTCTTCCTCCCAGGGTCCTTCTAAGGCTCATTCCAGTCTCTTGACCACTAAATCTCAAGGTATGAATTATCATCAAGCCCATACTACCATGACACAATCAAAGTCCTGGATCATTGATACAAGAGCCACAAATCATATGACAGGAGTTTCTGACCTATTCATAACTTATACTCCTTGTTCAGGTAAGGACAAGGTACGTGTAGCTGATGGATCCATGGCACCTATTGTAGCACGTGGATCCATTAGGTGCACCATGACATTGTCCTTATCTCCAATTTTACACATTCCTAAGTTTCCAGTTAACCTCCTGTCAGTCGGCTCTATTACTAAATCTCTTAATTGTAGAGGTTGGTTTGATCCTAGCTGTTGTGCTTTTCAGAAGCTTGGAACAGGGAGACTGTTGGGGACTGGGACCATGACATGATGGCCTATACTACCTCGATGATGGAAGTGATGAAGTTGCTCTCGCATCCTACCTATCCCCTAGTCAAGAACTTCTACTGCATCATCGCAGGCTTGGTCATCTTTCCTTTATAGCTTTATCCCATATTTATCCTACTAGTAAGGTACTCGTGCGTTGCAACGGGACAAAAGAGAGATATCTAAAGAAGTTGATAAAATGGTCTCTCTATTTTGTGAACGTGTGTGTTAAAAGTGATACGGGTGCTCTTTTTCACAATAATCGCTGGTGTCTTTCTCTCACTTTCTTTCCTTTCTATTGATCACCTATGTTTCTCCCTTCCACTCTCTTCGTCATCCTGTCAACTTTGCCTCTCACTTTGTCATTTCTTTGCTCTGCTGTCATTTTGATCCAATCCTCGTCACTCTACCATTATGTGCGTGCATTCTCCAACTTGGGTAGCTCTCTGTCACATTTCTCATTGCCTCCAGCTGTAACACTTCAAAATTAAATAAAGAAATGTCGGAGTTATTAGAAACGACGTTGATCAAATATCCAGGATGAATGGATAAATTTAACTTTTTAAACCATGTGTTAAATGCAAGATTCGAGGTCAGGGTTGTGTTTGTCTCATCGAATCTATTAGAATAGACTATAAGTTTGTTCAAATTAGAGTATGAACGAATTTTATAGAATCTAATCAATATAAACCGTCAGATTTCACTTATCTCCTAATCCAACTCAATTTTGGAAAAAGAAAATAACAAAACCCACCCCAACCCATGCTCTCTCTTCTCTCATCTCACCCTGCTTCCATAGCTGCCGTCGCCCCTTTCCGTGCCGCCACCGCCATGCATCGCCACTGGTAGAGCTATAGCTATACCTACGCCTCTCAACAAAACTGTAAATCAAGCTTCTCGATAAAATTTGGGTCACTTATCTTTTCTGATCTCTCGCTGTTATTGTTTTATCTTTAATTCTATATATTCAAATTAAGTAAATGAATATATTAGGAATATCTAGAAAAAATTCCAACAACTTTGTTGTTGAGCCCAGATTTCAATTGTACTATTAAGACCACGTAATCAAGATTGACAAATCTTAGCCCTATAAAAACAGCATAATAATAACAAAATTTTGGCCGTAACTTTTGAACCACAACTCCGATTTGGGCAAACCCGGTGCCATAGGAAATCTTATGATAAAGCATACAACTTCCTAATTGTGTCAATTTGGAATTAGGCACAGTTTGTTCACAGTTTTTGAATTAAGCTCGATGTTCTGAATTTTAAAACTTTAGATCAAATACGGGGCATGATTTATTCCAATTATGTCCATCAGTTCTCATACACGGATTAATTAGGGACTACCTCTGCAACAGAAACCTCGAATTTGACAAGAATTCATCGAATTTGACCAAAATCTGAAAATTCTCCTTCTTCATCCCTTCTTCTTCCTTCTCATTCATTTTTCCCTCCTTCCCTTTCCTTCTTGTCTCCTTCCCCCAACCGAGCTCCTCTTTTCCCCTTGGCCGGCGGCTATGGCAGCCTGACTAAGAGGGGACGCGGCTCAACCGAGGCGATGGCAACGCAGCAAGGGACGGCGGTAACATCTTCCTCCTTTCTTCTTCTTATTCCTTCTTCATTCTCCTCCTCCTCCTTCCCCTCCTTCGCTCCCCTTCTCTTCTCCTTCCTCAAACCAAGCTCTTCTTCCTCCCCTTAGTTAGTGGCTAGGGCAACCCACCTAGGGAGAGGCGGGTGAGGTGAGAGGAGAGAGAGCATGGGTTAGAGTGTGTTTTATTATTTTTTTCCCAAAATTGAGTTAGATTCGGAGTTACCACACCATCACCACCAACTGCCCACTACGAGGGGAGGTAGCTCAGCCGGGGCGGTGGCATACGACGGTGGCAACATGGCAAGGGGTGGCGGCAGCTTCTTCCTCCCTTCTTCTTCTTCTTCTTCCTTGTCCTCCTCCTCCATCCTCTCCTTCTTTCCCTTCTCTTCTCCTTCCCCCGACCGAGCTCCTATTCCTCCCCTTGGCCGGTGGCTAGAGCAGCCCGGCTAGGAGGGGAGGCGGGTGAGATGAGAGGAGAGAGAGCACGGGTTGGGGTGGGTTTTTTAAAAAAAATTGAGTTAGATTATGAGTTAGTTAGAGAAGAGATTAGAGAAGAGAGATTTGTGTGAGTTAGTTGAGAAGAGCGGGGACGTTAGGAGTTAGTTAGAGAAGAGAGATTTGTGCGAGTTAGTTGAGAAAAATAGGGGACGCTAGGAGTTAGAGGAGATTAGAGAAGAGAGATTTGTGCGAGTTAGTAGAAAAAAAAAGGGGAAGCCAGAGTTAGTTAGAGAAGAGAGATTCGTGCGAGTTAGTTGAGAAAAACAGGGGACTTTAGGAGTTAGTTAGAGAAGAGAGATTTATACAAGTTAGTTGAGCAAAATAGGGACGCATATTACAAAAATGCCACCGTCTCAATCCTGACCATTGATGAGCGATCGGACGGTTTGCAGGAGATATTTGTGCGTCAAATTTAGAACTCCTATTTACGAAGGACTCTTACTACTGTTGTGATATCAATCCCCACCATTATCATATCTCATGTTATATATGTGCAATATCTTTTTTTTATTAACGTGAGAATCTACGGAATTTTTTTTCTAATTTAAGAATTATTATGGTGTCTTCAATCTCATCTATTATTTATAGATATATAGATTTGCAACCTGTGAAAATAAATAAATTCATGCAATAATAAATTTGCGTAAGTCGTAAATGGTCATATTTTTTAACCAAAATTTACAAGTATATAGCTCACCCCACAACCCGTTTGTATGGATTTTTTCCAGAATTTTTTAAAACTTCTAGATGTGATTTTATCCTTCCAGAAACCAAATGGGGGTAAAATGATCCTAATTTAAATAGCTTAGGGGTTAAATGAGTCTAAAATGCCACCACGACGATGGACCTCCAAAGTGCACATGATCTTAAATAACAGCAATAACAAATAGTTGTTTGTTTGTTAGATGTATCAATCACAGCTATTTGTTAGTGCTGTTACTCCATCTAACAGATATTTGTTAGTGTTGTTATTTAAGATAGGATTGAGTATAGATAAGATTGAGTGGTTATAGCTGTGATTGTTTGTCACGCATGCATAAATAAGATTGAGCATAGATAAGATCAGGTGGTTATAGCTGTGATTGATTGTTGGATGTGATCTAATATTACAAAATTGCCACCACCTAAATCATGTCCATTAACGAGCGATCAAACAGCCTGCGGGAGAGTGACCTACCATCACCAACACCACCAACTCCCATTTAATATATAGTAAAGATTTTGTTCAATTCATGTCCTAAGGAAACCTTGGTATGTGATGCTTGTGAGCTGGCCAAACATACCAGGGGTTCGTATCCTAGTGTTGGTGTAAGGAGTAGCAAACCTTTTGAAATGATTCACTCAGATGTCTGGGGGCCCTGTGAGGTCCAGTCTATTTCAGGACACAGATGGTTTGTGACCTTTATTGACTGTTCAGCTGTTATACCTGGCTTTATCTTTTGAAGCACAAGAGTGATGTTTTATCTGTTTTTGAAGACTTGTGTGCTCTTATAAAAAATCAACATTCAACAACTGTTAAGATTTTACGTTCTGACAATGGTACTGAGTACATCAACCAGGAATTTAGTAATTTTTAGCTTCAAATGGCATAGAACACCAAACTACTTGTGTTAATACTCCTGAGCAGAATGGCGTTGCAGAATGTAAAAACAGACATTTATTGGAGGTTGCACGTTCACTCATGTTTACAACAAATGTACATAAGTTTCTTTAGGGTGAGGCAATAAAAACGGCCACATATCTGATAAATCGTATGCCTCTTCGTGTCCTAGGTTATAAAACCCCTGCTGAGTGCCTTTTAAACTCGAATGTGTTTATAGTTCCTCCAAAGGTTTTCAGGAGTGTCTGTTTCGTGCATGATTATAGGAATTTTGTTGGAAAATTAGATCCACGTGCCATCAAATGTGCGTTTGTAGGCTATTCTCCTTCCCAAAAGGGGTATCGATGTTGGTGTCCCTTAGAGCGTAGATTCTTTGTGAGCATGGATGTAACCTTCCGTGAGCATGAGTCATATTATGGGTCAACAAGTGACACTGATATTACTTTGGCACCACCTGAAGTGCAACAAGAAGGGGAGCATGATATTCCAGCTTCAGTTCTTGTTCCAACTTCAGGTGTTTTTCTAAATGATATCAATGTTCAAAATTAGGGGGAGGAGCAAAATGATGATGATGGGGACCTCAGTCAAGGTGATACGGGGGATGTGACAGGAACTTCATCACTTCCACTACAAGGAACAGAGTCTCCCATGCATGAGGACCTAGGTACTAATAATTTTCCTAGTTCTATAGCTCCTATTAGCACTACAGGGCAGAGTGATAATCAACCATCTACTCTTCCTTCACAAAATAATCTACCTATTGCCTTGAGAAATTCAACCAGAACTCGAAATACTCCAGGGTATCTTAAATATTTTGTTGGGTACAAACATGACATAGCCAATTTTGTTTCTTATACACACTTTAGTCCATGGCTCCCTAGATTCGGTTTCCATACCATCACACTGGAAAATAGCTGTAGAGGAACCAAAGTGGAAGGAAGCCATGCTTGATGAGATAAGAGCCTTGGAAAAAAATAAAACTTGGGAGCTCGTGGATCTACCACCAGGTAAGCAACCTGTAGGATGTAAATGGGTTTTTATTGTTAAACATACTCCAGAGGGTAAAGTAGATATATATAAAGCTTGCCTAGTAGCTAAGGGGTACACACAAACTTATAGGATTGACTATGAAGAAACCTTTGCACTTATTGCAAAGATGAATTCAGTCAGGACACTTATATCTTGTGCAGTAAATCTTGACTGGGATATCTACCAGATGGATGTAAAATGCCTTCCTTCATGATGACCTCCAAGAGGAAGTGTATATGCATATTTCACCTGGTTGTGAGTCAAGCCAAACTACTCGTAAAGTGTTGCGTCTATGTCGATCATTGTATGGCTTGAAACAGTCACCATGAGCCTGGTTTGATCGGTTTAGACAAGCCATGTTAAAAAGGGGCTACCGTCAGAGCAATGCTGATCATACATTGTTCTATCAACATGTTAATGATAAGGTTGCAATATTGATAGTATATGTTGATGACATTATGATTACAGGCGATGACCCGCAAGAGATTGCAAATCTGAAGCAGTATCTTGTACAGGAGTTTGAAGTGAAGGATCTAGGCCATCTAAGGTATTTTGTTGGTATAGAGGTCTCATGGGGATCAAAGGGCATATTTCTGTCACAAAGGAAATATATCCTAGACTTACTTACTTACTTAAGGAAACTGGTATGCATGGATCACGACCTATAGCTACACCGATTGAGTAGAATCATCGGTTAAGTTGTGATGCTGGAGCCCCTGTTGATAGGGAGTGTTACCAAAGGCTAGTAGGGAGATTAATTTATTTGTCTCATACTCGTCCAGACATAGCCTTTGCTGTAAGTGTCGTGAGTCAATTTATGCATGATCCAAAGATAGCCCACTTGGAAGCTGTGAATAGAATCCTGAGGTATAGGGAGCGTTACCAAAGGCTAGTAGGGAGATTAATTTATTTGTCTCATACTCGTCTAGACATAGCGTTTGTTGTAAGTGTCGTGAGTCAATTTATGCATGATCCAAAGACAGCCCACTTGGAAGCTGTGAATAGAATTCTGAGGTATCTAAAAGGATGCCTAGGAAAGGGTCTTTTGTACACGAAACAAGGGAATCTACATGTTGAATGTTATACTGATGTTGATTGGGCAGGTTCTTTGGAAGATCGAAGATCAACATCAAGGTATTGTGCATTCATTGGAGGAAACCTGGTCTCATGACGTAGCAAGAAGCAAAGCGTGGTAGCTCGATCAACTGCAAAAGCTGAATTCAGATCCATGGCCCAAGGTATATGTGAACTACTATGGTTAAGAATCCTTCTGACTGAGCTTAAACTGTTTTTAAGTGTGAGCCCCTAAGGCTTTATTGCGATAATAAGGCTGCTATTGATATTGCTGACAATCTTGTCCAACATGATAGAACCAAACATGTTGAAATTGACAGACATTTTATCAAGGAAAAGTTGGATAGAGGAATAATATGTTTGCCTTATGTTACCTCAGCTAGTCAAGTAGCAGATATTCTTACGAAAGGGTTACCTGAAAAATTATTCTCTACCTTTTGTAGCAAGATGGGTCTATATGATGTATTTATCCCATCTTGAGGGAGAGTGTTGGAGTGAGTTGTTATTGTATAGTCTTGTAGGGTCTTACTTGTAGAATGCAGATATTATACAGAGAGAAGAAGGAGAAGAATCGAGAAGGTGAGATGCTCCAGAACTCCTCCTCCCCTTCATCTTGTATATATGAGGTTATATCAAAAATCCAAAGAAGTGAAGTGAAGTTTGGTTAAATTTCTACACTAAGCAGCCTGCTAGCTGACAATACTTCTCTGCGCAATCTAAATTTTCCTAGAATTAGTTTATTCTTCTTCCTCCTTCGTTCGATCGCATGCCAGCAAGACAATAATAACATGATACAAACAGCCAGCATATTTAGACCGCGTCTACCTTTTCCGGACGACTGCTTTGGACGCATCCACCCCAACTAATGGCTAGTCTAGCGCATAGTTTTTCTTGAGACCTAAGGCGAAAGATTTACTTTATTTCACTGATTAAGAGAAAGACAAAGAATTATACAACAGATAAAAACAAAAATATAAAAGTGTGTATAATACAAAAGTGTTTATTCTCTAGGGATAATGTTTCCAGATTCTTTGCCCCGGCATAGTTTGATTATGTCCCATGTTTTATATAGGTCTAGTTACATTTCTTTTCGCATGACATATTACATCTACTCCTATAATTATTATCTCGTACTTACCTACTGCAGGCTCTCTACTCGATACCATGGTGGTGCTGGTTTTGTGATGGACGAAGGGCTAGTCGATGCTCTCAGATCAAGTCCCCCCTTTTTGTTCTTCCTGCTCTTGTCTCCCCTTCTAGGCGCCGGTGATGCTCATAGTACTCTTCAGTTGGCGGCCTTGTGATTCAACTCCGCTCATCCGATTGTCAAAGAAGGCTACTCTGGATCTACTACACAGTTTCACTTCTCTATTGTTTGGTGCTGGTTTCATGTTCTTGTATCGGCAATGCTTTCCGCCTCCTTCTGCACCAGCGTGAGGTTGATCTGATAATAAATGAGTAAAAAAGAGTCATTTGAGCGTAACCAAGTATGATATAGTTTTGTGATCACGAATGAGACTAAGCCCTGGTGCTCTGGTACTCGCACTAGGTAGATGTTTATGACAGCCTACTGCAAATTAAGAGCCCTGGTGCTCTGGTACTGGATTTTTAGGACAGCCTGACCCACGCACGTGGAACAATGGTGTTGGAGGGCGCCGCACTATAATAATATTATATTGGGCACGTATTCTCTTCCTCCTCCTCGAGTCAGCGAGAGGTATCGATTTGACTCGAGACAGTATCAATCCAACGTAGCACAAAGATCGGCATGTCTGGGCGTCACTCACCTTTTGGTCGCATACACGGGCATTAGGACGCACCCAAACAAACTAATCTAGTCCCCAGATTAGTACTGTACTATGTTTGTGCATCGAATGAGCATGACTAACAGTACAATGACTGAGCATGGAGTATTATATCAGTGGCACCAACATAAATTAACTAGTGCATTCATTCATCCAGTCAAGATCCATCGTATTACACGCATCAAGACCAAATTAAACACAAGACCAAACTAAACTACAAACACCATATGTATGCAAAACACAGACACATGCGTACATATTTATTCATCGGGCCATCACCGATGGAACGTAACCAAGCAAAGGCAATATGCTGGTCCGATCATGGATAGGATCAGACCCTGGCAGTGCCCATGTCCTTGTTGTGGTGGTCGGCGCCGGCGTAGTGGTCCGCGTTGTAGCCGCCGCCAAAGAGGCTGGTGTGGAGCATAAGCACGTAGAGCAGCTGGGTGAAGGCGAGGATGATGACGAAGGCCTCCAGCACCCGCAGTCGCCACCCGCGGTATCCCCCGATGTGGATCTCCTTGCACGCCAGCCCGAACGCCAGCGCCGTGATCGCCCACGCCACCAGCGACGAGGCCGCGTTCGTTGCGAGGCTGTCCCCACGCCAGGTCCGCACGTGGTGCACGCCGGCGAGCTTGGAGGCCGCGCCCACCACGCCGGCCAGGATGGCGAACACCAGGAAGTAGAAGGTGGCACCGTTGCCGGCCACGCCTGGATAGTTGGTGGTGCCGTTGATGAAGTGGTTGAGGTTCCAGCTCGCGAAGCCGATGACGATGATGTACATGATGAGGTTCAGCACCAGCAGCGGCGCCACCATGTTCCGACCAACGCCCGCCATTCTGTTTCTTCTTGATCTGATTAGCTACTTGTACTAATTAGTTCGACCGAGTGCAAAAAAGATCGATTAATGGGTGTGCTGCATACTACAACACTGGCTGGTAGTGGGCATAAATAGCGAGAGAGGAGGGTGACACGTGTGGTTCGCAGCCTACAGGTGGTGCGACACGTGCCCTGTGGCCTTTACACCAAGCCGCTTCGAGAGTAGCCTTCCGTGGGACAGTAGAGGATCTTCCAGCAGCTTCACTCAGCTCCCGTGGCATGCTAAACACAATCTACGTGTGCTCCATCATCAAACGGTCGAATCGACTCGTGCTTTCTTCAACCTTAACCTTCACTCTACGACGGGAATCATATCTACAATGTTAGAGCTCTAACATTGCTTGAATCTCTGCCGTTGAAAGTGATGGACGGTACAATTAAGTGCTGCATTGAATTGCTACAGTACACCGGTGGTGTTTTGATACAAGAGCTCACAGCATGATATTACCGAGACATTGCAATGGCAATGTCAGAGGATACGATTTGGAGTAGTCCGGCACGCGTTACTTTTTCCTCTCTCTCTCTTTTTTTCATGGAAGCTGCTAGGCGTCTGCTGACATGGATATCAGTTAAGTTTTTGAGTAGACTGATATCGACTATCCGATCCTTACAACATAGAAATTCCTTACGCAATACTTCCGTAAGTACGCATGCACCATCTAGATCTCCACCTAGTTAAATAAAAGTATAAAAAACATATGTAAAAATACTTTTCTGCATCTATATATAAGAAAATAGTTAGCCTTTCTTGCAGAACGGCGCTCCACGTAATTCTTAAATGTTTAGTCCACATTTCAACGGTTTGATACTTCTATTAGTCCATTTCCTATCACCAAATATCATTTAGGTTCTTGAAGAATCTTATAATATCTACTCTTACAGTCAGGTTCTTCCACTGTCCACACTCTCTTGAGCTCACCTTGCTCAGTTTCTCTCCCGATCCCGAGCTCACTTCTCTCTCCGCGAGCTGCCCTCTCCCACGTCCCGGCCACACCGCCCCCGCTATCATCTCTTCCCCGTGCCTCCGTTTTGGCGCCTTCCACCATCGAAATCCTCGCCGTACCCGCCGCATTGCAAGACCGGCCTCCTCGTGCTCCTCTTCCTCCAACTTTATGGAACAACTACCGTCTCCTCTCACCTCACGCCGCCACCACATGCGGCTTCCGTGACTTGGTGACGAGAAGAGGGCGACAGCGACAACTTAGTGGCGACCAGCGCCAGCGCGTGCGTAGCCTCGGCAGTGCTCCCAGCCGTTTTGTTGCAGTGGCTACGCTGAACAGCCACAAACTCCATCCATTTGTCTTCAAGCTGGGTGACATGTGCCTCTTCCCTTCCATGGATTCTGTCCTCCCCAGCCTCCTTGCTCCCTATGTTTATTCCCGATAGTTCTGTTGAGGACGCACAACAATTGTTCGACGAAATGTCTTAGGCTCTTAGCGGACACCGTCCTCTCTAATGGCTGTCCAGTTAGCATCTTGGTCTTCCTCTGCTGCCCTCCTTAATTCCCAGTGAGCACCAACACCGCCCACTCTTCACGTGTGGCCATGCAGATCACGAAGGATGGCAACGCGCCGTGATGCGTGGCACGATAGCATCGATGGGAAGAGGATGGTGTGCAACGGCAACATGAAGAGGTACAACTTGCGAGACAGGTCAAAAGGCACATGCTGACGCACGATGCCTTTGTGGAGGTTCAACAATGGCTGCCATGGATGTGCTGTGGGACACGATTTGTGGTGTTGCACTAGTATTACTGGTTCTTGAGGTGAGAGATTACTGCAACACTTTGTGGTGGTAGTGTAGAAATGTCCCTTTGATTGAATTGTTGGTATCAATTACGCGCTGCATGGTTGTTGAATTGCCGAAAAAACAATGTGTGAGTTGTTCAAGGCATTGCTGAAAGGTGCTAGCTATACACATTTTTGGTGGCTAAGAGGCCAATATGTCTTTGTCAATCAGAAAGTAATTTATTGTCCCTTCGGTTTCCAGTCATTGAATTATTTCTTTGAAGTTTTGCCAATGTCTTTGGAATTTTAGTAATACCTATTTTTGTGAAAGATTAAATTTTATGCCTTCATATTTGAACATTGAGAGCGGCACTTTGCTACATTGGTACTCCCTCTAATTCATAATATAAGTAGTTTTAGGTTTGGGCGCAAGAATTAAGGAGAAGCTGGTTAATGTACCAAATGACACTACTATCCTTGTCTCTCATGCATTAAATACTCCATGATATGTAAATATGAGAAAAGAGTCCATTGACCATAGCAATTAATGAGGGGTAGATTAGAAAAATATTACATAAATGTGCATTGGATTCTTAGAACTACTTATATTTAGACACAGCTCTAGAATCCTAAAACTACTTATATTATGAATCAGAGGGAGTATCAACTATCAGGCTATCAGCCATGCATCAATTACTTAAATCAATCGCAGAACAGCTAAGCTACATATTTATCCGATTGCAGGGATTAGATCATTTTGCACAAATTCTATCAATATTCATGGCATCGAGTTTTGACAATGTGTAGTTATCTTTTCCTATTTTACTACATATCTGATAGCCCACATGCTGGTACGATATTCATTTCGAATCAGAGACATTGATTGCGAGCTTAATATCTTTTCCAACTTCTACTTAACCGCTTAAATTACAAGCAATGAGGATGAGGCTGCATTCTAAGGTACAACACACATTCTGATTAGTCATGCTGAATACCTTTTGTGCACATTACAAGCATAAAGATTTGAAGACAGAAGTAGGGGTTGGTATGGACAACAATTGCATGAGGAAATGTACCACCAAATTGTTGTACACTTATCTGAGAGTGGATTTGGATTGTTCATAGATAAATGCAATCAACATATTTCGGTGAACTATTTATTTCTCCTAATCACTCTGTTTTGTTTTCAGTTGGCATTGAAGAGAAAAAAAACCGATGGCCCCTTTTCCCTCTCACTGACCATAATATTTCAAGTGAGGTAATCATCTATGTAATCCTGGAATACAAGGATATTCAAATTAAATTTACATGGTTGTGATGTATTTTACCCATTAAAATAGACGTCATGGTTGTTTCTTATTCTGAAAATTTTGGCTGCATTTTGTATAGGATAGGCAGTGTCAGAGCCCCGGAATTACATATGACTTAAGGAACGTGTTAGCACCAAAGACCGAGCAATCACCTATTCCGTGACACGGTACCTGCGTCGTGCACACCGAAATGGCGTGATCCGACACCTAACCAACGCATCATACGATCACCTGAGCCGTATGCCTTCACCGTTGGTCAAGCCGGTCAGAAGCGATCAAACTTCCGAAAGCCACATACAATTCACGAAGTCCTGTGAAGGGTTAAGGTTGTTCTCGAATCCACCAAGTATGACAAGATCAGAAGAGCCCGGCGATCATACCTACACCCTAATCTGGCACTTAAGACCAGTGGGTCACCCGAAGGCCCGGTATAATCCACCCACACCCTACCTAGCCGGCATCGCATCTCAGCTAGCGGGTCACTCAACCGAGTTCCTGTCCTACCGAGTGAAAACTAGAACCACAATAAACATTTACGGCAAACCCATACACTTCATTCCATTCACGCAGTGTGTATGGGCAATCACCGAAACAACTTTGAATATCATCACAAAACTCTATGAGAGCAGGATTTAAAGATAATAACATCATCCATACAAAGGACAAATTTTTCTACTACTATACACGACTTAGAAGTCGTTTTCAGCACGCAACAAGGTTAGAAACAACAGCGGAACACGTTATTAAACATGGAGAATGACTAACTAAGTCATCTCCCACAAGCTATACGACCCACCCAAAAGACCAAGGTGGACAAAATTACAGAACTAAACATCGGGCACAACATTTTCAGCATTGTAAAAGTCATCGATGCTAGGATCATCTGCAGGAGTTGAATTCCGAGTGAGTACTTTCATACTCGCAAGATGCTAATATGCTCATTCCAAGTTAATCTTAAGCATATCATGATAATTAAATGACGACAATAACAATGCAATTCAAAGAAATAGAATAAACTAAAGACGACATATCTCTAGCATCTAGGTCATGAATTGCAAAGTATAAACTATTCAATCAAGCTACAACTTGAAATAATATCCGATGAATCATCATGATCAAATCTGAATTTGCGAGAACAACATCACCCCGGGCATCCAACATTGTAACCAGCAAGTAACAATTCATCAAGGGTAACACTAGAACTGAGCTACTACTCAAATACTCTATTCAGTGTTCAAGATAATGGCTCCAACCAATTTGTGACTCCAATCACAACCACATATCACAATCAGTCGTGTTATTCCCTCTAAGATCTACTAATCTTCGAGGGATTCCGAGGTGAATGGGTCTTCCTCATCCAGACATTGGCTCCAACCAATCTGTGACTCTGATCACACCCACCCCGAATCAACTGTAGTCGAGGTAATGGCTACGACCCTTACCTCGAACGGGAGTATCTCAATAAGGTCGAGGGTCAATGGTTGGCCGACCATTACTCTACCTGATCCTCATCGATCATACCCTCGCCAGCTTAAAGAGGCGTCTCATTTCTAGGATCATGTGGGCTACGACTCGTCAAGTCCCAATGTAGACTCTCTCCCGTCTCTTGCATCTTTCTAGGGGTTTAACTGATTAGTTAAGTGGTTTAAAATCACATCAATGCAGATCATAACACAAGCACCTACTCATGCTAGTAGATGAAAACACTACATACATCATTTCAAAATATTCAAACTACACGTCATTAATTAACCAATGCATAGCAAAAGATAACCAGAATATTTCCAACAAGCGAGCATGCTTGCCTTGTTGTTCTGTGATGTATTCCTGCTGATGATCACCCTCGACAAAACCCTCGTTGCTTGGTTCTAGCGAATAAACGCCGAAACGCCAGAAAAGCAAAAAGAAGCAAATAAGAGATGCTGAAATTTTTAGAGATGATGTGGGAGTCTAGTTTCAACTACTAGATCCCCCTGTATACATCCTCGTCAGTCCAGGATCACACTGACGGTACACAGGCGAAATGAATAACATTGCATGCATTCAAAGTTAAAAACTTAGTTTGAATACGATATGCCACATGGCTTACAAAGTTCCATGTCTTAACGATATTATTACATCAGAGGAAACAGTAGAAATAAAAGCGAAGCGGCTCCATCCGTGCCACAGGCAATTGACGGAAGCCACGCGACCTATTCTTCGGACTCATCATAGAAGAAGTCTTCATCAGCTCCTTCTTCAGCATACTCCTCTACACACCACCACAACAAAACATGCACGATGAATACTTCGCGTACTCAGCAAGCCACCTGGCGGCAGATGGTCCTACCATACTATATGCAAGGCTTCAAAGGAAGGCTTTAGGGCTTAGTTGTGTAAAGCAAACTTTTAATTTGAATTACTGTAGTAGATTTGAAGGCAGCATTTTGATATAAAATAGTTTTTAATATCAGGGGTATTTTTCAGCGTGTGGTCCTCGACCAACACCTTCGAGCAAGGAACTCCTGCCTTAGCTCGACCATAGGTTTCATCAGCAAGGGGGTAGAGGGAAGTAGCAAGGGGGAGAGGGACAGGTCCTTTCCATCAAGAATGAGTCATGTGCTGTCCATAATCGTGGACATGGCTAATCGATTAGTTTATTACTCTACAGAGTTTGTACACTTTACCCACGTTACACAATCTCGTCTTGTTGCCACTGACCATCGCCAGCATAGTACACATACATCAGTGTACCGGCAGAGAGATTGTGACGAGGTCTTTTAGCTAGATCCCCCTAAGGTGTGACATGCCCATCGGGTCTGGCCCGGAGTCGAGAATACATCCCCGCACTCCGTTCCCCCCATCTGTGCCGAGGGTCCTCGTAGCCACGTCCACCCCTTCTGCGGTACGGCAACATCGGCATCAAAGGCTGACTAACCTACTTGACCAAGCCAGTGCCCATATAGCACGTGGTTGTACTATTTTCATAATTCTTGGGTTCATGACTTCGGCCTTATTCGATACGGACGACTAATGGCTTCTTCATCTCACGAAGAACGACCATTACTCCTTCATCACATGATCCAGTTGTCGCCCACACCTTTTAGATGGTAAGTTTCACCCAGAGTAGAATAGGGAGAATAGAGTGAGAGGGAATCATCGGGCATCCGGCCCTAGCTCAGCGAGCTCAATATCAAGTTTCAACAAGGATTATCGATCCGATATTCATTCCTCCGTAGAGACAAATCAAAACAACCTAAAGATGTATTTAAGCATGGCTAAGCATATCTCTACTGTATTCAAAATAAAACCTATTAGTCTACTCAGGGTATCGAGTAAAAAGGGCGACAAGTAGAAGAGTAAAAGTGTGTCAATCGACATGCTAGCTACTGGATTCAAAACAGCATGCATGTTTACAATTGACAAAATATAAAGACTTCCAAAATATAGGATCAAATATGATCAAGAAAGGGGGGCACGCCTTCGTGGTAGTACTCTCCTTCTTCAGCTGCTTCGGTCACCGGGTCGGTCTCTTCACTCCCTATTGTTGTAACGAAACGAGAGCAAACAAATAAATAACCAATTCCAAAAGGAATAACTCGAAAAGCAATCACGAGAGAGAAGCACGATGAAGGTAAGATATGGGTAGAATGGAACAATGGCGCGATAGCGTCATCGCGAAGAAGATAGAATAGGTCTTCTAAGATTGACCATAACCATATATACATAACCATATATATATATATATATATATTATATCCCCTTCCGGGTAATAGCATAGATATTCTTATACATACACAACAAATACCCTAACATACTATTCATCATGAAAAAAGGAATAATCATTCACAATTAACCAAAAATAAATATTTAGGTGAATCCTAAATATTTTATAATGGTTAATAATAGTAGAAATAAATTACAACCACAATTACACATGCATTTCTATTAATTCAAAGACTAGAATTTAGCTAAAAACTATTCTCTACCATTAACATCAATTGATTAAGCATGGATCAACTTAGGGTGTGTCTACAGTACCATAACAGTACCAAAAATTATTTAATAATAATTTTAAATCTGAACATTATTTAATTAAAGCCATTTCTATCATTTCTAGTGTAACAATTAGGTAGAAAATAATAATTAACATTATTAAATCATGCAAATGGGTCAACATGATATAATACCAATTCCAGAGACATTTCACATTTAAAAGTGTTCTGGAAATGTATTTTAAACAATTAAAACTATTATTCTAAGCATGAAAACTAAACTAAAAATATGGTAAAACATTATTTAATTATGTTAGATGGGTTCTCATGACTTGACATCATTCACATAACATAACATGATTTATTGGGTACTGGAAACGAATTTTTAAAGGCTAAAACAGATTTATAAAAGCACTATTGCTAATTCAGCATTTTAAATATGCATTTTAAATCAACCTAGAGCACATCCTGATTTTTATAGCTTAAATCATTGCAGAAATTTTTTTGGTTCACATGGTAAATTAGTTTTAGGCTTCTCTGATCCTACAAAAAAATTGGATATAAATAACAGAGAGCATTTCTATTTTTAATAATTAAAATAAAGATTATTTTAATTCTAGGAAATTCTACACAAGTCCAAAAATCATGCAAATTTGCAGAAGTACTCCTTAGCATGCTAGTAATCTACAGAAAAAGAAGTACTTCAAAATAATCATCCAATACAAAGTTATCTTATAATTTGATCAAATTTTATCCAAATTCGAATATAATTCAAAATCTAGCGGTCGGATTAAAAATCCGGTCACACCATTGGACTCGTGGGATTTTAAGGATTCCATTTTACTACTGAGATCAAGGATCGGACATGGATTAGATGTATCCAAAATATTGGGTAGAGGGACGGGTGCAAAAGAGCTACCGTACATGGGGTTTACTGTTCATGAGTGTACTGTAGCATAGAGCAAAATGGAGTATTCCACACATGGCTGCACAAAGGTGGATGGATATATGCAAAATTGGTTGAGGGGTTTTGATCTAGAGGTTGGTGGGAGTCTACCTCGGAGAGGGATTGGAGAGAAACTCACCATGGGTGAAGAAACGGAGGAGAGAAGGAGATCACCGGAGTTGAGGAAGAACTCACGGTATGGTCGATGTCATGGATGAAGCTCGCGATTTGTTGCGGTAGGAGATGCGCGTCGGCGTGGGGAAGCTCCAGCAGCGAGGCCTCGGGTGGGGGTGCGTCGTGGTCGCCGAAATTGCTCGTTGGAGTTCCGCCGGAGTTGGAGAAGAAAAGATGGTGGAGGAGAAAATTCAGGAGAAGAAGCAAAAGAGAGGAAACCACAGGAGAGGAGGCTTTTTATAGGAGAAAATGGGGAGAGGAAAGGGCAAGAGAGCACTAATGGTAATTAGTGTAGGATTAAAGGAGAGAAAAAATCACGGATTTTAAATTCCAAACGAAACGGCCGGCGACGGCGCGGCGTCTCCGCGCGTAACGCACGTGCGCGGTGCGCTCGGTAGCCTGGCCAGGGCGCACGGCAGGGCACGGCTTGGCCGGCCTGCCTAGGCGGCCCAAGGGAGCGGCCCAGGCGGCCTGGCAGCCGGCCTGCTGGCCCAGGCGCAAGGGAGGAGGGGGTGGCCTGCTGGGCCAGCCTGCTAGGCCACGGCCCAGGTGGAGGGAGGCGGCTCGGGCTGGGCCGGCCCAAGCGAGAAGGCGGGGCAAGCCGACGGGGCGGGCGACGGACGGCGCTGGGCTGCTGGCCCAGGAGGGCCCAGGAGGAGAGAAAAAAGGGCTTCGGCCCAAGGACTTCAGAAAAACAATAAAAGCTATTTTCGATTAAAAATAAATGCAGAAAATAGAAAGGGGCATTTAAAAATAGCAAAACACTTCCGAAAATTGCCAGAAAATTCCAATAAATCAAATTGAGCATGGGGAACTCAATAAAAATACTTTCAGGGCAAATTTTCAAACGATGATCAAATTAAAAATCAAAAACACACTTATTGCTCTCAAATTAATTCAAAGACTTGAATTAATTTGAAATAAAATACATATGAACATATTACATAGTTGTACATCCTCTTCTCTTTAAAAAAAAATTTAAGCCCGTAAAATTGAGGATATTACAGATGATGATATGTATGAGATGCATTCTATCATGTAGAGAACGTAATTACGAGACTAACGTAACCGGTTTTACCTTATTCGGAGTTGTGGATATTAGTTATGAATGTTCTAGGTTTGAGTTGTTTTTGTCTGAATTTGAGAATCATTTACAAATTTCGAAGTTTCTTATATCAAAACTAAGGGGGAATATGTGTACTAGTAAAATCTGCGTAATACATAAAAAAAATTACAAAACCACTTAATTTAGAATTCGGATGAATTTTTCTACAAACATCTAAGGGTTAAACTACTTTTAAAACCTTTTTGTATTTTTCTTAGTAAAGAAAAGAATTTAACTAATTTCACAATTAGCTGGGTGGTGAAGGCTGAAAGATGGCAAGTGGGTCCATCGTCACATATATACGTCAGTTAATCAATAAGCAATCAGATTGTCAACGTAGTTTTGAATTGCCAGTATTTTAATTAGAATAGTGTATTCCGCAAGTATTGATTTTCTAAATTTAATTGATCCCTCAATAGTATACTTATGGGAATGGTTAGGCCATATCTTAAGCAAGAATAACAATAATTACACATTTTCTTGAGTTTGGTCATTAGGATCAGTATTTTTGCCCTAATCAAGTTGGTTTGCACACATGTTAGTAGTTATTCGAAAAGAAAAACTTCTGAACTAAAGTTGCGATGATTAGGCAATGGTTCCATACGGGAGTTTAGTAACTTCTATAATGTTTTGGTATGGTGATTATTAGTTCATTAGAGATACCTTTAATCCAAGGTCCAAGGAAAAAAGGAAAATGTTTTGAGAACAGTTAAGCTCAGTATATACATTGTAATTGGATCAGATTTAATATATGGTTGAGATCAATATTGTTTTAATGACTTAATCACTGCTGTCAGGGATGTGCCAAAATAATTAGTATTTGAATTTAAAATTTGAGACTTCGGAGCACAAAGAATCATAAGCCGATGCGTTAGTTCATTAGTTGCAGCTTTAACAGTGTCTTAATCGGATCCATTAGCTCATTGTTAAGCTAATTGTGACCACCGTTGGCTGAGTATTTATTGAAGTGAGCAGACAGCAGTTGGTACCCTAATTGGTTAGCACTTGATTGGGAAACAAATGATTAGCCATTTGGACTGATGGATATCACGGTTAGCATGGCAGGGAGGAAGAATGGGGCCGAGCGGATGCTCACCCCCAGCGACAGAGGATACGAGCTAGCGGCTCGGCTTGGAGGGAGGAGCTCCACCGTCAGGTTACCGAAGAAGACCGCCGGAAGTTCAAGCTTGCGCCGGGGAGGAGCGGAGATGCCGGGGGCGACTTGCCGGAAGATCGCCGCGCCAGTGGGGTCTTCGGCGTGTACCTGGTGGGGCAAGGAGCAAGAGAGTGGGGGGGGGGAGGAAGGGGAACGAAAACCAGCCAATGGGAAAGGAAGGCTCGCCATCGGGCAGTTTGTCGGAGTTAGGCGGGACCGGTGATGCTCTCGGCGATGGTGGAACAGAGGAGAAAGAAGGTTAATGGGGGAGGAAAAAGGAAGTAGAGGGAAAGAACGGGGAAACCGGAGCGCCCGAGGATCCATATATATATCGGTGGATAGGAGAGAGGGAGGGGAGGGACGGGGATGCCGGTGGGGGTGTTGTCGTCGGACGTGTGCCCGGCCACGCAGCGGCGGGGAGCTGCAGCTGGGTCCCGCCTGGCAGAGAGATGGCGCAGCGGCGCCTCGGGGAAGAAAGGAGGCGAGCGCGGCGCGTGCTGGGGGAGAGGGCGATGCGGCGCGGGGTGCTGGGAAAAGGGGAGATGGGCCGAGGCCCACTTGGGAAGGGAAGGAGAACTGGGCCGGTTGGCCCAGTCGAGGGAGGGGAGATATTTTTCCTTTCTTTTTAAACTTTCTGCTTGAATTGGTTTGTAATTTAGATTTCGAATGATCAGTGATTCAATGAAGTTTTGAAGTTTAGGAAAAATTGCAGAGAATCCCAGAGTGTAGACTGATTTCACTAAATTTTTGTTAGTTGGAAATAAACTACACTCGGGCTATGATTCTGATTAGAAGAATAGGGTAGACCAAAATAGGTTTCAAAATATACTAGCTCAATTAGACTTCAAACAGTTATCAGAAGTTGATAATTGACTTTCTACTATATCAATATTCTAGAATGTGAAGTTTCATAGAGTTTGGAGAAAAGAGATTGACTTAATTGGGTAAATTTTGAATTTGTTCAAAATAGAGGTTTTAGGAATCCTTTGGGATTGAGATGTACCAATGCAAACCCATCTGATGTAAGGGTCCTTTAGACTAGTCCTGCGGGGTTTTTAAACCTCGCTGAGTTCCTATGTCATTTGGTTTCATAAGTTTTGCTTACATTAGCTGGGTAGCTATGTTTTAGGGCTTTGATATGAAATGCAAACTTACATGTATGTAGGGTTGAAAACGGAACGGAAATTTTCCGTCTGTTTTTGAAAAAAAGGGAAACGGAAGCTCTTACACGGAAACAAAATTTTTCGGTACGAAAACAGAAACATAAATTTTATACGGAAACGGTACGGCGATTTCATTCGGAAACGGAAACGGAAACGGAAATTCCGTATAAGAAAAAGGAATATTTCCGAATAAGCCCGCGTAAAAATTCTGGCCCATCTAGTCATCCACCCCATCCAGCCCATCTAGATCCCCTATCCCTAATAGGCTAACCCTTCCTACTCTTGTATAAATATAATTGGTTATGTAATATATATTATTTGTGTCATGTTGTTTTTATTATATTTTTGTGCACGGTTCAAGGGGTTCTTGTGTTCCGACAAATATTCGTTATCGTTTTCGTTTTCGACCGAATTCATCTCATATTCGTTTCCGGTACTTTCTGTTTCCGTTTCGATTCTGGAGTTTCCATATTCGTTTCCGTTCCGATAAAAGAGTGGGGAAATAGAAATGGTAAGACATTTTTCCGACCGTTTCCGTACCGTTTTCAACCCTACATGTATGCATGAGGTGAAAACAATGTTTTGGTCAAGTAATCAAATTTGATCTCGACTTAACTCATATACTTACAAAATGGTCTTTACCGGCAGGAGGAAACATGATCCATTTTCTAGACAATTCCATGCAACATGGTATGTAGTTCTTTTTACCTTCAATAGTTGCAGTCAATTCTACAGCGTGGTATTGTCATAATTACCAAAATATAAGTCCTAAGAAACTGTATGTACTGAAATTCGACCCATAGTAATCCTTAAGAATTTAATAGGGATGAAATGTTATCCTATAGATTCTGAATGGGTCATAGAAAGTTACCATGGCTTTCTTTTGATGCAAAGAAGTAGCATAGCTCAAAATCATTTATGTGAATGTAGTAATTTCTTGGTTGTGTTTTCTTTTGCCTCTAGCAAGATAGATGCATTCATGTGGTTTTATGTGTAGGTCAGGTTGATTGATCTTGGTTCTATGCATTACATGTTGCTACCTGCATCCTTGTTGTCGCTCATACTGTAATTTTGCTGCAGTCGGGTGCCGAGCGGCTCTTGCTTTCACCTATCCAATGGAGGAGAGTGGCTTTTGTGCAGATGTTTCCATTTCAGGTATGCTCGCACAGTTGTAAAAACTAATCTTATACGGTATTATTCATGGATGTAGATTATATATTTTGTATTGTGTTTTGATGTGGTTGCCTTGCTATATTGTACTTAATAGGGTGGAAAATCTGCTTGCCTGTGTTTGTATTCTGCCTTTGAGATTTAGGTGGCCTCAGGTGTGTTTCTAGCAGTTCTTTCTTCCTCTTTTATTATTCTTTGTTGTTTATGCTTGCTCTCTAAAATTGTATAGTTGTCATAATTTTCATATTTGGGTAGACTAGGCTTGAATGGACGCAGGAGAGGTGGAAAAGTCCTTTACAATCTGCTTACCTCTACAAGCTTAATTTATTTGCATGGATCAATGATGTTCATCTTGGTGTTTCTCTAAACTATTTTTTCTTGCATCTATTAATTTGAAGCTGAATCATGCATTTTTACTCCTTTTGGAAAAGAGGAATGGTGCATTATTCTTGGATATCTTACTTTTTGATTCACAAAGAGAAATGACAAGAATGCATATATCATTGATTATAATTGTGGACCTAAATATTTTATGACCAATAAGCCTGATATCTACATAATGGACGTCTTGCTGACTATTTTGGAGGGAAGCTACAGTTGCCCTACATTCCGATTCACAAGAAAATTCCATGTATATTCTTGCATGCCTAGAAGTACAAGTACAATTGGAATATCGTGTGATGGTTGTCCTCCTACTCATAGCAACAATAGTTGTCACTTCATGTACTTTGCTAGACTCAAAACAAAGATGGACGATTCTATATTTTTGATGATCCTCTATAATCGCTCCTCATTAGCAGATGGAGGAAGAAAAAAGAAAATGAATATTCCATGACTAATTCAGTAAAAGGAACTTTTCAATATTCTTTTTAGAACCGGGTTTGCCCCTTTCCATTACTCGCATAATGGAAACAAGAAACTTTCCAATATTCAGATGACTTTTTCTTTATATTCACACGCACTAAATTTGATATACAGGGCATGTTATACGTGCGATGGGTTAGGCTACGTCACGCAATTGCACGAGCCTTTAGCTAGTATGCAATATGTCTCATCCAATATAATGCAACAACAACATGGAACTGAACTATAACATCTACAACCGAAAAAACCATGCAACAAAATCACACGTATGGAGCATATGCACCAACCAATGCAACAAATCTCAGTGTATGAAACAAGAAGCATCTTCTATGGCAACAAATAATTACTACTACAAAATTTAATATGCACCAATACTTCTTCCATGGTCCTCGCTTCTTCTTGGAACCAAAAAGTCATCATGTATAAAAACAAGGCTTGACAAATCTTCATTTCACAAGAAAAGCTCTTTAATTTATGGTACCCTCAAATGATTATGGACCATCCAGTCTTCTCCATTCAATGGCCTAAATCCACTTCTACTACACCAAAACATGAGTAGTATAAAAGACCACGGGGATAGGGACAAAATCAGCACATGAAACCATTAAATCTCACCAGTACATAGACAAGTCAGTAAATTGGCGTTCCGATTTGTTGCTGGGCCAAATGGTTAAGGTTAGCACAATAGCCCTACTCTCCCTGTTTTCTTGAAAAAATCCATTCTATTCACGTGAGTTTCACCCCAATCTCCGTCTTGCTCTCTCAGTCTTTCTCATCTCTGGCTGTGAATTCTCGTTGACGCTTCTTGAAACCTTTCTTTCATATGAAGAAATCAAACCTTCCAGAGCTTATACAACTCCATGACCTAAAGATTAATACAACTCCATGACCTAAAGATTAATAACAGATTGTCACATCAAACCAACTTAATTTGTAGCATGTATGTAAAGATCGGCCGATGCTAGAGTTGACATTGTGTGCACGCCTGAGCAAGCAGAGGGCGTTCATGCCATACATCACGGCGAGCAACCACGGCTATCACTAGTAGGCAGCAGCGAACGAGAAGGTTCGGATGTCACCGGAAGAGCGGTGGTCGTGCGGGGCGCTGTAGTAGTATGTTGTTGTAGCCAACACATCGGAGACTTGCGATGAATTAAGGAAGAAAATTACCATGAATCCGGGTTAACACAAATGACAAAAGTAGCCTTAGGAAAAAAATATAAGCTCCAGATAAAAAGGTCTAAAATACCCTCTAAAATGATGACTAGATTTGATTTATATTACTCACCCTCAACAATAGTAAAAGGTATCATAAAAAGGCTCAAAGAATAAGGCTAGGCAAACAATAAAAAGAAAATCAAATCAAAAGAACACAAATAACAAAAATCCTAATAAAGACAAAAGTTAAATTAGTCCTCCGAAATCATGGCCTCCAGCTCCACCTTTCGCAGCATTCGTCCAACCACTAGTAAAGAAAAAGTAGAAGACCAAAATTTGCACAAATTAAACTAATCTCGGATGTTTTGAAGAACTAAATGAGCTGTCCCTAAATATGTGGGAACCTAAGATTATTGAATGCATTATGGCCGGAGACACAATATCATATCCCATTGTAAAGATTGGTTCTAGAAAATCTGGGAACCTAGCAAGTGTTAAATCTTTCTATTCCTCAAGGGCTTAAACACGGCGGATCGGCTCGAATCTTTTGGCTATCCAAGTGATCATTGGTGTCCTCTCTGTTGCGTTCACCTTGAAACTAAAATGCATCTTTTCTTTGAGTGCCCTTTCTCCAGGCAGATCTGGGATGGTGCTACTGCATGGGTGAATTCATCTGCCTTCCAACCAGGGGCATGACCTCTTCCATCCTCGCTGTCGTAATGGTAGCAAGACCTGTAGCAATTGTATTCTACTTCTAAATGGTTGGGCATTGGATCGGTGGTGATCTTAGTTCTCTGGAAAATGTGGAAGGAACCTAACTGACGACTGTTCGATGGAAAGGACCTACAATTGCATGCCTTGCTCTCCCTCATCAAGGACGAAGCTGGTTTGTGGGTATATGCAAGTGAAAGATCTTCTAGTACTTTTATGTTTTCTTTTTCTTTCTTGACCTTCGAGTCCTTGTACAACCGGTTTTTTGGCCGGATTTTTCTAATGTTTAACGAAATTGGCAAACCACACTCCTCTTATAGTAGGTTGCTAAACCACTACTATATTGTCCGACCATCAGGAAAGAATACCAAGAGCACAATTGGACAAAATGAGAGAATTAGAAACCAAAGTAAACTCGATATCACCAATGCTGCCACCCCTGCTAAACCAGCCCGAAACGTTAGACGACAATTCACTGAATCAAACACTATCAATTAGTGAGACTAAAATACCACTAGCTCCCAGATGTAGGCCCTGGAGTAGGCCGAGACAGAGGACACGTCTCTGGCTAATAGGTGGGAAATCCAAAACATCGGTCCACATCTCCATGGGCATGGACCAGCCCAAGCCCACTTGCATTGCATGGAATCGCATGTTGGTGTTTGGTCTTTGAAAAGAGTTCCTTGCGATGCAACCAGAGACACCACCTCTCACGCTCGCCTCATTTCTGCATGCGCCCCCTCCCATCACCACCACTTGCTTCCTCTCCAAAATCGCTACTAAAAAAAGTAAACGCAAGAAGCACGCACCCGGACCAAATCTCACCACCACGACGTCGTCCTCATCGATGGCAATGCTTGCTCCTGCATTGGATTCTACCTAGCTTGAGCCATCGTCCTCGTGCTAGAGGGCCTGCGGTGGTGGTGCCACCACCGCTCGGCATCACATCACACCATGGGGCGGAGTTGATGTCATCGACCGTCTCATTCTGATCATTCTAACGCGCTGCGTGCAATGGTACGCTCCCATTTCTCTTCTTTATTTTTCCTCCTCGTGATCAAAATCGATTCTTTTTTCAACGCATTGCATACGCATTCTCCAATTGTTTGCTGAAATGCCCAAATGCGATCAATGTGGCTGTGCTCCTTGATTATTTATTCGAGCATGCGCATGTAGCCTCATTCCTTACTGTCCATCTCTGCCTCTTTGGGACATTTCTACCGTAATTCATCGGCACAACATGCATGCCTAATTGGCTATGGTGTTTGACAGAAACGTTGGTCTTGTTTCTGTAAAACATTTATTGATCTCATCGCATGGAATCGCATGTTGGTGTTTGGTCTGTGAAAAGAGTTCCTTGCGATGCAACTAGAGACACCACCTCTCGCGCTCACCGCGTTGCTGCGCGCGCCCTCCTCCCATCACCACCACTTGCTTCCTCTCCAAAATCGCTACTAAAAAAAGTAAACACCAGAAGCATGCACCCCGACCAAATCTCACCACCACGACGTCATCCTCATCAACGACAATGCTTGCTCCTGCATTGGATTCTACCTAGCTTGAGCCTTCGCCCTCGTGCTAGAGGGGCTGCGGTGGTGGTGCCGCCACTGCTCGGCATCGCATCGCACTGTGGGGCGGAGTTGATGCTGTCGGCCGTCTCATTCTGATCATTCCATCATGCCGCGTGCAATGGTACTGTTCCATTTCTCTTCTTTATTTTTCCTCCCTGAGATCAAAATTGATTCTTTGCCGACGCATTGCATATGCATTCTCCAAATGTTTGCTGAAATGCCCAAATGCGATCAATGCGGCTATGCTCCTTGATTCTTTATTTGAGCAAGCGCATGCAGCCTCACTTCTTACCATCCATCTTCGCCTCTTTGGAACATTTCTACCGTAATTCATCGGCACAGCATGCATGCCTAATTGCCTATTGTGTTCAACAGAAACGTTGGTCTAGTTTCTGAAAAACATTAATCGATCTTGCAATGAAAAGGAAGAACTCTATCATTCGTAACTGATCAACAAAAACCACATCTTTCACCAATTTTGTGTCACAGGCATCCAAAAGCCGCTTTGTCGTGGGCTCTCATGTCTGGGTTGAAGACCCAGATGAGGCCTGGATGGATGGCTTGGTGGAAGAGATCAATGGGGATGAGCTAGTCGTAAGCTGCACCTCTGGAAAGAAGGTTACTGTTAATGTCTCTAATGCCTACCCGAAGGACACAGAATCCCCACGTGGTGGTGTGGAGGATATGACGAGGCTAGCCTATTTACATGAACCAGGAGTGCTCCAGAACCTCAAGTCCAGATATGCGCTCAATGAAATATATGTAAGTTGAGTCTCTCAACACATCACATGAATGCACACACCATTTAGTTAGTGCCATTTTTATCCTATCTCTTTCATGAACTAGTGGGATTTGTCCTATCTCTCTCAAATATACTTTTTTCCCTTGAGAGATGACATCAACAATACATGCTCATTTTACAACTCCCCCATAGACTATCTTGTGGTCGGTAGTATGGGATTATGAACACAAGGCATTGCCACTAACTAATTCCAAAACTAAACAAATATTATGCTAAATATTCTCGATAGTTCTTAATTGTGTTTTTTTGCACAAATATGTATAACTAGTCTTCCTTTAGACAATGGCTCTATTTCAAACTTGAAAGAAGATTTCCAATAAATTGTGGGGATTTGGTAATTCGTGATGTCTGCTCAATCCAATATGACACTTGGGGGTAGAACATGAGTGTACAAGAAATAATAATTATGTAACTTCTATTGTTGTTTCTATTCAATTGGAGTTTGCTTCTTTTTTGGTGATTTTATTCACGTTCTTGCAGCTTCTCTAATGGATTAAATTGTTCTTCCAGACTTATACCGGGAATATTTTAATAGCTGTGAATCCATTTCAAAGACTTCCTCACCTCTATAACAACCACATGATGGGAATTTACAAAGGAGCGGAATTTGGTGAGCTGAGTCCCCATCCATTTGCTATAACTGACCGTGCATATAGGTGCGCTCTTATCACACTAAAGTTTCCTTTGGACATTTCACATACTAATCATAACAAAGCGCCATATGTTTCTTTTGCCAGACTTATGATCAATGATCGTATCAGCCAATCAATATTAGTAAGTGGAGAGAGTGGAGCTGGCAAGACAGAAAGCACTAAAAGTCTTATGCAGTATCTTGCTTTCATGGGTGGTAAAGCTCAAGCTGAAGGAAGGTCAGTGCAGCAACAAATCCTAGAGGTGTGTTTCTCAATTGCACTTTGCATCGTTCTTTTGGTGATAGCACAAGCACTATTCGTAACCTAAGCACCATAAAAAGTGGTGCCCTTGGGTTAGAAGAAAATCATTTTGGATTAGTTAGCACCTCAGGCACTTCACTTTGCTGGAATATACCAAACGATGAAATATGTTCTCTTTTTAGGGTTAAGAAATAGTAATATATCATTGACCTAATTTTCTAACATTCCTACTTATCTTACACAGTCCAACCCTGTTCTTGAGGCATTTGGCAATGCAAAAACAGTTAGGAATAATAATTCAAGGTAATGAACCTAACTTTGGTGCATCCTCCTTTATTTCTTAGGTGGTTCTTAATTTACCTACACAACTTTTGAATATATCTTCCTAGCAATTTCGCTTTACACCTTACCTTTCTTGATTCTACAGTCGTTTTGGCAAATTTGTTGAGATTCAATTTGATGCAAATGGGAAGATTTCAGGAGCCGCCATAAGGACTTATCTTCTGGAAAGGTCACGTGTTTGTCAAATATCTGACCCAGAAAGGAACTATCACTGTTTTTACATGTTGTGTGCTGCACCACCAGAAGTAAGAGCCTGTTCACTATGATTATTTTTTTTGAAATTTTGTTGCAATTACATTTATGGAACTACTACATTTTATTTAACTTGGTGTACATTAAAAGTCTATGATACCCGATAAAAAAAGTCTCAGAAACATATCCTATTCCGCATTTTAAAAGTGAAGAAATTTGCAAAAACCTCAGGACATTCACACATAATAATAACATAAAGAGGATAATTGCTGCAAGATGAAATATATAATGTATGTCTTCCCTAGATATACTTTGTGGAATCTGTAAAATAGGCTGAAACATTATCAACTCAAGAATGAAACATTATCAACTCAAGAATGTATAGTTTCATGTACATTCCTCAGAAGCAAATTTGTCTATTTGAGATGCCATATTTTCAAATTAGTAGTTGTGCAGGAAATGGATAATTGGAGCTAAGACTTTAAGATGTTGAGTAGCAACAGTAAATTATCTTAATATAATTAGCATTATTATTTCTTTCCTGCATACTCTGATGCGCCTTTTGATGTTTCACATTGGGTAACCTCTGTAAATTTGAATGTTTTACTTGACATTATATTCAATGTATTTATCTATAGCTTTGATATGTGAACATGACTATCAGGATCGCAAGAGGTATAAACTGGGAGAGGCCAAATCGTTTCACTATCTCAACCAGTCTAATTGCATTGAGCTTAGTGGGATGGATGACTCCAAAGAATACATAGAAACCAGGAGAGCTATGGGTATTGTGGGTATTAGTTCTAATGAACAGGTACGACCAAGGTTTTGCCAACAATCAATTTGGTACATCAAGAGCAGAGGAATAGTCTTTTCACATGCAACTTTTGTTGACATGTCTTGCAGGATGCAATATTCAGAGTTGTAGCCGCTATTCTTCATTTGGGGAACGTAGAATTTTCTGAAGGAAGTGAAGCAGATTCTTCTGTACCCAAAGATGAGAAATCTCAATTCCATCTTAAGACAGCAGCTGAGCTTTTCAAGTATTAATCTCCTTAGTATTTTCTTTTGAAAATTTACCCAAAGTTCCTTTTTTGCATCCCTTATATGGATATGCACTGGCAACATTTTGCAGGTGTGATGAACATAGTCTTGAGGAATCTTTGTGCAAGCGTGTTATGGCAACACGTGGGGAGAGTATCACAAAAAATTTAGATTCAAGAGCTGCAGCTCTTAGCAGAGATGCATTGGCTAGGATTGTTTACTCGCGTCTGTTTGATTGGTAAGTTTGGAAACCATCATTTTGGAAGGTCTTTTTTTGTTCTTCTATATAGTGTACTATATTTGGTGCAGACAAAAAAATCTGTTATGAATATTGTGTTTTCCACTGTTACAGGCTTGTAAATAAAATCAATAGTTCAATTGGTCAAGATCCAGACTCAAAGATTTTGATTGGTGTGCTAGACATATATGGTTTTGAAAGTTTCAAGACAAACAGGTGCTTAACTGGTATGCTTTTGCATTTAATCCACTGTTTATGTTTGTAGACTTATAGAAGTCACATATGGAAATCTGGTAGATGGACTTAACCATTCATGCACGATGCACTTAAGCACTTAAGCTTGGGAGGATAAGCTCTGCTTATCTAGTATGTCTCAAGTATGGATCGTATGGTAATTAATCATACTATATGGTAGAAATATCTAATATAAGGGTTTGACTGCAGCTGGTAGCAAAATATGTGGGCCTAGATTCAAAATACAACACCGGGGTTATCGTGTAAATCAACTAAAATGCAACGAAGTGTTGGGTAATTCCCCCCTTCTAAGATGAAATCTTGAGAAGTCACCTAGTGTTGGAGATTATGAATGCTCTTAACCGGCAGTAGATGATAGTGCAACTTCTTCATGCATAGCCATATGCTTATGTGTCAGGTTTGAAAGAAGGTAATTATCACATGCTGACATTTTGATTGTTTGCAGCTTTGAGCAATTTTGTATCAATCTAACTAATGAGAAGCTCCAACAACATTTTAATCAGGTTATAAAGTGGAACCTCCTTTGTCGACAAGTTTCACATCTTTTTTTTTAGATCATCCAACCAATTTAACATAGAGTCCTTTTCTAACCAACATATGTCCCATAAACAGCATGTTTTCAAGATGGAACAAGAAGAATATACAAAAGAAGAAATTGACTGGAGTTATATCCAATTTGTAGACAACCAAGAAATTCTTGATCTTATCGAAAAGGTAAGGAAATCTCGATTCTAGTTACAATGCCGTCTTTATGATCAATTTGTTCATGTTAACAAAATAGTGGTAATTCTTGAACAAGATCTTGCATCTGCATTCCCCATTCGAAATCAATTACTAGGTCACTAGGAGGTGATGAATTAGATGTACCAGTATTAGCCATTACCCAGTAAGTGTATGCCGGATTGTATACTGGGATGCCAATAATTGTCAGCCATAACGTTCGCACATGCCATATTTGCATTCCATATTAGTAGTCCGCCTTTTGTTTCTTCCCTCTTTTGTATCCATTGAATACTTAATCGCAAATTATTCTCATGCATGTTTATATAGGTCTATATATTTCTGCTTACTTGATTTGACTCGTGCACTCTTATTAGTTCTATACATTGTTTAACCTGATATTGGAAAATAGTCAATTCATACGTAGTTTGGTCATGTTGTGATCTTATGTCGTGTTTCATTTAATGCAGAAACCAGGGGGGATAATTGCTCTGCTGGATGAGACATGGTATATACAAATAATTGTAAACATATCGTCAGAATCCCCCCACCCCCCTAAAAAAAATTTAACAATTTTTTTTCTGTTATGCTTCAGCATGTTGCGGAATTCAACCCATGAAACATTTGCTGAGAAGCTATATCAAAAGTTTAAGGATAACCCGCACTTCAGCAAACCCAAATTTTCACGATCTGATTTCATTGTTCATCATTATGCTGGAAATGTAGGTAACATATTCTGGATGTACATGTAAATACTAAAGTGTATGTCTTTTGCTTATATTTTTCTGAAGTGGTAATTGGTCATCTACCCACATTTAAAATCATATGTGACTGACATGTAGTTGTGTTACATATGGTCTACTTACTGCATAAGACATTACGATTTTAAGACCATGCTTAATGTGCCCATTTGGACCTTTACATTGTCACATGCGACAGAGCCAATGATAGATAGCTGCTTTGTAATTCCAACTTTTTGTTAGTCAAGCTGATTATTGTAGCTAACTTCTAATATGTGAATACCAGTAGAATTCTATCCAAGGATATACAAGGATGGTTTTTACCAGGTTATTATGTATTTTCTTAATAATTGAGAAATGTGGATCAGTTGGAATTTCACATATAGGGGCAAGTATTTAGCTAACTAATGAAAATAACAGGCATATGTTGATGTGCAACACCTAGGTAAAATACATGTGGTCAATTTGAGCACTAAAAGGCTACATGTTAGATGGTTTGGAATGTGGCCAGGCCTACCGATCTACTAATAGCTTTTGCTTAAATCAACACTAGAATAAAATAATTCCCAAGTGGTTTGCTAGGATAGCAAAAGAAAAAGAGGCACAAGGGATGGCTCCAATCATTGAATTATCTTGTTCTAAAAATAATTGAATAATTATCTTATTATGAAAATATTGAATAATCACCCAGTAATGGAACCAACCTTTTGTGCATCATGGAATATGCATGCTTTATGTCTTTTGGCCCAGAGTCAATTAATATTCCTTGATCCTCCTAACAAACATGTAACACATGATCCATCTATCTAGTTAGGAATAATTAGTTTGTTCCGCTTGCTAGTCAGTCGGTTCTTCATTTGAACTGGCTATTTACAAAGTTAAGATGTGCACATTAAATGTATATCTTTTTCTGTTGCAGGTTACTTATCAAACAGATCTTTTCTTAGATAAAAACATAGATTATGCTGTAAATGAACATCAAATCTTGTTAACTGCTTCAAAATGTTCATTTGTTTCAAGTCTTTTTCCACCCATTGAAGAATCAACGAAGGCCACAAAGTTTTCTTCGATAGGCTCAAATTTCAAGGTAAAACACTTGCTCTATTTCCTTCATATTTTTTTATGTATTTATACCTTTATTTTGGCATGATATTGCAGCAACAACTACAATCTCTGTTAGAAACATTGAGTGCAACAGAACCACACTACATCCGCTGCATAAAACCCAATAATGTTCTCAAGCCAGCAATATTTGAGAACAGTAATGTTCTCCAGCAGCTTCGTTGTGGGGTAAGACTTGTGTAATTTCTCTTTATTTTTATTCACTAAACATGCAGACCAAGCTCTCTGCGTTGTTCCTTAACCAATGTTTTTCGTTTTGTTCAAGTTTTGTTGTTTAAATGTAGGAAATATTTACGTTTCATCAGTTTTTAATTTCATAAATACTTAGCCCAAAGCCTAAAAGCATAATGTGTCATGGAGTAATAATTCAATTTCATTGTCCAAAATATTATTAACAAAAAAAGATGCGCACTTGCAAGTTGATGTGCGGGGAAGAAAAAATACAATAAAATCTACATTTGGCTGTTGCCCCTACGTCTCCCCTACAATTAATTTTTATAAGAAATAGCCTCCTAATCATACAAGAATATCATTTGAGTTGTGAGATGTCAATCTTTTTGAGCAGGGAGTTTTAGAGGCAATAAGGATAAGTTGTCTAGGATACCCAACTAGGCGAACATTTTATGAATTCGTTAATCGATTTGGTATTCTGCAACCCAAAGTTCTGGGTCGAAGGTAAACATATGATCTATTTGAGTGTTTCATTGTTTATGTTCAATATGTTGCAAATATTTATGTCTTCTCTTGGCAGCCACGATGAAATTACTGCTACAAAGATGATTCTTGAGAAAGCCAATCTTGTAGGCTATCAGGTAATTATTAGAAGAAATAACAATGCTTTGATTGTTAATTTATTCCATTTCTTGAACACGTTATTAATTTGCCCAACCTTAAAGAGCCTCCAAGATTATCCATGATAGATATAATGAATAGGCAGTGTCAAAGAGAGTTCTACTACAAAACTTTAGTTTAAACCCCGGCGGGCGAGAAACTCCCGGAAGTTTTAGGATTTGACCCATATGCCCCCAACAAAATTGCTTGCTAACAGATATTCCAAATATATAGCAATCCCAACTAAAAGGCGAATCTAAGTTTGACAAGTCATAGTGTCAAACACTCATATGTTGTTTCATTATTCTTGTATCGGCCTCACCTTCTGATTTCGAATCTACAGATAGGAAAAACAAAAGTGTTTCTTCGTGCTGGTCAAATGGCTGAGTTGGATGCTCTAAGAACTGAGGTTTTGGGACTCTCTGCTAAAAAAATACAAACCAAAATTCGGTCATTTCTGGCTCGGAAAAAATACATCCAGATGCAAATATGTGCTACACAACTCCAGGCAGTATGCAGGGGTACATATTTTTGTTTGCATTTTAATGAACATTTCGTTCTTTTACTCCTTTTTCCCTTGAGAACTGCTTTTAGCAGAGAGAGTGACTTCTGTACTTTAATTACTGAAGGAACTACTGCAAGAAGGTGTTATGAAAATCTTCGTAGAGAGGCAGCTTCTTTGAAAATCCAGACCTGCTACCGTATGCACCATGAAAGAAAAAAATATAGAGATATCTGTTCTGCATCCACTACTATCCAATCTGGTCTACGTGGTATGGCTGCTCGCAACAAACTCCGTTTTTGCCGACAAACAAAAGCTGCAGTGATTATTCAGGTATTACCAAGGCTTCATGTTTAGTTCCATCATAGTAGACAGTTTTGAGTCATCCACCAAATATTAGAAAAAAATGCCCTGAAAAGTTACAAATCCCGAAGTTTCGTTCCTCGGAATGTACACATGACAAACTTCGCAGGACATAATGTTATTACATTGCATTTTCTTCATATTGTGACAAATTGAAGCAGTCATTTTTTATTCACCTAGCTGGTAATATCCATGGTTGCAATAAGTATTAGAAATATTTGTGTTTTTCATAGTAACAAGAGTCTAATATCAGAAATATAATGTGACTTTATCATACCTTCTACAGTACCATTTCCTTTTTAGATTTTAGCTATCTTGCCAAATTCATCCACGGTTAAGTTTTATCAAGAATTTTTCTCTTACAGCAACCGTAAAGCTGTTGAGTTATATAACGATTTTATTGTATGTACTATAATACGATATCATCCCTTGCAGAGTCAATGCCGCTGTCATTTAGCGCGTTCACGGTACGTGAGGCTGATAAAGGCCACAATCACAACTCAGTGCGCTTGGAGAGGAAGAATGGCTAGAAGAGAACTTCGGCAACTCAAAATGGTAAGAGCCTTCCTTGTCTCGACTTCCTTCCATTCTTGTTTCTCCCTTTTCCCTCTTGAATCAGGTTTCAACAATGTTAGATGGTCTTTGCGAGAAAATCCCTTACATCATCGAATAACCAGCCCCTCAGAAATGAATTGCCAAAGGCGTCTAGCCAGTGGTTGGGGAAAAAGCTCTTTGAACTGGTGCCCTCTATGACATCTCTGAGACTCTGACCACTCTGCCCCTGTTGTCGATGGCAAATCAATTACCGCTGCTGTCTCTTCTCCCCTCCCTTGTTTCTTTGTTCACCGTGCCTAGTCCTCCCACCACCGGATTGCTCAGTGATCCGGATGCCAGTGAATGAGTCCGCCTTCTCCTGCGCATCCGTGAGATGAGACGGATCCTAGAGAAGACCTCGTCTGCATCCGTGTGGGCATCCGCGCTTGGTCCATTGCTGCGGCTTCCAGCGACTTGTCCGTAGGACTAACCCAAAGTCATGGTGGTCTCTGCTCCAATGCCCCCAAATCTCGCAAACAAGATCAAATAGCACGACCAAGAGGTGCATATATTTTTTACGACCACGGCAGTAACGCGACTGCAAACTTGTGTTGTTTAAATTATTCTTTTATCTTCCTTTCAAAAAAGCTTTTTTTTTATCAGGATACCGCCCTACTACCATGGCCGCATATTGCTGTTTCTATGAATCACCAACCCAAGCATATCATCGGGTTCAGTATAATTCTATAATTGATTAGAATACCGAGAAACATTCTGATTTCTTTGGTGCTTGGCCACTTTTTCATTACTTCCAGGCTGCAAAGGACACTGGTGCACTACAGGCTGCCAAAAGTAAACTAGAGAAGGAGGTTGAGGAGCTTACTTGGCGGTTACAACTGGAGAAACGCATCAGGGTAAACTAACACACCAAGCATGGCCACTGTGTTTAATAAAAATGCTGTTTACGTATGGGCAAATGCCTAGAGGAGTAAATGCCACACTTAAGTTTGCTAGAGGAGTAACATAGTCTTTGCTATCTTTTCGCACAAACTAGACTATCTGTTGGCATAGGATCATCATTTCAATGGCCCCCTGTATGTGCTATGTACAATGGCGAAGATGCATTTTTCTTTGTGGTGAGCCGTCTCCACTGTGAAAAAAGGTGTTACTTATTGTAATCACGAAGATGGCCTCTTAAGATTCCGTATAACTTTCTAGAACCTGATGATTTAGGCCTCTGTGCGGTAGGTTGCTGAACTTTTGTAGTGTGTCAAGTAAATTAACTATTTTGTAGTAAATGACACAACAAGAGGGAAAATGATTGGACATCAAGAAGAAAACCTTACAAGTATCATGTGAACAGTTGGCACATTTGCAAGGCTGCTAATGCTAGTGTGATAGCGGGGCGTCATGCTCTCATAACATTGAAAAGGAAAGTTTTGATGATTTTGTAATTGCCTATGCATATTGTCGTACTTGCAGGCCGATATGGAAGAAGCGAAGACGCAAGAAAATAAGAAGCTCCAGTTACAATTGCAGGAATTGCAATTGCAATTGAAGGACACAAAAGATTCATTAAAAAGGGAACAGGAAACTGCCAAGGCAGCATCAGAGAAAGCTGCTTTAGTGCCAGAGATCCGTGTTGATGCAACTCTAGTCAATGAGCTCACTGCTGAAAATGGGAGGCTCAAGGTATTAACATACAAGTTTGAAAAAATACAAACGCAAATGTGAGAACAATAATCTAGCATGGAAACTTGTAGCTTTGTGCGTACTAACGATCCTCTTCACATCCGTTTCTGGGTGTCTATGTGAAACATAAATGAGGATGAATATCAGTCAAATTGTCTTACGGTCTGCAAATAATAATATGTTATGTGAATATATTAGATTTTAATTAATCTAGTGTCTTCAATATTCGAAATAAAAAAACTGCTTGGTTTCAACTTTTAGTAACCCTCAAGCTGATGTCCTTTGCTCTTAAATGGCCAATCCATAGAAGCATGTCTATGACATGATTACATGAATACATGTATTATCCAATTATTGTTTCATAGCCCCAACAGAGTAACGATATGATACTCTTTTAACTTACAGACACTGGTGGCTTCTCTTGAGACAAAAATTCAGGAAACGGAACAGAAGTTTGAAGAAACGGAGAAAGTCAGGGAAGAGTGGCTTAACAAAGCTACGGATGCAGAATCGCAGATAAATGAACTAAAGAACACAATGCAAAGGTTCTTCTTTCGTGTTGTATCTAATACAAATTTGTTGACGTTGATAAATGCTTCTATCCTTTATTAGTTAAGCTATCTTACATTGACTTATTGTAATCATTTCCATGACCAGCCTTCGAGAAAAGTTGACTAGCGCGGAAGCAGAAAACAATTTTCTCCGACAACAGGCTATGAAAACAAGACCTGAGAATATGCCTTTGCTTGACATGCATCGAAAATCTGTAATCTCTCTCTCTCTCTCTCTCTCTATCTACGTGCGCACACTCATACAGCTATTTGCTGCCTGTATACCTTTCTATGCCATTGTTGAGAGGATTTGTTTTAGTAATAAGGTGGGACTTGGCCTATCCGTATTCTTATGCTTCTGAGTGTTTGCAACTGTGCAGAGTTTGGCTAACGGCAGCCTACATGGAGATGAACAGGTCTGGAACATCTTATACTGCTTGTTCATAATTCCTTAGATTTTGTTTCCATGATTGAACCTAATGGAATCATCTCTCCAGACACCTCACAGCACACTTATGGAAAACGGAAGGAGATCTTATATTGAGAGACATCAAGTATATTTACTTCGGCTGATATTCAATTTTTTAGAGGAATTTAGTAAAGTTATAAGAAAATAAAATAAATTATGATTGGTTCTACCTTTTCCTTACAGGAGAGTGTTGAAGCACTGATAAACTGTGTTGTTGAAAATATTGGATTTAGTGAAGGAAAGCCAGTCGCTGCAATAACCATATACAAATGCCTTCTTCATTGGAGAACTTTTGAGGCAGAAAAAACAAATGTTTTTGATCGTCTTATTCAGATTTTTGGTTCAGCAATGCAGGTATTTTTTGCTAGTGGTCCAAGCCTTAAATGTTTCCTGTGTTGATTTTGATTCTATGATTTACTTAATTACATTGATCATAGCGTGATCATGTCCTGTTTGTTCAATATACTCATTTTTCTCTGTCTTTATCAAACTTTACACAATGTGTATCACAGAAACAAGACAGCAATGCCGATCTTGCATACTGGCTATCAAATTCATCATCTCTATTGATTATACTACAAAAGAGTCTGAAGCCTGCTGGCGCATCTGGAACAACACCACTGAAAAGAACACAGACTCAGACATCATTCCTTGGGAGGATGGTATGTTGTATTTTTATATCATTCGATGATATATTTAGCATTCAAGCATGAACATATACCAGTTGTTGTAGAAGTACCACCCTCCCTAGGCTCCTATCCTTTGAGCTTGAATCTGAAAAATATTATATAGAACAAGCTGCTACCACAAGTATTAAGAAATTGTTTCGGAAAAAGTATTACGAAATCAAGGATTAGAAGCACCAACCTTGTGGATGATGCAGATCTGTACATCATGTCTGGAAACAGAAGAATTTTGGATAAGGGCATAATTTGGGAAGCTATGCTTGGTAAACATAACATATTGCTAAGACCAATTTGAATATTTCTCCTTAAAAAGACTGGCTTGAAGAGATTGCATGATACATAGTCAGATATGTATATGTTGTTTATGATTTACTTGATATTTAGAGGAATTAGAGCTTAGATGGAAGTAATCATTGGCTGCTACTCTGTCTAGTCAATAATTATCGATGTTTACTTTCCACGGTCCCCAAGATGCATCGACCTTTATTTTCTAACTTTATGTGAGAGTATATTTGTAAAGGCTATACACTTATAACATTATATAAATATTTTCACGATCAGATGAGTCTACCCATAATTTTGACAAATATAAATACTTAAGAATATATCATTGGTCAAAGATAAAAAAAACCTGGCCACATGTTTCCCGTGATGACAGTAATTTGTGATCGGAGGGAGCAGTTTGAAGTAAGAGTTAGGGAGGAATTGTAGAAGAACCAATAAGGATAGAAGATCAATTTTCGAACTATAAGTCTATATCTGCTCAAATTAATTTACAAAATGATTAAACAAGGTCTGTCTGAGTGCTAGCAATTGTAATTTGTCAAAATACTAGGATGGGCTATTTGAAGAGGTTATCTTGACCTCTCTTTTTTTTTCCCCTTGTTATGGTCCACAGGTATTCCGTGCTTCAAGCATTACTGTTGATATGGATCTTGTGCGCCAGGTTGAGGCCAAGTATCCTGCATTTCTTTTTAAGCAACAGCTTACAGCTTTTGTGGAAGGCTTATATGGAATGATCCGTGACAATGTGAAGAGAGAAATAACTTCAGTAGTCTCACTTGTTATTCAGGTTACCCCATCTATCACGAGTCCGCAGGTTAAATATTATTTCATACTTTAGATGATTATTGCATGATTAATATAAGTTTTAGAATAAGTATGAGACATCTCAACAATCTTGATGCACAAGCTACCTTAGCAAGTAGCAACACTGGAATATTAGTTGATTTCAACATAGGCTGGCCAATTCTTGCTAGCTCCTTTCAGTTGGCAACTTGGCTTAACACTTGAATCCTTTGGCAATTTTTGAATAAATTTGTGGCTGTGTGCATCCTTAGTTGGTGCAGAGGCCAGGAGTAAAGCTTCCATTATGTATTAAAAAAATACTTAAACCTTTTGCAAGCAAAATGAGAAGAAATTAGAATGTTCTTCCTATCATGAGTACCTTTTTGCTATGAGGATTTTCTCTTGGTTGCTGATTAGGCTATCATTTTTATGTTGAAGTTTCATGTTAATTTGTACCTGCCCTCAGATTTCGAAATAATTTATTGTTGCTAGTCTAATGCTAATTCCTGCATCCACGTTGATACTCAAGGCACCACGAACTGCAAAAGCTGGTTTGATAACAGATCAAGGTAGCTATTGGCAAGCAATAGTCAAGCATTTGAATGATCTGTTGAAAACCTTGCAAGAAAATTGTGTAAGTTAACATCTTTATTACCTGCATTGCATTTGGTCGCATGGCGTTATGACTTCTGATCATTATGCTGAAATTTCAGGTCCCAGCTATTTTTTCTCGGAAGATCTTTACACAGCTTTTCTCGTTCATCAATGCTCAACTCTTCAATAGGTAACTTTTGTTGTGTATGGACTTTAGCCTGCCATCGATTTCCCCAGCTCCTTATTTCCCCCCTTCTCCTGGTACTATGTTCTAGTCTTCTCGTACGGCGAGAGTGCTGTTCTTTCAGCAATGGAGAATATGTGAAACAAGGGCTGCAAGAACTGGAGGCATGGTGCACACAAACCAAGCCAGAGGTAAACATAAATATGTGATTTTGCTTTTCTTTCTAGAGATGTGCACTTTGTAATATGATCTTCCTCTCATGTACTTTATTAAATGCTTCGAAACAACATCGTAGTCTTTAACTTTTATCCTCAAAAAAGTTCTTTTACGTTTTATTTGTGGGAAAACTCTATGCTGTGTCCAATTACATCAGCGCCCTTCTGTTAGCAACATGACAGATGATTGTCTTGTAACCCCCACCCCCAAACCTATAGTGTAACGCCAGTACTAACATCTTCGCTTTCTTTACCTTCTACCTAACCGAGAAAACTAACAGTATGCAGGACCTGCATGGGATGAACTTGAGCACATATCCCAGGCTGTTGGTTTCCTGGTATGTAACTACAAATAACTTCAGCATGTGCATTTTATTTTGTATGGATTCTTGTCATTAGCTTAACAACGTTGATTAGCTCTTTAAACAAGAAATGAACATTCCACTCAAGTTTGAATCACACACCGGGGAAAAGTTGAGTTGTTGGTTAGTTTGCAGTCAAAGGCTGTGCCACTTGGCTGTTTACTATGGTAGCCTTCACAGGCGAAATGCCGCAACCTTGATGAAAGTTGTGGCCATATTAGGTCTCACCATCCTACTTGGGGTTCTCGGTTTGTAATACTATATCTTTTGTGGTATGCTGCAGGTCATTTTCAAAAAATTCAGGATATCATATGATGAAATAATCAATGATCTCTGCCCAGTAAGACACCCCCCCCCCAACCCCAAAACACACGTGCGCGCACACACACACAGACTACATGCATCTTCCAGAAAAGTAGTTAAACATCGGATTCTCTTTGCCATTATGCAGATATTGAGTGTCCAGCAGCTTTACAAGATATGCACACAGTATTGGGATGACAAATATAATACTGAAAGTGTATCTGAAGAGGTAAGCACCAAATCTACGATTATGGATTCATGTAAATTCACAGGGCTAATCTGGCACCTTTCCCTGCTGGGAACTAACTTCAAATGAACAATATGGTTTCCTACATTGTGTGCGAAGCCATTCAATTAGAAGTTGAATGCCCGAGATGAAGGCGTGCAGGGCTTCAAGGTTCAGAATTGACACATTCCTTGATTACAGGTCCTTACTGAGATGAGAACATTGATGAACGAAGGATCTGGCCAGGGCACTGCGGACAGTACCTATTTACTAGATGAAGAAATAAGGTACACACTGAATGTTCCCTTCTGAGAAGTAAAAGTTGTGCTGGAAACGGAATTTCGCCTTACGGTCTTGGTTTTGAATTCCCTTTGCAGCATGCCCTTGTCACTGGAGGAGATAGCCGATTCCATGGACGCCAAGGAATTTCAAAATGTCATTCCACCGCAAGAACTCCTTGAGAACGCGGCGTTCCAATTCTTAAAGAGCTGAATTCTCTCCAAGAGCAGAAGATGGTAGCCTCCGGAGGATAGAATGTTGTAAATTGTCATATAGGTTTTCCTTTCTTTCCACTCCCCCAGCCGGGCCTTGTAAATTATTCCATTTCATAGTCATAGGTTGGTATAAGGTCTCGTAGCTTTTTCGATGGCAGCCGGCTGGGTTGGGAAGAACACACTACCGGTTGGGTTGGGAAGAGCAGCACACGGCAGGAGGTCATTCGTGCTGGATTCATCCATTCTTTGTAGTCATGGTAGAGATATATGACACGCATTTGTGTACGTGTTCAAGAAAAAAATGGTAGAGATATATAGTAGTACCTTCAGAAGCACCAAGTTGGGGTGGGTACGATGTATGGACGTCCCCAATGTGATCACTGTTTTGCCCATTTCCGTATAATTATATTGCATTTGATTGTACAGTGTTCTAGAATTATGTGAATGTACATTTCTAACAGGAAATGCCGTATTTGTAGATAATATTCGTAGATTAGCAATAATCAAAGGGATGCTGGCAAGAGATACCTTATTTCTGTAATTAAGAGAGAATGAGTCTCCTGAAAGATTTCCAGCGTTGGAGCAACCCAAGTCCATACTTACATCTTTGTTTTGGGCAATACTCCATCTTTTCTTCTTTCTGTAACTCCGATATTTTGCAAGCTTGAGCGCATTCTTCACTTGTTGTCAACCTAATTTGGCAGTCACGTGAGCTTACAGGTTCCATTATAATATGTTGCTGTAAATCATAAAAGAATATCAAAGTGCTGATAAAATATACTATTGATAAAAGGGTCCGGCTAGGCCTCAACCGAATCAGATGTCTCGGTCGACAGAGGAGCCATTGAATCTCTATCATATAGTAAAAATAAAAAATAAAAGCAAAAATAAATTTTATACGAGTAAAAGCAAATCGTAAGACTAAGCCAATGACTAAGCTAACAAAATCTGGATCGAGTAAATACTAGCAAATCTAATTGATGGTAGAATTATTTATACGCCCGTTGCAGGACGACCAACCTATAATTAATTAGTAAAAGAGGGAGTACTAATCTAGAGACAGGAGGAGTGTGGCTCGTGATTTGATGATGGCGGCAAACGAGGCAGTGCCCCATCCAAATGGTAGCTGCTGTCGCTCAAATAATTGTAGCCGTTTGGTCCTTATCTGCCGTGGCTGAAAAGATTAGGACGGAATCACATTCATTGACTGCAAGAAGGTGAAGTGGTCACATCTGAAAAGCACGAATCTCATTGAATGAATTGTGTATAATAGAAACTCGGTCCTCCACCAAACAAGCAACCCATCCATTCCATTCCATGTATCAACCGGCAGCTGCTCAAATATATAAAGGTTCGGTCCTTGTCATGCGATAATTAATCTATCATTGTATCCTCTACTAGTTTCAGCAACACGTTGCTTGAATTTTTTCCACAAAGAAGCTGCATATATAATCAGTTGCATACATCCATACTCTACGATTTGATTTCCATGATGTATGCATGCTACTCCATTATAAACTGTCTTGACTATTCTCTGAACTGAAAGAGTATTCCTTGAGCTAGGGCCTAGGTGCCATGCTTGCTAGCTACCAGTACGCTGTCTCCGTGTGGACGTAACCTTTTTGGGAGGACTCAGGAATCAATAATATATTTATGCGAGATATTTGATTACCCCTTCCACCATTCCTCTCCTCTCCTCTACTCCTGTTCAGCAGTGCTACCCATACCACCTGTCCTGTTCTTGGAAAGAACCCCCAAGCACAAACAGGAGAGACAGAGGAAGGACTCAGGCAACATGTCTTCCCCAAGCAAGAGAAGGGAAATGGATCTCATGAAGCTGTGAATCCCTCACCACCTCCTCTTATTTCCTTGTTTCTGCACGCAGTTGCTTTTGACTTCTTTTCTTTTTGTTTCAGCGGTTGCTTATAGTTGAGAATCCTTTTCCTTTCTCAGGATGATGAGTGATTACAAGGTAGAGATGATAAACGATGGGATGCAGGAGTTCTACGTCCATTTTCATGGGCCTAACGACAGTATGTTATATCATCTTCTACTAATCTCTGTTTGCTCTAGCTCGATCTCCTCTCCTCCCATCCCAGCCCATCCCATGTACTGCTTCCCTTTAATTTGGTGTAGATTACATAATGATAGTTCTTTTTTTCTTCCTGATGTGTTCTACATGAAGTCTGTAGCTATTTCAAGTCCCTCAAGAAAAACTCCTTCCTAACAGTAACAGGAACGGTGGTCCTTGAGAGATAATGCAGAGGAGGATGAAATAAACTGAAACTCATCTGTTTAAGGAGGATGAAATAAACTGAAACTCATCTGTTTAAGGAACTGAAAGTTAAAAAAAATATAGAGTTTTTTTGTGACTTGTCACCTAAAGGAGGTAGAACCAAAACGTGTAGAAAGATGTTCTGTTGCATCTAGCTTCTTTTCTCTTTCTTTCTAAGGAAAAGTCAGAATTCTACTTCCGCAAAGCATCACTCAGCTATTACCATGACAGTGTTTGTAGAAAATGTTATTGCTTGTTTATGTCACTGTGAGGAGAAATGGGATTTCTTTCAAAGAGTGGATATGATGTGTGCTGTTGTTCCAACTTTGGCCAGAAGGGTAGGAAAGACAAGAGGGCAATATCCACATGATTCTATAACTCTTTCCGCAAAAAAAAAGATTCTGTATAAGTTAGGACGACTTTTTACTAGTAACAACAATACTTCATTTTCCAAAAGAAAACAACGCTACATTAGGTAGATATATACATGCATTTGTAGCTATTAGCAACTGCAGTATTCCATGGTCTGTCCAGTCAAATGATTGAACCACATCCAGATGACGTGACAAGATGGGCATAGCCTTATTAATCTCCATAAATAGGTAGGTGATTCATCCACATCACAATAGTCTGGCCAACCAACGAATTGCCGAAAGGCCATATTGACCCAAAAGCATGCCCTTTGGTGTTGATGCTGTCAGGCTTTCACAAATTCTTGTAATATTAGAATACTGCAGTGGTGTTTGTCTGGTCATCTGTCAAACTTCTACACTAATCTTGTGCCAAGTCCTTTCACTAATTTTTCCCGATTTGTTAATTACCTTTAATACTAAATGCTAGGCCTTTAGTCATAGAGGCTTCCTAACTCTTACTTCTTGCTAGTGGAAGGAAATGATGGTGCATTGGCATACATTATATTCAAGGCACAGGCACTTAAACTCTATGGACAGTTAGATACTATTAAAATAAGATGAACAAACTTAATTCTTTCTAAACCTGATACTCTTACTAGTTACCAGGACTACACATAAGCTGTAACAGAAAGTTGGGCAAATGAATCCATATGGTGGTGCCTGGCCTTTCAATTGCATGCTTCCTGCAGGTATCTACGAGGGTGGTGTATGGAGGGTCAGGGTTGAACTGACAGAAGCTTACCCTTACAAATCCCCTTCCATTGGGTTCACCAACAAGATATATCACCCAAATGTCGATGAGATGTAAGCTGGTTTTTCACTGGCAACATTATTCTGTGGAGTGCGTGGTTTCATAATCATTTTTCGATTTGTTCAGGTCCGGTTCTGTCTGCTTGGATGTCATCAACCAGACCTGGAGCCCTATGTTTGGTAATTGATATCAACACTAATAGTCGTTCTACGCAACCCCGTGGACTGTTAGTTTTTACTAACTAATGCACCATAATTGATGTTCTCCTGCAGACCTTGTGAATATCTTTGAAGTCTTTCTCCCTCAGCTTCTTTTGTACCCCAACCCCTCAGACCCCTTGAATGGTGATGCTGCCGCGCTGATGATGCGCGACAAGAACGCCTATGACCAGAAAGTGAAAGGTTTTAGTTCGCTAGCACCTCTATTCTATGTGATTGGATTATTTCTTGGTGGTAGCTAGCATGTTTTGTGGTCTTCAAATTATCATGTCTGCTTAACAACGTACATTCCAAATATCTGTCCAGAATATTGTGAAAGATACGCGAAGCCTGAAGATGCAGGCGCATCTCTGGAGGAGGAGGAGCCAAGCGACGAGGAGCTGAGCGATGCCGAAGGCTACGACTCTTGTGAGGAGGTCATCATGGGCAACGCAGACCCTTAGTGGATGGTTAGCTCAGTCAGTCTGCAGAGCTATCTGTGTCTGTGTCTGTACATAACACTCATGCCATGGCAGATGCTGAAGAAAGTCATCAGCCATCAGTCGTCTCTTAAGTCAGTTCAGTTCCACTCCCCACTGTTGTCTCATCGCTGTGAATAAGTTTAAGTTTGGGTGTGGTCAACAGTTAAAGCAATGCCCATTGGTTATTGATGAGCAAGCGTCTGTTGATTTTCCAGTGCATGTACTGTATGTTTCTTACCCGTCCTCATCTCATCTGCGTTGAATGCCATGCCGTCCAATCCATATCCACAATTCCACCGTTCGAAAAAAGATTGCATCTTGCATTGCTAGGATACAATTACAAATCCAAACAAACACGAATTGGGATCACAAACACAAGACACATAAATACTTCTGGGCACAGATCAGCGCAACTAGTTGGATGAGATTCAGAGCCTGAAGTGTTGGAGCGCAGAGCTGCCGTCGAGGCCCTTGTCCCTGTAGTGGCGGACCAGCTCCTCCACCGTCGCGCTCCTGTACCGCGGAGGGCTCACGTCGCCGTCGAGGATGATTGGCCGGTACACTCTCGTGGACGCATGCGTTCGGAAGAAGCAGGCCACCGACACCCGGGGCCCCACGCCCTTGGCCACCACGCGGTGCTCCACGCTCTTGAACCTGTCGTTGGACATGAGCTGCAGGAAATCGCCGATGTTCACCACCAGAGCGCCGGCCACGGCGGGCACGTCCACCCAGTTCTTGTCCTCGACAAGCACCTGGAGGCCGCCGACGCCGTCCTGGAGGAGCACCGTCAGGAAGCTCGGGTCGGAGTGCCTGGTGGTGCCCAGGGTGAGGTGCGGCTCCGGGCACGCCGGGTAATAGTGGCAGGCGACGGTGAGCCCCTCCAGGCACATGGCCTCCTGCTCCAGGTATCCGCTGGGGAGACCCAGCGCCTCCGACAGCAGCTCCAGCAGCGTGCCGCCCAGCCTCTGCACCAACCGCGTGTACTCCGGCACGATGCTTCTGCACACCGGCGGGATCTCCTCGGGCGCCGGCCCCGTGGGCGCCATCTCCAGGAAGAGGGTGTCGCGCCAGTTGGCCGCCGGCGACTGGAAGAGGTCGAAGTTGCTCTGGTATCTGACGCGCCTCCCCATGTCCCTCGTGTAGTAGGGGCGCTTCGCCTCTGCTGGCTCCTCGTTGAAGCTCCGCACCGCCGCGAGCATCTCCGACATGGCCGGCTCTGGCACACCGTGGTTGACCACCTGGAAGAAACCCACCGTCTCCGCGGTCGCCTTCACCTCGCCGACCAGCTCGGCTCGCTGGGACGGTGTGGTCACGCCGGCGAGGTCGATGACGGGGATGGTGAAGTGGTGATGGTGAGGCGAATTATGTGATGCGTGGAGAGCGAGGGAGTCCGGCGGGTGGTGGAAGATGGGTGGAACGGTGGTGACGCCTGCGTCGACGAGGCCTTTGACGCCGGCCTTGGTGTCGTCGAAGGCCTTGAGGTCGCGGAGGCGGGGGGAGGAGGAGGCCATTGGATTTGGAGCGCGCTGCAACAAGGCACTGGAATGGATATGCATCAGTGCTCCTTTCTATTCTGTGGACGAACCAACCCTAAGTCAAGTCGTGGCTATTTTCTGAACGTGCGTCGTGTTTGCATATCCCTGGACCATAACTGCTCAGTCTCAATTCTCCAAGGAACCAAACCAACTCGCGATGCAATAATTTCAATATTTTTCCCAGGGCGTGATGTAATATTTCATATCATCTCTTTGATTCAAAAAGATTTCATAAGAATTTTGAAGGATTTCATTTCTTAGAAAATAAATTCATAGAGCTTGATTGATTCGTAGAATTAAAAATCATAGAAAATTTTACTATGGATTATTTTACATGTAATTTTAAAATAAATTTTCTATTTAGTCTACCTCATAGATTTCTTTTTGTTTATGCGGCAACTATGACAAGCACATAATCCTTCAAGAAAATTCCTGGTTTTTCCTATGACATAACCAAAACAACTTATATTACATGTGGTTTCTGTTTCGGTGGTATTCAACATCTCATGACATTCAATTCTTACGTTTTTCTTAATCCTGTACTTTTAAAATCCTGAATCAAAGAGGCCCTTAGTGGTTAGAGTGGGCAATAAAATCAAGAAATTGAAGCCGAAATAGAAACCGACGCCTATAAACCAAATACCTTTTAATTCGGTGAATCAAAATGATTTCGACTATCCTTGGGCGCATCGATGAGCCCGCGACACAGCATTCCAACCCAAATGACCGACACCACCATTTCCATCCGTTCCATCTTCTAGTCCTGACCAATGAGGCGTCGAGCAGCGTGTGGCAGCTGCCACCAACAGGGCGACTAAGCGACCCCGACGCAACGAGGCAGCAAGGAGCGGCACTGACACGAGCTCAACAACGGCGTCAACAAAACTTCAGCTTCTAAAAGTTATGTAGCCTGCTATGCTTCTTCTGCATAGCTGATAGCCTCAATCAATACATCGCCTCGATGCTAGATTTGTGCTAGTTTTGGTTAAAACCAAAACTGAATTCTGGTTTAACCTTAATTTCGGTTTACAGAAATGCAAACACTATTTTGGTTGGTATTTTCCATAATCAAATGTACCATATACTAAAAGCAGAATACGATAGAAAAAATAGAGAGAGAATAGAAATTCCCACAAAAAAGCAAAACATCCGATCGTTAATTTGGTGGACCCTTTTATTATTAGTGGACTACAGCCAATAGATCTTCATAACTGTACCTAAACAGATCACAGCCGATAGATCTTCATAACTGTACCTAAACAGATCACAGCCGATAGATCTTCATAACTATACCTAAACAGATCACAGCCGATAGATCTTCATAACTGTATCTAAACATATCACAGCCGATAGATCATCATAACTGTATCTAAACAGATCGTATCCGATAGATTATCACAACTGTATCTAAACAGATCGTATCCGATAGATTATCACAATTGTACCTAAATCTCGCGATCTGAACTTTTATTTCCCGTACTGATCTAATATCGCATATACGGGTAAAAGAATAAAGATAATTAAAAGTGTTTCCCGCGCAATTGCGTGGGACACTGTTCTAGTTATTGAAAAAAAAATCAAAAAACCAAAATTGAATTTTAGTTTAAACCGAATGTCCACAGGGGTGGAGCTCCCATTCTGGCAAGGCCTGGCATCTGCCGGAGCTAAAGCCAGCCGTGAATACCCGTACCCCGTCTATTTCCTGCCTACAATTAGTGTCATCGCCATGAATGAAGCTCTGTTCTCACGTGTCTCACTGGAAGAAGAAAAGCAACGAGCCGAAGAGGTACGGGCCATGGTATTCTTTTTTTAATGGAGGCAAAGAGGTCATTTCAGTTAGGCAGACCTATACCTTAATGCTAATCAAGCACTGTTGTGCCACTCCTGATCAATCAACTGAGAGCTCATGCAATCGCGCATCGTTCGGTATCATAGAAATTGAACCGACGAGTGACGATCGCGAGCGTTGCCGCTAGCACGACGGAGCGCCGGAGCCTGGAGCGACGGATGCGGTGGTTGGACATCGTACGCGGATCGTAGTTGTTTATTTCATTTAGATTTGCGCACCGCCGCGAGCATCTCCGACATGCAGCCTCAGTCACCCCGGGAGAAAATGCATTTTTAACCCCTCGTGCGAGCTCAATGTCAAAAATAGCCCCTATTTAGAGATAAAGTCAAAAAAGTCGGGCGCGAACGCTCGGGTGCCGACATGTGTCACCTACCGCAGATTAGACCCGCGGGAGCCTGGAGCCACGTGTCCTGACTTTTTTTACTTTATCTCCAAACGGCCGCTATTTTTGGCATTGAGCTCGCACGGGGGGCTAAAAGTGCACTTTATCCGGCACCCCGTGGTTCACCACCTGGAAGAAACCCACTGTCTCCGCGGCCGCCTTCACCTCCCCGACCAGCTCGGCTCGCTGGGATGGCACTGTCGTCACGCAGCGAGGTCGATGACCAGGACGGTGAAGTGGTCTTGGCAATTGTAGACGGGAGGATCTCTGGCGAGTGGTAGAAGATGGATGGGGAGGCCAGCGTGGACGAGGCCTTTGACGCCGGCCTTGGTGTCGTCGAAGGCACTGAGATCGCGGAGGCGGTCGGAAGAGGCCATTGGAGCGAGCGAGAGCGCACTGTGCATGCTAGCTGGTGCGCGCCGTGTCATCGATGTGGCTACTGCATGCACAGTGCTGCTCCGTACCTTCCAATTCTGTGGATCAACCGTACTTTAGTAAGACGTGGCTCTTTACTGAACGTGTGTGTTTGCGTACCCATAACTTACTGCTACCTGCTACCACATGTCACCATCAATATGGATTCTGAAAACAATGCAAAGAGATGCGCGTGCGTATACACCATCCGTGCCAGTCTTTTAGGGTGTGTTTGGTAGCCTGTATGTCTCTAGCATGGCTATCTCTCCTGATACAGGCTGAGTCTGGACATGCTGAACGGATACCACTGTGCTATGTTTGGTAGTCTGTATGTGTTGAGACATACTGAGCTGAGATATTGTTTCGATGCCTGTATCAGTTAAGACATGCTAAGCTGAGAGTGTGTTTGGTAACCTGTATCTCCCTAGATTTGCTGAGAGAATGATTTTGCACATTGTAGCACTAGAAAATGTATTTATGAATGATATAAGCAAGCATCATTGCTATTACTGTAAAGAATGAAACATAAGCCACACACAAAAAAAATCCAAAGTGTTAATCTTCAGGTTCTACCACTCCATATAGCCACACAAAAATCTTCTGATTTAACTCAGAGCGGACGGGCGGTGGAGGCTCGGGGACGCGCGGCAGAGCAAATGGACGGGCGGCGGAGGCTCGGGGACGTGCCGGGGAGCAAGGGGATGGGCGACGGAGCAAGGAGATGTGCGGTGGAGGCTCGGGGACACGCCGGGGAGCAAGGGGACGGGCGGTGGAGCAAGGAGATGGGCGGTGGAGGCGGAGGGAGGCTAGGTGGGGTCGGCTTCGGGGCTGCCGAACAGAGGCGGAGTCGGCGTCGGGGCGGGCGAGGGGACGGGGCGGGGCCGGCGTCGGGGCGGGCGGACGGAGGCGGGGCCGGCGGGAGGGCTCAGCGTTGAGGCGACCGGGCGGAGGCGAGAGGGTGGACGAAGGCAGGGCCGGCGTTGGGGCAGGCGGACGGAGGCGGGGCCGGCGTCGGGGCGGGTGGACGAAGGCGGAGATGAGCGGGTGGAGGCGAGCGGGCGGGCGGAGGTGGAGCGGAGGCGAGCGGGCGGAGGCGGGCGGAGCCGAGCGGCGGAGGCGGGCGGGCGTAGGCCGGTGGAGGCGAGATAGCGGAGGCGGAGGCGAGAGAGCGGAGGCAGCGGGGGGTGGTCTGCGCGTGGGGGAGGGGAGGCGGCGCGGGTGCTGTGCGCTCGGGGGAGGAGAGGCGACGGCGTGGAGGAGTTGGAGGAGGTGAGACGGGGGTTGCTGCGGGAGGGAGGAGAATCGGATTTTGGATGCGCTCAGCGGGGATACGTGCTCAGCGGGGAAAAATTTCGGGTCCGAGCAAACCTGGCCATATGGGCCGGGCTTTTAAGGCCGGCCCACGGGCACGGAATTTTGGCCCGGCACGTGCCGGCACGGCACGTGAATAAAAGGGCCGGGCCGGCCTTCGGCCCGCCACGGAACAAGGCCGATCCCCGAGGCCAGGCACGGCATGGCCCTTTTAATGGCGGGCCGGCCCGGCACGGCACGGCACGGCCCGGCGCGGCACGCGTGGGGGAGCGGGGTGGCAGGAAGGCCCGCGGCGGCCCGCGCGGGGGAGCGGGGCGGCAGGAAGGCCCGCGGCGGCCCGTGGCGGCCCGCGTGTTTAAAATTCTCGGTTGCTCCGGGTGTTCTCCCCGGAGGTCTGGGTCCGGAGGTTCCGGGCTGAACCTCCGGGTGACCCTGTTTTCCGGATGGACTCCGGATGAGTCCAGTAGCTTCTGGACTCACCCGGAAGGCTGTCCGGAGGACAGCCCGGAATCCGGGTGATCCGGAGGTTGAGTCCGGAGGTTCCGGATGGAACTCCGAACTGTGCGCGCAGAGCCCCAACGGGCAGATTTCGGGGGGCCCTATATAAAGCCCACCCCTTCTTCCCCAAGGGGTACCCAACCCTGCAGCTTTAAATACATCTTTGATCCTTCACCCTCCCCCTCATCTCCCACACTCAAACACCGCATCTCATCTCTCATTCACCAACCTTCTCATGGGTGATCCCAACCAGTTCCATATCTTCGAGCCACAAGATTTCGGGATTAACATACCCGACATCGATCTACACAGTTTTTCTCATATCCCCCAGTCGCAACCTTCTCATACAGAATCTCATTCCAGTAGTGTCAGCACTTCGGCCACTGGCTCCACCACCGGTGCAAAAAGGTTTCGTCGCCAGACCTCAAGTGTGTGGCAAGAGTTCGATCAAGAACCATATGAGGTAGATGGTGTTCAGAGGTGGAAGGCTGTCTGCAAAAGATACAAGAGGGAGCTGACCGGGGAGTCCGGAAAAGGAACCGGCCACCTGAAGAGGCACATCGAGAGCCACTTGAAGAAGGAGGGTGAGAGGGCGGCGAGACAGACCCAGCTCCAATACAACCCCGACGGTTCGGTAAGTCATTGGGACTATGATCCTGAAAGAGCTCGAGGAGCTCTTTGTCGTTTAATTGCTGCTAATGATTTACCATTAAGTTTTGGTGAGTCTCCCGCTTTTTTCGAATATATTCAAACTGCTCATAATCCTAGATTCGTTCCAGTTTCTAGACAAACTACAACTAGGGATATGAAAAAGTTATGTAAAACTGGTCTTCATAAAATAAAAGAAGACTTTACTACATGCACTTTTTCTGTTTCCTTAACATCTGATATCTGGAGTGGTCGGGCTAAGGAAGACTACATTAGTGTGGTTGCTCATTATGTTAACGAAAAATGGCAACTAGAAAAAAGAATCATAGGATTCGAGTTAATTGACGTATCACATACTGGTGAAAACATTGCTGGTTCTATAGTTAAAGTTGTGGAAGATTTTGGTCTCACGAACAAGATCTTTGCAATAACTTTGGATAATGCTGCATCAAATACTAGTGCAATGAGTATCCTCACTCCTTTGTTTAACTCTTATGCTACATCTTTTTTACTGCATCAACGTTGTGCTTGCCATATAATTAATCTTATTGCTAAATGTGCTTTAAAGAGATTGACTGCATACATTGACAATTTGCGAACTGCAATTTCTTTTATGAATGCTTCTAATACACGAATTGCAAACTACAAGAGGTACTGCCTTGCTACAGGAGTACGTCCTCGTAAGTTTGCTTTAGACATGTCTGTTAGATGGAACTCCACATATATGATGCTTAAGCATCTTATTCCACATAAAGATAGTTTTACTGTCTTTATTAATTCAAATTACCCTACTGCCAATGATGGATCAACCCTACTCACCCCTAATGATTGGCATGTTGCTGAAGTATTGCTAAGTTTTTTGGAGCTTCTTTACGATTCAACCGTTGCTTTGTCTGGGGTTTATTATCCCACATCTCCTTTAATGGCGCATCATATTTTAGAAATTGCTACTCACATGAAAGCATACGAAAGTGATTTGCTGTTACGTGATGCTGTTGTTGCCATGAAAAGCAAATATTTGAAATATTGGAAAGAAATTCCAATGTTGTATGCATTTGCATTTATTTTGGATCCTAGGGCTAAACTTGCAGGGTTTGGTAATGTTCTCTCACTCTTAAGTGATGCCGTAAATGTAGATTATTCTGCTTATTTCACTAATGTTCGTGATAAGCTTTCTGAAATTTACGGTAAGTACAATGAAAAGTATGCCGGAGTTCGGCTGCAACGGCCTCCACCAGCACCAACGGCTGGAAAGAAAAAAAGCGTGGGGAAAGATATTTGGTTCCTCCTCCTCTTCCTCGAGCTCTTCGACAACAACAACAGCAGCATGCGTAGTGACTGGTGGCGGGGAGTTAGCGACGTACCTCAACAGCGACAAAATCAGCTATCAGGAACAGACTGATGATGACTTCAACATATTGCAGTGGTGGCATGACCACAAGCTTACATATCCGGTGCTTTCCATATTAGCACGAGATGTGTTAACGGTATCCGTCTCAACGGTATCATCGGAGTCTGCTTTCAGTCTAGCTGGAAGAATACTTGACGAGAGAAGAACCAGTCTCACAAGTGATATGGTGAGGACACTAATGACCGTGAAAGATGGGGAACTAGCCAGACGGAGAGCCCAACACACTACGGGTAACACAGATCTGTCATCCACGTTCGAAAATCTTTATCTAGACGATGAACAATCAGAATAATAGTTGTAATCTTTGTAATTTTCTTTTCCTTTTATAATTTTCTTTTCCGAGCAAGTAGCTTTGTACTCTTTTTTTTTACCAGGGTTTATCTCCAAGGGGAGTTTACCTGGAAGGTTTTAATGAGGTAGCTATGGCAGCTACTAATAAAGCTCAATATTTATCCATATGACACTTTGCCTCTTTTACATTTTTCTGTATTTTTTTTCTTAATTTTTTAGATTTTTCTGTATTTTTTTCTTAATTTTTTAGATTTTTTAGATTTTTCTGTATTTTTTTCTTAACTTTTTTAGATTTTTCTATTTTTTTCTTAATTTTTTTAGATTTTTATGTATTTTTTCTGAATTTTTTAGATTTTTCTGAATTTTTAAAACGCAGAAGGCCCGGAAGGCCGAAATTGAACGCGGGCCGGCCCGCAGCCGTGCCGTGCCGAGCCGGCCTTTTTAAGTCGCGGGCCAGGCCGATCCCCGAGCCCAGGCCTTTGGGCCGGCACGGCACGGCCCTTTTATAAAAGGGCCTACACGGGCCGTGCCGTGCCATGCCGTGCCGGGCCGGCCCATATGGCCAGGTTTGGGTCCGAGCGAGCCATGCGGAGCAGCGAAGCTCAATTCCACGGTACGTGATGGGCAGGGCTGAGGAGGCTATTCGGTATGAGGTGGGCATGGCCCAGGTGAAGATACAGGCCACCAAACAGCTCCCAAATAGTATGAGGTGAGATTTTCTGAAGGGAAGTAGGCTACCAAACAGACCCTTAGTTTGAAAGGCACACACTGTCGCAATAATGTGTCATACGTTTCTTAACAGAGTGTTTCGCTCATATTCACAGTTTAGGCACGCCAAACTTTTTCTTACGTGTCATAAACACATTTAGTTGTGACACAGTTGGCTAAGTCGTACCTCTATTTTCTTTTTCCTTTTTGCCACAAGTGAGCCAAATTAGGCAAAATAATTGGGATGCTTAGGCATCAACCAAACATGCCTTCAATCTTTTGACCCTTTTGCTTCTCTGTCTTTTTCTTGCTCTTACTGCTCCTAACCCATAAGACCGAGATGGGGTTGCTGGAGTCACGAGTTGAAGTAATGGCAGAGACCCACAGGAGCCGACGAGCGAGCTAGTCTAGCGCCGCAATGCGGGAAGTGGCGAAGCCGAGACGAAGGAGACGAGCAGGAGCACCCCGATACCGAGCTTAGAAAGCGAGGCGCGCACGAAGAGCAAGGATTGACGTAGCAAAGATGGAGAGGGCGGCAAGTAGGCGGCCGTAGTTGGGAGCACATGGCCATGAGCTGTACACATGGGCATCGCGAGGTTTGCGCCGTTGAAGCATTGCGTGGTAGAGGGTAGCGTGGCTCATTAGAAAACAACGCTACATTAGGTAGATATATACATGCATTTGTAGCTATTAGCAACTGCAGTATTCCATGGTCTGTCCAGTCAAATGATTGAACCACATCCAGATGACGTGACAAGATGGGCATAGCCTTATTAATCTCCATAAATAGGTAGGTGATTCATCCACATCACAATAGTCTGGCCAACCAACGAATTGCCGAAAGGCCATATTGACCCAAAAGCATGCCCTTTGGTGTTGATGCTGTCAGGCTTTCACAAATTCTTGTAATATTAGAATACTGCAGTGGTGTTTGTCTGGTCATCTGTCAAACTTCTACACTAATCTTGTGCCAAGTCCTTTCACTAATTTTTCCCGATTTGTTAATTACCTTTAATACTAAATGCTAGGCCTTTAGTCATAGAGGCTTCCTAACTCTTACTTCTTGCTAGTGGAAGGAAATGATGGTGCATTGGCATACATTATATTCAAGGCACAGGCACTTAAACTCTATGGACAGTTAGATACTATTAAAATAAGATGAACAAACTTAATTCTTTCTAAACCTGATACTCTTACTAGTTACCAGGACTACACATAAGCTGTAACAGAAAGTTGGGCAAATGAATCCATATGGTGGTGCCTGGCCTTTCAATTGCATGCTTCCTGCAGGTATCTACGAGGGTGGTGTATGGAGGGTCAGGGTTGAACTGACAGAAGCTTACCCTTACAAATCCCCTTCCATTGGGTTCACCAACAAGATATATCACCCAAATGTCGATGAGATGTAAGCTGGTTTTTCACTGGCAACATTATTCTGTGGAGTGCGTGGTTTCATAATCATTTTTCGATTTGTTCAGGTCCGGTTCTGTCTGCTTGGATGTCATCAACCAGACCTGGAGCCCTATGTTTGGTAATTGATATCAACACTAATAGTCGTTCTACGCAACCCCGTGGACTGTTAGTTTTTACTAACTAATGCACCATAATTGATGTTCTCCTGCAGACCTTGTGAATATCTTTGAAGTCTTTCTCCCTCAGCTTCTTTTGTACCCCAACCCCTCAGACCCCTTGAATGGTGATGCTGCCGCGCTGATGATGCGCGACAAGAACGCCTATGACCAGAAAGTGAAAGGTTTTAGTTCGCTAGCACCTCTATTCTATGTGATTGGATTATTTCTTGGTGGTAGCTAGCATGTTTTGTGGTCTTCAAATTATCATGTCTGCTTAACAACGTACATTCCAAATATCTGTCCAGAATATTGTGAAAGATACGCGAAGCCTGAAGATGCAGGCGCATCTCTGGAGGAGGAGGAGCCAAGCGACGAGGAGCTGAGCGATGCCGAAGGCTACGACTCTTGTGAGGAGGTCATCATGGGCAACGCAGACCCTTAGTGGATGGTTAGCTCAGTCAGTCTGCAGAGCTATCTGTCTGTGTCTGTACATAACACTCATGCCATGGCAGATGCTGAAGAAAGTCATCAGCCATCAGTCGTCTCTTAAGTCAGTTCAGTTCCACTCCCCACTGTTGTCTCATCGCTGTGAATAAGTTTAAGTTTGGGTATGGTCAACAGTTCAAGTAATGCCCATTGGTTATTGATGAGCAAGCGTCTGTTGACTTTCCAGTTCATGTACTGTATGTTTCTTACCCGTCCTCATCTCATCTGCGTTGAATGCCATGCCGTCCAATCCATATCCACAATTCCACCGTTCGAAAAAAGATTGCATCTTGCATTGCTAGGATACAATTACAAATCCAAACAAACACGAATTGGGATCACAAACACAAGACACATAAATACTTCTGGGCACAGATCAGCGCAACTAGTTGGATGAGATTCAGAGCCTGAAGTGTTGGAGCGCAGAGCTGCCGTCGAGGCCCTTGTCCCTGTAGTGGCGGACCAGCTCCTCCACCGTCGCGCTCCTGTACCGCGGAGGGCTCACGTCGCCGTCGAGGATGATTGGCCGGTACACTCTCGTGGACGCATGCGTTCGGAAGAAGCAGGCCACCGACACCCGGGGCCCCACGCCCTTGGCCACCACGCGGTGCTCCACGCTCTTGAACCTGTCGTTGGACATGAGCTGCAGGAAATCGCCGATGTTCACCACCAGAGCGCCGGCCACGGCGGGCACGTCCACCCAGTTCTTGTCCTCGACAAGCACCTGGAGGCCGCCGACGCCGTCCTGGAGGAGCACCGTCAGGAAGCTCGGGTCGGAGTGCCTGGTGGTGCCCAGGGTGAGGTGCGGCTCCGGGCACGCCGGGTAATAGTGGCAGGCGACGGTGAGCCCCTCCAGGCACATGGCCTCCTGCTCCAGGTATCCGCTGGGGAGACCCAGCGCCTCCGACAGCAGCTCCAGCAGCGTGCCGCCCAGCCTCTGCACCAACCGCGTGTACTCCGGCGCGATGCTTCTGCACATCGGCGGGATCTCCTCGGGCGCCGGCCCCGTGGGCGCCATCTCCAGGAAGAGGGTGTCGCGCCAGTTGGCCGCCGGCGACTGGAAGAGGTCGAAGTTGCTCTGGTATCTGACGCGCCTCCCCATGTCCCTCGTGTAGTAGGGGCGCTTCGCCTCTGCTGGCTCCTCGTTGAAGCTCCGCACCGCCGCGAGCATCTCCGACATGGCCGGCTCTGGCACACCGTGGTTGACCACCTGGAAGAAACCCACCGTCTCCGCGGCCGCCTTCACCTCGCCGACCAGCTCGGCTCGCTGGGACGGTGTGGTCACGCCGGCGAGGTCGATGACGGGGATGGTGAAGTGGTGATGGTGAGGCGAATTATGTGATGCGTGGAGAGCGAGGGAGTCCGGCGGGTGGTGGAAGATGGGTGGAACGGTGGTGACGCCTGCGTCGACGAGGCCTTTGACGCCGGCCTTGGTGTCGTCGAAGGCCTTGAGGTCGCGGAGGCGGGGGGAGGAGGAGGCCATTGGATTTGGAGCGCGCTGCAACAAGGCACTGGAATGGATATGCATCAGTGCTCCTTTTTATTCTGTAGACGAACCAAACGTAAGTCAAAGTCGTGGCTATTTTCTGAACGTGCGTCATGTTTGCATATCCCTGGACCATAACTGCTCAGTCTCAATTCTCCAAGGAACCAAACCAACTCGCGATGCAATAATTTCAATATTTTTCCCAGGGCGTGATGTAATATTTCATATCATCTCTTTGATTCAAAAAGATTTCATAAGAATTTTGAAGGATTTCATTTCTTAGAAAATAAATTCATAGAGCTTGATTGATTCGTAGAATTAAAAATCATAGAAAATTTTACTATGGATTATTTTACATGTAATTTTAAAATAAAATTTCTATTTAGTCTACCTCATAGATTTCTTTTTGTTTATGCGGCAACTATGACAAGCACATAATCCTTCGAGAAAATTCCTGAAGGATTATCTTTTTGTTTATGTGACAGCGTGCGGTGATGCTAGCATGGACGAGGCCTTTGACGCCGGCCTTGGTATCGTCGAAGGCACTGAGGACGCGGAGCCGGTCAGAGGAGGCCATTGGAGCGAGCGAGAGCGCACTGTGCATGCTAGCTAGTGCGCGCCGCGTCATCGGTGTGGCTACTGCATGCGCAGTGCTGCTCCGTACCTTCCAATTCTGTGGATCAACCGTACTTTAGTAAGACGTGGCTCTTTTCTGAACGTGTGTGTTTGCGTACTCATAACTTACTGCTACCTCCTACCACATGTCACCATCAATCTGGATTCTGAAAACAATGCAAAGAGATGCGCGTGCGTATACACCATCCGTGCCAGTCTTTTAGTTTAAAAGGCACACACTGTCGCAATAATGTGTCATACGTTTCTTAACAGAGTGTTTCGCTCATATTCACAGTTTAGGCACGCCAAACTTTTTCTTACGTGTCATAAACACATTTAGTTGTGACACAGTTGGCTAAGTCGTACCTCTATTTTCTTTTTCCTTTTTGCCACAAGTGAGCCAAATTAGGCAAAATAATTGGGATGCTTGGCATCAACCAAACATGCCTTCAATCTTTTGACCCTTTTGCTTCTCTGTCTTTTTCTTGCTCTTACTGCTCCTAACCCATAAGACCGAGATGGGGTTGCTGGAGTCACGAGTTGAAGTAATGGCAGAGACCCACAGGAGCCGACGAGCGAGCTAGTCTAGCGCCGCAATGCGGGAAGTGGCGAAGCCGAGACGAAGGAGACGAGCAGGAGCACCTCGATACCGAGCTTAGAGCATCCACAGCAGGTTCCCTAAATCTCGTTCCCTATATCTCCATATGGAGAGCTTCCCTAAAAGATTCATTCCCTATATCTCTTTACACTGCAGCAGGTTCTCTAAATTTCATTCCCTATATCCCACCATCCTATATTTTATTGATTTCCTATAACTACCACCATAATTCTCAACCGCTATTTTTCCGCAACGAATATTATTTCGAACGACGCCTTTGTCCAACGGCTATTTTCCCGAACGGTAAATTTTGAACCGCTATATTCCCAACAGCTATTTTTCCGAACGGTAAATTTTGAACGGCTATATTTCGAACGGCTATATTCCCAACGGCTATTTTTCCGAATAGTAAATTTTGAACGGCTATATTCCCAACAGGTCTTTTTCCCCCAATGGCTATATTCCCAACGGATATATTCCCAACGGCTATATTTGGACCTCTATATATGCACACCTACCTGCTCATCCTGCATTCCCATTGCCATTCCCTCTTCTTTCCTTCTGAACCAGCACCAAACCATTTGCACTTCCTACCTACTCGTTTTCCACCATGAGTCACCGTACCTTTTTCATGGGAACTCTGTTAGATTCGTCATCGTCCGATGAAGACGACCAACTTATCTTTGTTGACATGTTCTTGAATAGCCGACCAACGATGCAAAATGGACTTTTGAGTACGGTCCGACTCCACATCTTTATTTTCATGGAAGTAAGCATGGATTGGTTTCCAGTAAGTAGCACGTGATTGTTCATTTCCTTGTGCCGCGTCCATACTAATATTTAACCAAGCTGAAACTAGAAGGATGTCCTCCTCCTCACTGAAGTCCTTCGATCTCTTAATACTTGATTTGTTAGTGGGAATGACAGGATCAGGTTGGCACGGTTGCTCCTCAAAAGGGCTACTTTCTAAGTTCTCGTCCCAACAAGCAGCGTCAGTTTTCCCAGTCAATATATTCAAGTAAAATGAATCCATGATACCTTTTCTGTGAAACATAAGCTATACTCAAGTTAACAGACATACGCATTAGAAAACATAGCACTTCATACAGAACTAGGTACATATGTAATTAAAACAGAACAATATCAAAACAAGTTGTTGTCCTTTATGATGATGCTCATTACAAAGTAGAAGCAACATAAGTTCAGTACATACAGCACGAAGCAATCCAAATACTACCTTCAGTTCTTAACTAAATATACCACATAGTTTTAACACTACAGAATTAACCAATACTAGTACATAAATAGGCAAGTGACTAGTCTAAATAAATGCTCTCGTCATCACGATACTCCCAGTCGAGGCGTCTACCGCTGTGGTCAGATTCGTAGTCGATAGGTGGACGATCTTCAAGTTCGACACAATTCTCGTTCTCTTCAGCCAACTTGGCCATACGCTCGAACTCTTGTTCTTCTAGCAATAAGTTCGAGTCAATAGAAACCTGAACAAGGTAATCGGCAAGTTCCTCTATTTCTAGCAGCACATTATTCATCTCAATTTCGAGTGCACATGTACCAGGATACAGATTATCATCCACTACTTTCTTAAGGTCAAGAGCTATACTCTCTACTCGTTCAATTGTCCATGACCATCCTTGGAGGTCTTTCACACCATCCTTCTCCATGCTGTTTCGATAAAAAAAATCCGATTAATAGCTACATTACAGGTTTTCTAATTCACAATCGTAACACAGGACTATATCTAATAGCTGATTCACTATGCATATTAATGACTATATATACCTTTCTCAGACCATTGCAAATTGAAAATAAAAAATAGCACAGGATCATTCAAATATCTAGTACCACAAGAGAATTGCCGCCACCAGTACAGCCCAATACTCAGAGAATTGACGCCAGGAGCAAATGAGTACAGAACTAACCAATACTAGTACATGAGGGAAATACTCAGATAATTGAAGCCACTAGCAATGGTGTGTATTGAGTAAATGTCGAAGATATCAGACACATCCCTTCCAGCAATGGACTACAAGGTGCACAAGCTCGAATTGGTACATGAGGATGAACTTACGTACAGACGAAATCCCCAACCAGTGTTTGATTTCAAAAGAAAACTCAGTTCTACGAAGCAGTAGCAACAAAATTAGCTTCCAATACCATACCACAATTGATTCACAGAGCTAATCAAAGATTAACAAGACCTAAGAAATGAGGTTCAAGAGATGGATGGGGTTTTTGGGGGAGACCTGGAGAGGAGGGTGAGGACGGGGCGAGCTTGGGGACGGCGTCGGCGGAGGAGGCCGGCGAGCTTGGGGCGTGGAGGCGCGGCAGCGGCGCGGTGGGCGGCCGGCGGGCCGGAGGAGCGGCGCAGCGGGCGGGGCGGAGGAGTTGCGGAGGGGCGGCGGCCGGGGCGGAGGAGGGCCGGAGGGACGGCGGGTGGTGGGGGCGCTCCGCCGGCGGGATCTACGCGCGACCGGGAGAAGGGGGAGCAGGCATGGAGGAGATCTGCGCCGACGGCATCGTGGCGAGCGGCCAAGATGGCGGGTGGTGGATGCGTTGCGCCGGCGGGATCTACGCGCGACCGGGAGATGGGGGAGCAGCCGTGGAGGGGATCTGCGCTGACGGCATCTTCGCGAGCACCTCCACGAGCTATCTGGGGGCTGGTGGCGGGGTGGACGGAGGGAGCACGATAGGGGGAGGAGGAGCGCACAACGATGGGACGGCCACCGGGTGGAAGGAGGGAGCAGAACGGGGAGAGGAGGAGCGCACGAGGATGGCGGGGAGGAGGCCTCCGAGGCCGGCGGTTGGGGTATGGAGAACGGCGAGATGTGTGCTAGGTTTGGGGAACCGGCGAGATGTTTTGCGGAACGAGAAGCGGACGGGAACGAGAAGCAGAACCTGTTGGGAGGGGGGGGCGTTTTCACTGTTTGAGTCAAATAATAGCTATACGGACCGGTTTACAGACCCAGCTGTGGATGCTCTTAGAAAGCGAGGCGCGCACGAAGAGCAAGGATTGACGTAGCAAAGATGGAGAGGGCGGCAAGTAGGCGGCCGTAGTTGGGAGCACATGGCCATGAGCTGTACACATGGGCATCGCGAGGTTTGCGCCGTTGAAGCATTGCGTGGTAGAGGGTAGCGTGGCTCATTAGAAAACAACGCTACATTAGGTAGATATATACATGCATTTGTAGCTATTAGCAACTGCAGTATTCCTTGGTCTGTCCAGTCAAATGATTGAACCACATCCAGATGACGTGACAAGATGGGCATAGCCTTATTAATCTCCATAAATAGGTAGGTGATTCATCCACATCACAATAGTCTGGCCAACCAACGAATTGCCGAAAGGCCATATTGACCCAAAAGCATGCCCTTTGGTGTTGATGCTGTCAGGCTTTCACAAATTCTTGTAATATTAGAATACTGCAGTGGTGTTTGTCTGGTCATCTGTCAAACTTCTACACTAATCTTGTGCCAAGTCCTTTCACTAATTTTTCCCGATTTGTTAATTACCTTTAATACTAAATGCTAGGCCTTTAGTCATAGAGGCTTCCTAACTCTTACTTCTTGCTAGTGGAAGGAAATGATGGTGCATTGGCATACATTATATTCAAGGCACAGGCACTTAAACTCTATGGACAGTTAGATACTATTAAAATAAGATGAACAAACTTAATTCTTTCTAAACCTGATACTCTTACTAGTTACCAGGACTACACATAAGCTGTAACAGAAAGTTGGGCAAATGAATCCATATGGTGGTGCCTGGCCTTTCAATTGCATGCTTCCTGCAGGTATCTACGAGGGTGGTGTATGGAGGGTCAGGGTTGAACTGACAGAAGCTTACCCTTACAAATCCCCTTCCATTGGGTTCACCAACAAGATATATCACCCAAATGTCGATGAGATGTAAGCTGGTTTTCACTGGCAACATTATTCTGTGGAGTGCGTGGTTTCATAATCATTTTTCGATTTGTTCAGGTCCGGTTCTGTCTGCTTGGATGTCATCAACCAGACCTGGAGCCCTATGTTTGGTAATTGATATCAACACTAATAGTCGTTCTACGCAACCCCGTGGACTGTTAGTTTTTACTAACTAATGCACCATAATTGATGTTCTCCTGCAGACCTTGTGAATATCTTTGAAGTCTTTCTCCCTCAGCTTCTTTTGTACCCCAACCCCTCAGACCCCTTGAATGGTGATGCTGCCGCGCTGATGATGCGCGACAAGAACGCCTATGACCAGAAAGTGAAAGGTTTTAGTTCGCTAGCACCTCTATTCTATGTGATTGGATTATTTCTTGGTGGTAGCTAGCATGTTTTGTGGTCTTCAAATTATCATGTCTGCTTAACAACGTACATTCCAAATATCTGTCCAGAATATTGTGAAAGATACGCGAAGCCTGAAGATGCAGGCGCATCTCTGGAGGAGGAGGAGCCAAGCGACGAGGAGCTGAGCGATGCCGAAGGCTACGACTCTTGTGAGGAGGTCATCATGGGCAACGCAGACCCTTAGTGGATGGTTAGCTCAGTCAGTCTGCAGAGCTATCTGTCTGTGTCTGTACATAACACTCATGCCATGGCAGATGCTGAAGAAAGTCATCAGCCATCAGTCGTCTCTTAAGTCAGTTCAGTTCCACTCCCCACTGTTGTCTCATCGCTGTGAATAAGTTTAAGTTTGGGTGTGGTCAACAGTTCAAGTAATGCCCATTGGTTATTGATGAGCAAGCGTCTGTTGACTTTCCAGTTCATGTACTGTATGTTTCTTACCCGTCCTCATCTCATCTGCGTTGAATGCCATGCCGTCCAATCCATATCCACAATTCCACCGTTCGAAAAAAGATTGCATCTTGCATTGCTAGGATACAATTACAAATCCAAACAAACACGAATTGGGATCACAAACACAAGACACATAAATACTTCTGGGCACAGATCAGCGCAACTAGTTGGATGAGATTCAGAGCCTGAAGTGCTGGAGCGCAGAGCTGCCGTCGAGGCCCTTGTCCCTGTAGTGGCGGACCAGCTCCTCCACCGTCGTGCTCCTGTACCGCGGAGGGCTCACGTCGCCGTCGAGGATGATTGGCCGGTACACTCTCGTGGACGCGGCCGCGCCATGCGTTCGGAAGAAGCAGGCCACCGACACCCGGGGCCCCACGACCTTGGCCACCACGCGGTGCTCCACGCTCTTGAACCTGTCGTTGGACATGAGCTGCAACAAGGCACTGGAATGGATATGCATCAGTGCTCCTTTTTATTCTGTAGACGAACCAAACGTAGGTCAAAGTCGTGGCTATTTTCTGAACGTGCGTCGTGTTTGCATATCCCTGGACCATAACTGCTCAGTCTCAATTCTCCAAGGAACCAAACCAACTCGCGATGCAATAATTTCAATATTTTTCCCAGGGCGTGATGTAATATTTCATATCATCTCTTTGATTCAAAAAGATTTCATAAGAATTTTGAAGGATTTCATTTCTTAGAAAATAAATTCATAGAGCTTGATTGATTCGTAGAATTAAAAATCATAGAAAATTTTACTATGGATTATTTTACATGTAATTTTAAAATAAAATTTCTATTTAGTCTACCTCAAAGATTTCTTTTTGTTTATGCGGCAACTATGACAAGCACATAATCCTTCAAGAAAATTCCTGGTTTTTCCTATGACATAACCAAAACAACTTATATTACATGTGGTTTCTAATTCGGTGGTATTCAACATCTCATGACATTCAATTCTTACGTTTTTCTTAATCCTGTACTTTTAAAATCCTGAATCAAGGGCAATAAAATCAAGAAATTGAAGCCGAAATAGAAACCGACACCTATAAACCAAATACCTTTTAATTCGGTGAAGCAAAATGATTTCGACTATCCTTGGGCGCATCGATGAGCCCGTGACACAGCATTCCAACCCAAATGACCGACACCACCATGTCCATCCGTTCCATCTTCTAGTCCTGACTAATGAGGCATCGAGCAACGTGTGGCAGCTGCCACCAACAGGGTGACTGAGCGACCCCGACGCAACGAGGCAGCAAGGAGCGGCACCGACACGAGCTCAACAACGGCGTCAACAAAACTTTAGCTTCTAAAAGTTATTGTGAGTCATGTGTTGACCTTGACAAGAGTTGTGATGAATATCTTGCCATCTTATGAGGAGTTGAATATTTGGTTGCATGAATTCAAGGTTGGAATTATTTGCAATATGTTTGATTGTTTGAGTTTCTCAATTTGTCTCAAGGAAAAATTGAGTGGATAAAGGATTTTTCTCGACTGACTTGGGTCAAGTGGAAAACTTGTGCTCGCAACGCTTTGCTTGGTCTATTGTGTGCAGGTGCGAGTTGGGTGCGGCGATGGTTCGGCCATATGGACCGGCATGAGGCTTGAAGGGCTGAGATGCGGTCAAGGAGGTGGCGACGACATCGTGCGGCTTAAAAGCATGTACGCGGAGGACAAGAAAGCGGGTGGAGACGAGACGTGAGGATCAAGTCAGTGCGAGGGCGTTTTGGTAAAAACGCGGAGTCTACCGAAGCATAACCAAGAAACTGCGGCGGCGGCCGGGAAGCGGTTTAGGGTTAGTTGCTTAGGGTAGAAGGAAAGATGGATGGTGGATGAGTCATTTAGACGCTTTGTGATGCGTGCTAAGTGCTCATGCCATCTAAGTGGGCTTAAGGCCCAAGTGGTGGGAGGTATGCCTCCACCACTATAAAAGGAGGGGTAAGAGGTGCTTATCCCTCAACCCTTTTGTAAGCTTTGTGAAAACCCTAGTTAGGGGCTGCTCAAGAGAGCTTTGGCCTAATCATGAGAGGTCTTTGAAACAGCAAGAAAATCCACGAAAATGCAATACAAAAAGAGTTTCTCCATTCCTTTGTGTTCTTGAGCTATTTCCTTCCTTAGGTTTTTGGATTTTCGTTTTCTTGCTTTTCCTATGGATTGATCCGTGGTATGGCAAGTAAGTGATGGGTAGATCATCTCTATACTGATCCCATCCAAGCATACCCAAGGATTCAACCTTCTCCTCCTCTATTTCGAGTTTTTCTTGAGAAAAGGGCAAGAAACGTGATTTTCGTGATTGATCTTTGTAGAGGGGTTAATCCTGTGGTTTGGGGCTTGGAATAGGTTGCTAAGACATGTGAGATGATGCCACATTGATTTGAGATCAAGATTCCTCACGAGCTTCCTTTTCCCCCAAATTTTCTCTTTTTCTCATTTCTAGGGCTGATTGGAGATAATTGGATAAAGGTCTTGATTTGAGGAGTTTTTATAGAGATCAACACTTGATCTAGACTCACAAGACCCTTCCACACATCTCTGCAAAATTTGGGTCGATTTGGATGGGTAGATTTTGAATTAGCCCAAAAGTTGGAACGAAAAATCTGTTCTGAAACTGGACTGATCTTCGTTAACCTGTCTGAGCAAGGTCAGACCGGCCCCTGCACCGGTCAGACTGGCCTTACACAAGGTCAGACCGGCTGTTGCACCGGTCAGACCGCCCCATGCAAGGTCAGACCGACTTTCAGACTGGCAGTGCATGAACTCTGAGGTTTTTCTGCTGTTCCAGTTTTTCATTGTTTTGTCGAATGAATATCCGCTGCTTCTTCTCTGTCATTTACATTAGCATCTTGGTTGCTATTTGTATTTGATTTTGAAAAGAATTTTAGACTTCGACATTCACCCCCCCCTCTGTCGGAAGCCGCTGATCCAACAGTTATGTAGCCTGCTATGCTTCTTCTGCATAGCTGATACCCTAATGGCCTGTTTGGTTGGGCTGTGGCTGTTGACAAAGCTGCTGTTGACTGGCTGTTTAGAAAAGCTGCTGTGGCTGTCGGAAAGTGACCATATGGCTTTTGGTTGATCCAAATCATCTACAGTATTTTAAAAAATGAGCACTGAAAGTTCAGCACATTGCAAAAAGCTGGCAGAAGGCAGCTTTTTCAAACAGCTGAATTTGCACTGCAAAGCCCACAGCTACCGTTGGGAAAAGCTGCTGAAAAGCTGGCCGTTTGGTTGGGCTGCAGCTTTTTCCAGTGAAAAGCTGCTGAAAAGCCCAACCAAACACCCCCTAAATCAATACATCGCCTCGATGCTAGATTACCAAAACTGAATTCTGGTTTAACCTTATTTTCGGTTTACAGAAATGCAAACACTATTTTGGTTGGTATTTTCCATAATCAAATCTACTATATACTAAAAACAGAATACAATAGAAAAAATAGAGAGACTAGAAATTCCCACAAAAAAGCAAAACATCCGATCGTTAATTTGGTGGACCCTTTTATTATTAGTGGACTACAGCCAATAAATCTTCATAACTGTACCTAAACAGATCATAGCCGATAGATCTTCATAACTGTACCTAAACAGATCACAGCCGATAGATCTTCATAATTATTCCTAAACAGATCACAGCCGATAGATCTTCATAATTATTCCTAAACAGATCATAGCCGATAGATCTTCATAACTGTATCTAAACATATCACAACCGATAGATCATCATAATTATATCTAAACAGATCGTATCCGATAGATTATCACAATTGTACCTAAATCTCGCGATCTGAACTTTTATTTCCCGTACTAATCTAATATCGCACATACGGGTAAAAGAATAAAGATAATTAAAAGTGTTTTCCGCGCAATTGCGTGGGACACTGTTCTAGTTATTGAAAAAAATCAAAAAACCAAAATTGAATTTTAGTTTAAACCGAATGTCCACAGGGGTGGAGCTCCCATTCTGGCAAGGCCTGGCATCTGCCGGAGCTAAAGCCAGCCATGAATACCCGTACCCCGTCTATTTCCTGCCTACAATTAGTGTCATCGCCATTAATGAAGCTCTGTTCTCACGTGTCTCACTGGAAGAAGAAAAGCAACGAGCCGAAGAGGTACGGGCCATGGTATTCTTTTTTTTTAATGGAGGCAAAGAGGCCATTTCAGTTAGGCAGACCTATACCTTAATGTTAATCAAGCACTGTTGTGCCACTCCTGATAAATCAACTGAGAGCTCATGCAATCGCGCATCGTTCGGTATCATAGAAATTGAACCGATGAGTGACGATCGCGAGCGTTGCCGCTAGCACAACGGAGCGCCGGAGCCTGGAGCGACGGATGCGGTGGTTGGACATCGTACGCGGATCGTAGTTGTTTATTTCATTTAGATTTGCGCACCGCCGCGAGCATCTCCGACATGGCAGCCTCAGTCACCCCGGGAGAAAATGCATTTTTAGCCCCCCGTGCGAGCTCAATGTCAAAAATAGCCCCTCTTTGGAGATGAAGTCAAAAAAATCGGGCGCGAATGCTCGGGCACCGACACGTGTCACCTACCACAGATCAAACCCACGGGAGGCCACCTGCCGCAGGCCAGACCCGCGGGAGCCTGGAGCCACATGTCCTGATTTTTTTGACTTTATCTCCAAACGGGCGCTATTTTTGGCATTGAGCTCGCACAGGGGGCTAAAAGTGCACTTTATCCGGCACCCCGTGGTTCACCACCTGGAAGAAACCCACTGTCTCCGCGGCCGCCTTCACCTCCCTGACCAGCTCGGCTCGCTGGGATGGCACTGTCGTCACGTAGCGAGGTCGATGACCAGGACAGTGAAGTGGTCTTGGCAATTGTAGACGGGAGGATCTCTGGCGGGTGGTAGAAGATGGATGGGAGCACATGGTCATGAGCTGTACACATGGGCATCGTGAGGTTTGCGCCGTAGAAGCATTGCGTGGTAGAGGGTAGGGTGGCTCATTAGATGACAAGGCCATGACGGAGAAAGAGAAGTAGCTTAAAAGGAGGTGAAGGAACAGGTAAAATGATCGAAATGGCAACAACCAAAGTATCCAAAATTTCTGTAGCAAAAAGGATTACAATGGGGTACAATGGCATATCATCGATACTCTTTGAGTGGGAAAACAAATTGTTCCTAATTTGACACATCATACATCACCTCCTCTTCTCTAATCCACTATGAACTTATGAACCATTTTTTTTTATTTTTACCATTGTCTTTTCAATCCCTCAAAGACATGCATGCATGGTCTTTTGTTACTGGGCTCGCCTCTATAAACTTTACCATGAAGAATGTTAAATCGATTTCATAAATGAGAAAATCTCACAAGGGAAGCCTAGAGCTTCAAGTCGCGGACGAAGAGCTCTAGGAGTGTCTTGGGAAAGTCGCCGATGGTTCAAGTCGTAGACGGGGCTCCTCTCTCGATATAGAACTAGGTTGTGCTCTACGAGACGGCTGAATCTATTTTTTTTTAAATCGATATGCCCCATGTTATCGAGTATACGACTATATTTCCATAAAGATGTCATACGCGGTTTATTACTAGTGTGATTTAACAATCAAGCTATTGACACTTTTTTTATACTCTCTGACGATAACACAAACTAAAATATAGTTTGCAAAAGTTAATTTACCGAGACAAATCGGCTTATGAACTTAGCGGTAGCCTGATTCATTAGTGTATCTAAATCACAGAGATCCACAAGACCCAAAATGTGGATTAATTTATATATCTGTGTGAGGAGCAAGACTTTCCGTTGCAATTTGAATCATTCGGAGGCAATCGTAGATTATTGGTGTCCATATAGGTTTTGATAAGTCATATCCATGAGACTTGTGGCATTACAGCTAAATTTGTGTTGAGAGCCATTATAATCATTAGTTAAATGTCGGTGTGTTGCTATAAATAAATATATCAGAGTATTAAATATATTGAATTATTGCTGTCACGTTTTATGTCATGTCCTCGATTTCATTTCAGCTCTTGATTGAGCTTCGACTTAGGTAGAATTGTACGAGTTGTTTACGGGGAGTAGTACTTTGGACAATTTGAAGTTTTAAATTTGAAGTCGATGGATAAGACATCTATTAAAATTTCGATATAGGTATATAAATTTATCAAAATTTTAAGATAGTCTTATATAATATAAAAAAGAAGAAAATATATAGAACACCACCGCATATACGTACGACAGCACCGAAAGAACTCACACCAACTGCCTACTCTACTTTCCCCGAGTCCGGCCGGCCTGCCGTCACCATGTCCACCAACGCCTACGACCGCCTCCCAGACCTGCAGGCGTTCGACGACACCAAGGCCGGAGTCAAGGGCCTCGTCGACGCCGGCGTCACTACCATCCCGGCCATCTTCCACCACCCTCCCCACTCCCTCACCCCGTCGACCCACCTCACCATCCCGGTCATCGACCTCTCGGCTCGCCGGTCCGAATTGCTCGGCCAGGTGAGGGCGGCCGCCCCAGACGGTGGGCTTCTTCCAGGTGGTCGAGCATGGCGTGCCGGGCGAGGTCCTCGCCGACATGCTCGCGGCGGTGCGGCGGTTCCACGAGTCGCCGGCGGAGGCCAAGACGCCCTACTACACGCGGGACCTCGCCACCAAGGTTCGGTTCAACTCCAACTTCGACCTCTTCCAGTCGCCGGCCGCCAACTGGCGCGACACCCTCTTCTGCCAGGCCTTCCCCGACCCGCCGCAGCCGGAGGAGCTCCCCGTCGCCATGAGGCGCGTCATGCCGGAGTACGCCGACGCGGTGCGGAGGCTGGCGGTGTCGGTGCTGGAGCTGGTGTCGGAGGCCCTCGGGCTGGCCCCGGACCACCTCAAGGAAATGAGGTGCGTGGAGGGCATGAGCGTGGTGAGCAACTACTACCCGCCGTGCCCGCAGCCGCACCTGACACTGGGCACCAGCAGGCACTCCGATCCGGCGTTCCTCACCGTGCTCCTCCAGGACGACATGGGTGGCCTCCAGGTGGTTGTTGATGACGAGCAGTGGGTGGACGTCCCTCCCGTTCCCGGTGCTCTGGTCATCAACATCGGCGACCTCCTCCAACTGGTGAGCAACGGGAGACTGAAGAGCGTGGAGCACCGGGTGGTGGCGAACAGGAGCAGGGACAGAGCAAGGATCTCGGTGGCTTGCTTCTGCAACACAGACGTGAGGACGACGAGGATGTATGGCCCCATCGAGGAGCTCTGCACGTCCGCGCCGCCTCTGTACAGGAGCATCACGGTGGCAGAGTTCCTCTCTCACTACGACAAGAAAGGCCTCGACGGACGCCCTGCGCTCCACTACTTCCTTCTTCCCTAGATTCCCCCATCTGGCTGTGCATTGTCATGTCCTACTAGTCGATCGATTTGACTATCATCTTCCTTCCCTCGTCTTGTAATGCGCGGTCAAAAGTCAAAACGCATCGCATGAATTTCAGCAGTGAGAATTCCATCCAATCCAATAATAATTTCAGCACTGACTTTGATGATGAGATTTTATTGTATTCAGACCTGAGAGTGTTCAGTTCAGGCTTTGCATATCAGAGTCTGCTAGTCTGTTTCTTGTGCTGATAATTTTTCTTTAATGGGATATAACAAATTATTTCTACAACACCTATTAGTAATACCGGAAATAATCACGTGCGAGAGCAATAATTTAGTCATACCGATTGTACCCCTTCTAATTTAGATGGATCTTAATCTGGTACTGTTTAGAGGTTACGAGGTACTGCTACCTCTTGGTACCTTTCCGAGGACCGGAGAAAGACTCTAGTTTATATATAAGAGCACCAAACTAGAAGTAACGCAGCGTTCTGATCTTCCAATTAAGTAGCAGTTTAATTTCCTTTCTAAGCCCTTGACTGACCGTAGCAAATTCTAGTTTTTGTATGAGCATCTAAGACCATAGTAAATTGCCACACATGAATATTACCTGATTTGGATGATAAAATATTTTTTTATCAAAGATAACATCATTACGACATAGTCAAAATAGACATATACTGTTAAACCTAGGTAGCATCCATCTTCTTTGGTAACAATGTAATAATACCAAAGTTTGGGCTTAAAAAAAGGGAGATATCATTTATGAAAATCATGGAAAAAAGTCGTTAGGTCCACCTTGATAACCTCCGAAAAAACTTGATAAAACTTAGTTGAGAAAGCCATTTGATCCTGGAGCTTATTGTGCTCCATCTAGTAAACCACTTTCCGGACCTCCTGTTCTGAAAAGGCCACTGTAAGAGCAACTCCAGCAGCCACGCTATTACACCCTCCATCCTGAAAATAGCGCGTCCAAGCCAAAAAACTGCCCCCAGGAGCAACGCCATCACGCACACTAATTTGGCAGAGACGCCATCCAAGCTCCTCCGAACGCCAAATTTGGCGTCCCTCTGCCCAACCGCCATCGACCAACGGCCGCCGCCTCGACGCTGCGTTCCCGCCACCTGAGCCTTCCGAGTCGAAGTCCAGCGACCGCTATCGACCAGCGCCCCGACTAAGGGTGGCAACGAGCCGAGCCGAGCTGGCTCGAGCTGGGCTCACTCGAGCTCGGTGATTTTCGAGCCGAGCCGAGCTAGGCTCGCTGACACAGACGAGCTAGAAACGAGGCTCGAGCCGAGCCTGGACGAGCTTCGAGCTGGCTCACGAGCCTCCAAAAATTTTAGCATGACCTTTTTAGAAAACAAAATTCAGAAACATTTTACACATAATGGTGGCATTGTATATATATCACATTTTCACTCATGTACATCTGCCTACTCCTAGGATGCATGCATTATCATGCGAATCCACCATTTAACATCGAGTCACATAACATTCATACAATATGTAAAATGCCAACAATTTGCACAGCTAAACCAACAATTTGCACGTTCCCCACAATAAAAAGAAAAACATTTGAACTGCAAACACATGAACAATTTGCACATATTGCACTTATTTATCAAAGGTTCATCACCACAACCTCAGCTCAAATTGCACATATTCATCAAAGACTGCACAAAAAAAAAGAGATAAAACAAAATGCTGGAGGTGGACGCCGGCCGGGGGAGGCGGGCACCGAGTGACAGAGGGCATACACCGGCTGGCCGTTGGGGGAGGCGCTGGAGAGGAGTCGGGCGCCGGCAGGGGAGGCCCACGCTGGGGGAGGCGCGTGCTAGGCGAGGCGGGCGCCGCCAGGGGAGGCCCACGCTGGGCGTCGGGCGGAGCAGCGGCGGAGGGTGTCGGGCGGAGAGGTGAGCGTCGGGCAGCGCGGCGGCGGAGGGCGGAGGCCGGAGGCCGGAGGCGACTAGGCGAGCGGCGGGCATGACGGCGGCATCGGGGGCGTGACTGCAGACTGCGGCGGCATCAGGGAATAGTAGGGGACTAGGGGCGGGCGTAGGGCATAAAACTTAATGGGCCTTGCCCTTGCGGCCTTGCGGGTGCAGACGGGGTGAGCCGAACGAGCCGGACGAGCGGCTCGCGGGCCAGCTCGGGCTCGGCCCGTTTAACAAGCGAGCCAGGAGGGAGGCTCGGGCTCGGCCCGTTTGAGCACCGAGCCGAGCCGAGCCGGGCCGGGCCGGCACGAGTTCGGGCCGAGCCTCGAGCCTCGGGCTTTTCTGCCAGGCTGAGCCCCGACCTCACCGTCCCTCGCTGGAATTTGCCGCCCGCCGGGGAGGAGCTTGGGGGAGGGGGCCACCCGGGGAGGAGGCAGCCAAGGGAGAGCTCGGGGGAGGGGGGCAGCTCAGGGAGGAGCCGGCGCCTCCGCTCCTGCCTGGAGCCGACGCCCCCGCTCCCGCCCCCGCCGCCTGTCATGGTCACGAAAGCAGCAGCGCCCAGCTTCCATCGCGGCCCGGGGAGGAGCTCGGGGAGGTGACGTCGGGGGAGGTGGGCTGCCGGGATGAGGGAGCGCCGGGGGAGGGGGCCGTCGGGAGAGGGGACCTTGGGGGAGAGGGCACCGGGTGAGAGGGGCTGTCGGCGAGGGAGGTGAGGGGAGGGAGCTCGGGTTGGTGGGGGTGGAGGAGCTCAGGGGGAGGGGGAGCACCGGGTGAGGGAGCTCGGGGGAAGGGGCGCCGCTGGGGAAGGGAACTCGAGGGAAGGAGCGCCGGTGGGGGAGGGAGCTCGGGGAAGGGAGAATAACTGCGGGGAGAGATGGAGAGGGGCGGTGGAGTAGATGAGGTGATTGGGGCGATGGACAAGATGAGCTGATTGGGCCATATTTGTTTTGGGCTCTGATCGATATTTTCCAAGCCGGCTTCGTTTTGTACAGAGAAGATGAGAAGATGAGAAAGGGATGATTTGAGGAAAATGAGATTAGATTTTTATGTGCAAATAAATTCAAGGCTCCTTTTATGTGCAAATAAATTCATCAAGTTTCCTTTGATGTGCAAATAAATTCAAGGTTTATTTGAAATATATGTTGATGTATCATATGTATAATTTGGCATTTATGTTATTGTTGATTTAACATTTTGTGTAGCAAAATTATTGATGTAGGAAAATTATCGATCTGTCAATATATATATATATATATATATATATATATATATAGATTCCCTAATCTACAGCTGAGAGTAGAATAACTATTCTACGCGCTGGCCAACCGACCGAGCCAGCCAGCCCAAACCCACCATGTCCCACCTTTTCACCACTGACCGTAAAACTATTCAGTATATATAGTAAAGCCATCGAACTATATTACTGTCGAACAGATCTCTCACAGTCATGTAACTTCACATGTAAAATACGGTAATTTTATGTCTTTCGAGTAGTAAAACAACATGTGTCAGCGTAAAACTCAGAACTGTAGTAATTTTTGTATAAAGCGTGTCGCAAAATTATGATTATATGTACACGATATTACGATCTCGCGGCCATCATTTTACTGCATGTCTGATCGTTCTATAATAGAAAGGAAATATTTCTTCCATTTGTTCACAATCACTTGTGTAGCCCAGTTGGTTAGTAGAGAAAAGCAACATGCGTGAGGTCCAGGGTTCAAATCCCGCCTCGTCCTTATTTTTTCAACTAAAACGGATTAGGGGAATATTTCTTCTATAATGGAAATATTTCTTCTGTTTATTTACAGTCATTTGCATAGTCTAGTTGGTTAGAAGAGAAGAGTAACATGTATCAGGTCCACGGTTCGAATCTCACCACCTCATTATTTATTATTCAATTATAAACGGACTGCGCGTGACTTAGAATTTTTTACTGTCAAGATGTGCGTGAGATAGTAAAGTTGTGTATAAGATGTCGTAAAATCTATCACAAAAGGTAGTAGAAAGTTGCTAAACTCAGAAGGTTTTCACAGTCGAGATGCACGCGAGGCAGTAAAGTTGTGTATAAGATATCGTAAAATCTATCGCAAAATGTAGTAATTCTGAGTCACGCTAAAATCTCAGCAGTAAAATCCCGTCCGAAAATTACTACTCGATACACATAAAATTACTGTCCCGCATGGCTGGCTCGGTCTGGCGCGTTTCGGCCGGACCGTAAAACACTTCTAAGTTGTTTGCCGACTTGTTACTACATTTTGTGATAGATTTTACGACATCCTATACATAACTTTACTACCTCGCGCGTATTTCGACAGTAAAAAAATTTTAAGTTTTACGACTTCTTGGCAGCATTTTCACGGTCACGCACAATCCGTTTTAATTCAATAAATAAGGAGGTAGTGAGATTCGAACCATGGACCTCATGCACGTTGCTCTTTTCTTCTAACCAACTAGACTATGCAAGTGATTACGAATAAATAGAAGAAATATTTCTATTATAGAAGACATAATCCCCTAATTTGTTTTAATTAAAAAATAAGGACGGAGCGGGATTCGAACCCTAGACCTTGTGCATGTTGCTCTTCTCTACTGACCACCTCGGCTATGCAAGTGATTGTGAACAAACAGAAGAAATATTTCCTTTCTAGTATGGAATAATCAGACACGCAATAAAATGATGGCCGCGAGATTGTAATACCATGTACGCATAATAGTAATTTTATGACACGCCTTATATAAAATTTACTACAGCCTGAACTTTACGATGACACATGTTGTTTTACTACTCGACAGACATAAAATTACCATATTTTACATGTGAACTTACGTGACTGTGAGGGATTTATTCGACAGTAATATAGTTGGACAGATTTACTATATCTACTGAATAGTTTTACGGTCAGTACTGAAGTGGACGTGAATCAAGGAGGGACGTGGTGGGTCTGGGCTGGCTGACTCGGTCGGTGGTCCAGCGCACAGGTTAGTTATTCTACTCTCAGCTGTAGATTAGGGAATCTATATATATATATATATATATATATATATATATATATATATTGTCATTTCTTTTTTTCTAGCCATTACAAAAATATAGCCGTTCGAAAAATAGAGGTTCGAAAAATATCTGTGACAAATATAACAAATAGAAATAGATTGGTAGTTATAGAATATTATTACAATATAGGAAAGAGAATATGAAGGTTGAGATATGGAGGCTCACATTTGAATGTGCTGGAGTTGCTCTAAGGATGTGGTTTTCGCTACTAGAGACCTTGGGAATATCATCACTGGCCTCCTCGATCATTAAGAAACTATTAGTATCCAGAGCCCAAAGAGGTCATAATCAGTGAAATAAAGTTTAACTCCACGTATAATCGTATAAGTTAAAAATAAAGATATTAAAGGCGTCTCTGCACAATTGCGTCGAACAGTGTGATAGAAAAGGAATAGCTGCTCCTACGTCTACACGCAACTGCAATATTATGATAAGGCATCAACATCATGCGTGTAACACGCTGATTTCATTTCATATTAATATAGATATAGGGATGGAATGCAATTCTTCCTGGAAGGAAACGGGGTAGTAGTACTGCAACTGCAACGCTAACAGCAATGGCAGAAGGCCTCCGCGTCCTCGACACGGCCATCGTCACGCCCTCCGGCCCCGCGCTACCGCCCTCCTCCCTCCTCCCTCCCGCTCACCATCCTCGACCTGCAGTGGCTCCACTCCCCGCCCGTCGAGCGCATCTTCTTCTACCGCCTCAACGCACCTGAGGCTGAGACCGACCTCCCCACCCTCCTCTCCACCCTCAAGGACTCCCTCTCCACGGCCCTCCGCCTCTTCTTCCCGCTCGCCGGCCACGTCCACCTCACCCCCGGCACCACACCCACCCGCCACGACATCTTCTACCAGCCCGGAGACGGCGTCGCCTTCACGCTCGCCGAGTACGACGCCGACGTCACCGATCTCGCGTCCCACGACCACCCAAGGCAGGTCAGCGAGCTCGCCCAGCTCGTCCCGCGCCTGCAGCATCCCGTCGACGGCGGAGCAGCGCTCCTCGCCGTGCAGGCCACCGTGCTGCGCCACCGCCGGGCCCTCGCCCTCGGCGTCACCGTGCACCACGTCGCCTGCGACGGCGCGGGATCCACCAACTTCCTCCACACCTGGGCGGCCGCCGGCCTGCACCGGAGCGGAGGAATTACCGGCGCCTCCTGTCGTCGACCGGACGCTCATCGCCGATCCCCAAGGCCTCTACGACCACTACACCAACAACTTGCCGAGCACCCAAGAGGTGGAGTTCATCAAGATGTCCCCAGACCAGCTCCTTGCCACATTCACACTGTCCAGGGAGCACCTGCAGAGCGTCAAGGACGCGGTCGCCGGCGAGTCCGCGCGGCGTGGCCAGCCTCCGCCGCGCTGCTCCACGCTGGTCGCCGCCTTGGGCTTCATCTGGTCCTGCTACTGCCGAGCCAAAGCGGAGACCGTCACCGAGGCCGAGCCAACCTACTTCATAGTCCCCGTGGATCACAGGCAGTGGATGAAGCCGCCCGTCCCGGCGACCTACTTGGGCAACTGCATCGGCCCAGCAATCTGCGCCGCGCCCAAGAAGGAACTCGCTTCAGGCGGCGCGGGCGGCCTACTGACGGCGTGCGCGGCGATAACGGCGGGCATCGAGAAAGCGGTGGCGACGCCGGAGTGGGAGACGTTGATGGAGCGCGTGAAAGAGGTGGGAGCGCGCGGGGTGCTGTCGGTGGCGGGATCGCCGAGGCTCCGCGTGTACGACGTGGACTTTGGGTTCGGGCGGCCGGTGAAGGTGGAGATCCTGTCCGTGGCGAGGACAGGGGCGATAGCGGTGGCGGAGAGCGGCGGCGTGGGCATCTCCTTGCCGCCGGCCGGCATGGAGGCGTTCCGGAGGTGCTTCGCCGATGCCATCGTCACACTAGACAGACTTGTTAATTGCTCTCTTGTGACAAGGCAAAGTCGTACGGATTAGTGGTGCCAGCCACTACATTTATTGTACTCCACTACTTTTCATGTCCTAATAGGAATAGGACTCGTATCGTGTCCTAATAGGACTTGCCATGCAAGGAGACCGAGACTGTTCCGAAAAGCACCAGGAGTCGGGGTCGGTCGGTTAAGCTGTATCTATATATAAACAGGTCGAGACCGCTAGATAGATACACTGATTTCTCCGTGCATCCATCCATGGCGTCGCCATCGACGATGGTCGAGAAGATCTTCACGGTCCCCGACTACCCCAACTTGCCCACCCTCCCCTCGCTGACTCTGGGCAGGATCCAGTTCCGCGGTCACGTCTGGCACGTCACGGCGCGTACCTTCAAGGAAGACTCGGTCGTTGTATCCGTCAGCAACTACGACGCCTTAAAACTGCTAATGTTTGGCGTCGGCCTTGATGGTGATAACGTCACGCACTCGGCCTCGGGCACCACCATCTCCATTGAAATCTTGGACTTGCTCGGGGAGCACACCGTCTTCCGCACGGAGAAGACGCTAGCCAACGATATCTGGTACGAGTCGTTGATTGTCAAGACGATGGACCTGGAGAAATCGCCGATCATCTGCGTTCTCAGCAACAATTTCATCGTCAGATGTACTCTTTCTGTCGGAGTATTATTCCGGCAATACTAATTATGGGGCGGTGTGAGCACAGCAAATCAGGATGGCTGCACACGGGAGACAAGATTTAGACAGGTTCGGGCCCTCTCGGAGAGGTAATACCCTACGTCCTGTGTTTGGTGGCTGGTATTGCTGTATCCCGAGTGCCGCAGACCCTAGAGAATCGATCTCGAAGGGGCCTGAGCTATGAAACAATAGAGATGATGCTGGATGTAAAGGCGATGCCGATCGGAGGTCCCCTACCGAGCCTTATATAACCGGCCGGAGTAGGGTTACAGAGTCCGGATCGGGTTAACAGATATGTTTCCTATTCGGTTACAACCAATTCCGGGTAGCCGGACTGGTACTAGTCCTTGTCTTGTACTCCACGTCGGTGAGTCGCCCCCGTGTTGTAGTCGGACTCCGAGTAGTCGGCCTGGCCCATCCCGTGGCCGGGAGGCCGGATTCGTCCTCCTTGGTGATACCCGGGTGGCATATCACCATCAGTAGCCCCCGAGTCCTCCGCGGTCTTGCCGCTGCCTGCCTCTTCCCCCGATTAGGTTTTCCGACTGGCCTTGGCTTGCTGGGAGATCGCGAAGGGCTGACTGGACTCCTGTGGAAAAGACAATTAAAGCCAAGTAACATTCACCCGTAAGGCAGGAACGTTAAAGGCAGGTGAGCTATTAACGGGTAATCTCTGGTGGCATCCGGTCCATCCCTGGGGACAGGGACCGGCTGATAACCCAGCGTGGGGCTTGCCATCAATCCCGACTGAGTTCCCGAGTAGCACCCGGCCTTCCCGAGTGGGTCAAAGCCGGCTTGTGTCCCCTGAAGGAATGCCTCTGAAACTCCAAGTCCGAACCAGAGAAAACAGTCACGGCGCATAGGTTCCTGAGTTTCGAAGTCTTATGCCAGGTCATTCCACTGAATCTGGGGATCCCAGATACCAAGGCTTCGAGGCCGGAGCGCCCGATGAGCCTGGGTGAAGAATCCGGCAGCTCCGAGCTGCTCAGCATCCGACTTGAGGCCCTCGGAAGGCACGCCATTTCTGTCCCTCACTCGGGTGTAATCAGCCGACTGCGTTCCTCGCTGGAGGCCAGCCTCTGATACCCTCTGTAGCCAAAGCGCCCGACGCCGAGTCTTACCCGGCAGCCAGCTAGTGATTCTCGGAGAAATACGCTTTCGCCACCTGTAGCGGAGACGCATTCCGACGGGTTGAATAGCCTGGAGGGCTAACCGTCGGATCTCCTTTATTAAGCCGCACGAATCATGGCGCCATCAAGTCGTGGGTGCGGGATACCCGCAACGTGGCCTGCCCGAAACGCGCGGCGGAATCCGGAACGGCGCGGACGTGGCCGCGGTGAATCCAGAACGTGCGATCGTGGGGAATCCGAACCGCCCGGTCGCTCCCCTTTATATTCGGCAGCGGCTGCGGGAGGGTCCCACGCTCTCAAACACTTCCGCATTCACCCTGCACTTGCCGCTTCGTCTTCCCCTCGCCCCCAATCGCTCCGCGCGCTCCAAAACCCTAATCCCCGTCCCGGCTCCGTCGGATGCAAGCCCCGGACTGGGAAGCCGATCCTAACGAAGCCGAGGAGGACGCCTTGGTCTGGAAGCTGCTGTCCGGAGAAGAAGGAGAAGGAGCATCCGCCGAACCGATGGCCTCTTGGCAGAAATCGACGACGACGGAGGCGAGACTGGAGACCCTCGTCCGGATGGGGGTCCTGCCGCCCAAAGAACTAGTCGAGTGGCGCGCCGCCTTGGGAGAGGACATTCCCACCCCAAACACCGGCGAGCTGGTGGTCCACAGCCTGTTCTTCGAGCGGGGGCTCTCGGTGCCAGTCCACCCATTCCTGCGCGGGCTCCTCTACTACTACGGGCTGGAGCTGCACAACCTCAACCCCAACAGCATTCTGCACGTCTCCAGCTTCATCACGCTCTGCGAATGCTTCCTCGGCATTCGTCCACACTTCGCGCTGTGGAAGCACCTTTTCATGGTGAAGCCGCAGCCGAGCAGGGATCACCCGGCCGTAGTCGGGGGTGCCGGGTTCCAGCTGAGATCCGGTACGGCGAAGGTTACCCGGCTCCGCCGATGCCGACGTCCCTCAAGGGGTGGCACGCCCAATGGTTCTACTGCGCCAACCCCGACCCGGCGCTGCCGGCCTTCTCAGGCCAAGCACCAGTAGTCAAGCCAAGCTGGTCGGACCTGCCTCCGGAGCGAGAGGAAGGCAGCGCCGCCGTGCTGATGGGGAAGCTCAGCCAGGCGATGAACGCAGGGCTCACCGGGACGGTCGTCGTCGCGACCTTCGTCCGGTGGCGGGTGCAGCCGGCCAAGCTCCGGGCGCACCCCATGTATGAGTACACCGGCCCGGAGGACTCGACTCGGGAGGCCGCCGACGAGCTGTCGGAGGGCGAAGTGCAGAGCCGGCTGGAGAAGCTTCTGGCCCAGGGAGCGAGCCTGGACTTCTCCGACCGACCGGCCCCTTTCTGCCGGGCGAACGCGCCGAACGACGTAAGTATCCGAAGTCGTGCCTTTTTGGTTAAACCGCTGGCCGAGCCTGACTCGGGCACTGTCTTCATTTCTTCGCAGGATCTGTTCGGCTTCTGTTCCAGCGCTCCCCTCCCGGAGGACGAGATCTGGAACCAGCCACGGTACGCAGACGTCCCGGCGGGCGGAGCCCCGCCGGCGGGGACGCCCCCTTCTGGTACCGGCCCTCGACGGGGGCCGGGTCTTCTAAGAGCACCGGGCCCTCCAAGGGGAAGGGCCCGGCGATTGTAAAGCCCCCTCCGCCGAGCACGGCCGCCCAGGACGAGGAGGAGGAGTCGTCGGATGATGGCAGCGCCTTCCGGGTGAAGGCGAGGAGGAAGCCAGCGGGCACCGGTCCGAAGACATGAGGCGGCTCTGACGCCGCGCGGGGCGCCGCTCCGGCTAGACGGGGCGCCCCGGCCTCCCGCGCTCGCCCGGCGGCTCTGCCCGCCGCGGGGGTCGCGCCGACAAGGTCGGGCGATCGCTTTGCCGGGGGCGCGAGCCCGGCGGCGCCGGCTGGCGCTGATGCCGCGCCACCGGGACCAGAGGTCTCTGCCACCGGCGGCGGTCCGGCGGCGGCTGGTGATGACGCTCCCCCCAGTCGGGGGGAGAAGAGAGACGCCGATGCTGCCTTCGGGGCCGCCGGCGGGTCGGGAACCGCGCCGACCCCGACTGCCGCTACAGCCGGGCCGCGGGTCACGGGGTCCAAGAAGCGCCTCGTCGCCCCTCGGTCTTCAAAGTATGTCCCTTTGCCGAGCACTTTTGCAGTTTCTTGCCTTTCTTCATGCGCTGACGTGGTCGGTGTGGCCTCCGCAGGACGCGAAGGGTGGGGGACATCTCGAAGGTGGTCCCGGACGCCACAGGGTCCAGCCAGGGTGAAGGCCCTGCCACCTCGGATGCCCGGGCGTCCTCGCCTCCGGCTGCGGCGGATTCCTCATTGCCCCGGCCGCAGTCGCCTCCGCCCGCGGTGCTCCCCAGCCTTTCGCCGAGCGGCCCGGCGCGCAGCCAGCCGCGCCGGTTGCTCCTCAAGGGAGGGCCTCGCCCGGAGCTTCGACGCCGGTGGCGCCCGCGGGTGCCGGTGAAGATGCGGCGCTGGGCAAGGATGCGGCGACGGCTGAAGGTCCGAGTCCCCGCGCGCCCTCGCCGATGCGAGAGATCAGCGCGGCTCCGCCTCCCAAGCCATGCTCCGAGCTGGTACGCCGACCGCTCCGAGTCCGGGGTGCGGACGGTGGGGATCCGGCTTCGACGGTTGACGACGTCGAGGAGGAGAAGGAGTGGCGGGACGCGGCGGCCGCCGCTGAGGAGATCGGGGAGATCCTCCCTGCACTGATGAAGGCGGCGAAGGAGGGCGCCAATCTTCTGAACGGCAGGCTGCTGCCCTTGATGGAGGTGAGTTGTTTCTCCCGTTGAGTAGATCCCTTGGGGAGTAGCCCCCGGGCCTCTGCCCGACTGAGTTAGTCGGGCGGAGGGTCCTTTGCTTTTCCCTTGTAGTCTTCACTCGGGGTGCACGAACAGTGCACCCAGAGGGTGTAGCCCCCGAGCCTGCGGTTGACTACAATAGTCGGGCGGAGGGTATAGTTGTCCTCTTTTGTCCTTTGTCAGTCGGACTCGGGGTGCACGAACAGTGCACCCAGAGGGTGTAGCCCCGAGCCTCCGCTTGGTCCTTGGGACCAAGTGGAGGGTTTAATTGATCTTCCCGGGTGACTTCATGTTCTGACTTTTCGTTTGGCGCAGAAGCTGTATCGGCGGTCGGAGGAGAAGACCGCCTTTCTCCAAGACCGACTGCCGGTCCTTGATCGCCTGGATCTGCGGAAGTCCGAATGGGACAAGATCACCGCAGAGCGGCAGTCGGCGGAGGACGTGGCCCGCAAGCGCGGGGTGGAGATCACCGGCCTGAAGGCCGGCCTTTCGCAGGAAATGGCGAAGTCCCAAGGTAAGTCAAGCGAGTGACCTTGGTGCCTTTCCCTCGTCTGTTTGTCGTTGTGCTGACAGGGTGTCATCTGCAGCAGCCGAAGAGGAGGTCGCTCGGCTGAGGTCGGAGCTCGAGGCGATGACGGCCCGAGCCCGCGATCTGGACGCCGCCAGGGAGCAGGCTCGGAAGCTCGAGGAGGAGCTGGCGGCGGAAAAAAACCCGCACGGAGGAGCTTGGGCGCGAAGCCGAGTCTGCGGCCAAGAAGGCCGTGGACTTAGAGACGGCGCTTGCGTCGGAGAAGGTTCGCGCCGACTTGGCTGAGAGGATGGAGAAACAACTCGGACGCGACGCCGAGTCGGCGGCCAAGAGAGCCGTGGACGCGGAGGCAGCCGCCGAAGCCGCGAAGAAGGCCCTTGCGGCGGCGGAGTCCAGTAAGTGCGGTTTCTTGGCTTTGGCCCGTCCGGCTGTCTCCTTTTTGCTCAATTGCCTTTTGTGGTGCAGAGTCGAAGGCGGCCCTTGAAAAGTCCCGTGGGATCCTCGGGTCGCTGATGAAGGCCGGGCAGGCGGCGTGCAGCGCCCTCTGGCCGGACGAGGCGGCGCCGGACTCCGTCGCGGTGGTCGCCGAGCGGCTGAACGAAGTACCGACCCGAGTGGCCTTCATCGAGGAGGAGAGCGCGAGGACGGGGGCGGCCTGGTCTTGGCAGTGGCGCGGTCCCACTACCCGACGCTGGACCTAGAGGCCATCGGGGAGGGGTACGCGGCGGACCTGCCCGACGAAGACATCCCGGGGATGGTGGAGTCCGTCGAGCCCACCGTCGAGTCGCTGCTAAGTCGCTCCGGCCTGTAGATAATAGGAGTAGATGTGAACTGCTCGGAATAGCCGAGTAGATTTTGTAAAGGACTTGGGGGTGCCGAGTTGCTTTGTTGTGCACTCGGGATGCCCGAGTGACTTGTGTTAACTTTGCAAGTTTTAACAAGTAAAGTTGTGGCCCCATCGGAAAAACTTGTGTTCCTGTGTATGTAAGTTTGTGCGTTTGTACTCTTTGCCGATCCGTCGTAGCCTCCTTTGCGTCGGGATTAGCCGTGGGCGTGTGTCCCGAGTAGCGTAAGGGTGTGGCGTAGACCGGCGATCGGAGTCAAGGAGTGAACGTTAGACTTGTATACACAGTACTTAAGCATTTTGCGCTGATGGTGACCCGGATGGTAATCCGTCGAGTGCCTGCCACGAACGGGCGCAGCGAGGCAGTCGGGTAGAGTGATACTTTTGAACAAAGGCGAACTCTTTATTATTATGTCTGATACACTGAGAAAAAGGGTTTAAGCGTAGAAGCGACGTAGCTGTTCGATGTTCCACGCGTTGGTGAAGACGTTGCCGTCACTGTCCTTCAGTCGGTAAGCCCCCGGGCGTAGCACCTCAGCAATTATGTACGGGCCTTCCCATGGCGGCGAGAGCTTATGCTGCTCCTTGTTCGATTGGACTCGTCGTAGAACCAGGTCGCCGACATTGAAGGAGCGGCCGCGCACGTGCCGACTGTGGTAGCGCCGTAGGGCCTGCTGGTACTTAGCCGACCGAAGGAGGGCGACTTCGCGGGCTTCTTCGAGCTGGTCGAGGGCGTCGTGCCGAGCTTCTTCTGACTCGGCATCGTTGAAGGTGCGGACACGTGGGGACCCGTACTCCAGGTCAGTCGGGAGGACGGCCTCAGCACCGAAGACCATGAAGAAGGGTGTGTAACCGGTGGACCGGTTTGGCGTTGTCCGGAGGCTCCAAAGTACAGATGGTAGCTCGGCTGCCCACTTGCCTGCGAATTTGTTCAGTCGCTGAAAAATTCGAGGCTTGAGGCCTTGAAGTATTAGCCCGTTGGACCACTCGACTTGCCCGTTGGCGCGTGGGTGTGCCACGGCGGCGAAATCGAGGCTGATGTTGAAGTCGTCGCAGAACTGGAGGAACGCGCGACCGGTGAACTGAGTGCCGTTGTCGGTGATGATGCTATTAGGCACGCCGAACCGGAAAACGATGTCCGGACGAACTCGACGGCCTTCTTAGCAGTTATCGTGGCGACCGGCTTAGCTTCAATCCACTTGGTGAACTTGTCGACTGCGACGAAGAGGTGCGTGTAGCCCCCGGGCGCTTTCTTGAACGGGCCGACCATATCCAGCCCCCAGACGGCGAAGGGCCAGGTAAGCGGTATGGTCTGGAGGGCCTGGGCCGGCAAGTGTGTCTGCCGGGCGAAGTACTGGCACCCTTCGCAAGTGCGGACGATGTGTTCCGCGTCGGACACGGCAGTCGGCCAGTAGAAACCCTGTCGGAATGCCTTCCCGACTAAGGACGCGGGCGCCGCGTGGTGTCCGCATACTCCCGAGTGGATGTCACGTAGCAGTTGTTTTCCCTGGTCCTCAGGTATGCACCGTTGGAGGATCCCGGAGGTGCTCTTCTTGTAGAGCTCGTCGTCTATGATGACGAAGGACTTGGCGCGTCGCGCGATGCGGCGTGCCTCGGTCTTATTCGGCGGGAGGGTGTCCCGCAAGATGTAGTCGAGAAAAGGTGTCGTCCAGTCGGGGGTGACCACAAGGACCTCCGCAGGAGGTCGCTGAGTGGCGTCATTCTCCGGGACTTGTTGTTCTTCGGTCTCGGGTGTTTTTTCCGCCTTGATAGAGGGAGTATGCAACTCCTGGAGGAAAACTCCCGTCGGGACGACGTCCCGACTGGATCCCAGTTTGGCGAGTGCGTCGGCATCCTCGTTGTCTCGGCGCAGAACATGGGTAATCTCCAGACCGTCGAACTTGGCTTCAAGCTTGCGGACTTCTTGGCAGTAGGCTTCCATGGAAGGGTCTCGGCACGACCAGTCCTTCATGGCCTGCCGGACTACTAATTCCGAGTCGCCGCGCGCGAGGAGGCGGCGAATTCCGAGTGAAACCGCAAGACGAAGACCGTGGAGCAGAGCCTCATACTCGGCGACGTTGTTGGATGCCGGGAAGTGGATCTGCAGTACGTATTTGAAGCGCTCACTCTTGGGAGAGATGAGCACAACGCCAGCCCCCGCGCCCTGGAGCATCAGAGAGCCGTCGAAGTAGAGTACCCAGTGCTCGAGGTCGACAACAGAGGGCGGGGACTGAACTTCTGTCCACTCGGCCAGGAAGTCGGCGAGAGCCTGGGACTTGATAGCCGTGCGGGGAGCGTAGACGATGCTGAACGCCATAAGCTCCATGGCCCACTTTGCGATCCGACCTGTGGCGTCGCGGTTGTTGATGACGTCGGAGATCGGGAAGGAGCTGACCACCGTGATGGGGTGGCCCTGGAAGTAGTGGACGAGCTTCCGTGATGTTATGAAGACCGCATAGGCTATCTTCTGGATCTGCGGGTACCGCGCCTTGGACTCGGAGAGTACTTCACTGATGAAGTAAACCGGGCGCTGTACCTTCTGAATATGACCGGGCTCGGAACGTTCCACGACCAAGACCGTGCTGACTACCTGAGTAGTCGCTGCGACGTAAAGAAGCAGCGGTTCATTGGGCATGGGAGACGCCAGCACCGGGGGGGTAGCCAAGAACTTCTTCAGGCCGTCCAAGGCGTCCTGGGCCTCGGGAGTCCAGGTGAAGGTATCCGACTTCTTCATGAGTTTGTAGAGGGACATGGCCTTCTCGCCGAGTCGGGAGATAAATCGACTGAGAGCTGCCATGCACCCGGTAAGCCTTTGGACGTCTTTGAGGTTCTTTGGTGGGGCCATCTTGAGGATGGCATCGATTTTCTCCGGGTTGACCTCGATCCCTCGCTCGGAAACAAGGAAGCTGAGTAGCTTGCCCGAAGGGACCCCGAAAACACACTTCTCGGGGTTAAGTTTCATGCTGAATCTTCGAAGGTTGGCGAAGGTCTCTCCCAAGTCACTCAGGAGGTCTTCTTTCTTTTGGGACTTGATCACCACATCGTCGACATAGGCTTGCACGTTCCGGCCGATCTGGGACTGAAGGCAGCGCTGTATGCACCGTTGGTACGTAGCGCCGGCATTCTTGAGTCCGAAAGGCATGGAAACGTAGCAGAAAGCGCCGAATGGAGTGATGAAAGATGTCTTGATCTCGTCGTCCTCCTTCATCTTGATCTGGTGATAGCCCGAGTAGGCGTCGAGAAAGCATAGAATTTCGCACCCGGCCGTGGAATCAACCACTTGGTCGATGCGAGGAAGAGTGAAGGGATCTTTGGGACACGCCTTGTTAAGGCTAGTATAATCAACACACATCCTCCACTTTCCATTCTTTTTGCGAACAAGAACTGGGTTCGCTAACCAGTCGGGATGATACACTTCTTTAATAAAACCAGCTGCTAAGAGCTTGGCTATTTCTTCTCCTATGGCCTGACGTCTATCTTCAGCGAATCGGCGTAAGCGCTGTTTGACCGGCTTGGCGTCCGGCCGAACGTTGAGAGAGTGCTCGGCAGCCTCCCTTGGAACCCCGGGCATGTCGGAGGATGTCCAAGCAAAGATGTCCCGATTGTCCTGAAGGAAGCTGACGAGCGCGCTTTTCTATTTGTCGCTGAGCGCAGTCCCGATCTGCGTCGTCTTGGAGGAGTCTTCGGGGTCGAGTTGGATCGACTTGGTGTCCCGCGCCGACTGAAAAGATGCCGACGTCGAAGCTTTCTTGGATGGCGGTGCTTCCTCGACCACGGCTGACTTGAGGTTGGAGAGTATGGCCTCGGAGATCTGGGTCGCGGCGAGGTTGCAGTTCTCGAGATCACACGTGTAAGCATGCTGGAAGCTGCTCTGCACTGTGATAACCCCATGGGGGCCCGGCATCTTGAGCTTCAGGTAGACGTAGCTGGGGACAGCCATGAACTTGGCGTAGCAGGGACGACCTAGGATGGCATGATATGATCCCGAGAAGTCGACGACCTCAAAGGTGAGGGTCTCGGTCCGGAAGTTGTCGGGAGTGCCAAATGTAACGGGCAGGCTGACCTGCCCGAGTGGACTCGCCATCTTGCCGGGTACTACCCCATGGAAGGGAGCACCAGTCGGCCTGATCTCGGATCGAGGGATCTTCATGTCGTCGAGAGTCTTGACGTAGAGGATGTTGAGACCACTCCCGCCGTCCATGAGGACCTTGGTGAGGCGGACGCCGGAGACAATCGGGTCCACCACCAGGGGGAAGCGTCCCGGCTGGGGTATGTAGTCGGGGTGATCCGTGCGTCCGAATGAGATTACGGACTCGGACCATCGCAGGTACTTGGGCACGGCCGGTTCCGCTGCGTTGACCTCTCGTTCAATGATCTTCTGGCGACGTTTGGTCTCGTAGCCGTTGGGACCGCCAAAGATCATCAAGCAAGCGGTCTCTTTCGGGAACTCGTCTCCCTCGTCTTGAGGGGGTTCCTTCTTGCCTTTGTTAGAGGCGTAGGGCTTGTTCAGGTTCTTCAAGAGGTTGCAATCGCGTGTCAGATGATTGGACTTGGGTCCATGGAAGTGACACGGCTGACTCATCATCTCTTTGAAGGTTGTGTTGGTGCGCGGTGGGCGGCGCGCTGGAGCGCGCTCGGCAGCAGCGACGAGGTCACCGCCCTTGCGCTTGCGGTGCTTCTTTCTAGATGACTCGGGCTGGTCATCCCGACTGGAGGACTCGGGCACCTTGCCCTTGCCTCTGCCCTTGTCATCCCGAGTAACACTGCGGACAGCCTCTTCGCCGGTAGCGAAGCTGTTGGCTATGTCGAAAAGCTCACGAGTAGTCTGTGGATTCTTCCGCGCAATCTTGTGGATCAGATCGGTGCTCCGAACTCCTTTGGAGAAAGCGGTAATGACGTCGCCCTCCCGGATCTCGGGCAGAGAATTCTTCTTCTTAGAGAAGCGTTGGATGTACTCACGGAGAGTCTCATCCGCCCCTTGTGTACAGCTGTGGAGATCCCACGCGTTCCCGGGCCGATTGTAGGTGCCTTGGAAGTTGTTCACGAAGAGGGTCTCGAGGTCTTTCCACGTATGGATGCACCCCGGAGGTAGGCTGGTCAACCAAGCTCGCGCTGAGTCGGCCAGGAAGAGCGGCAGGTAGTGGATCGCGACGTAGTCGTTCCCACCGTTGGTTCTGCACGCTGTGTGGTAGTCGGACAACCAGATGTCCGGTCGCGTCTCGCCCGTGTACTTGTCGACGCCGGTGACCCGGAATCGCGGCGGGAAGATGACGCTACGGATACGTGGGCCGAATGCTTTCGGGCCCGAGTACCCCAAGCCGGAGGAAGTCGGAGGGGAACGTTCCCGGCTGGTGGCGCCGCTATCATTGCGGTGGTTACCACGATTTTCTCCCCTGGAACCGTGATGAGCGCTTCTCTCTGTGTCCGCGGGGTTCCTAGGTCCGAGCCGATTGTGGACCGGTGTAGCTTGTCGGGCGTTCCTTTCGGCATCTCGCCGAGCACGGGTCCTGGCGTCTATGGTGCCACGAGCGTCTCGATCGGCGCCGAGTCGCCCATGGACGTTGCCTGCCGGCTGACGCCGGTCGGGACTTGCTCGTCGCCCATCCGCGCGTGATGGACTCTTCTGGGGCGTAGAGCGCCGGCTCCTGACACCTGCGGAGGAGCTGGGGCGATCTTCGGAGGCTTCTGCGTGCTGGAGGGCGGTTTGCTCTAGCAGGATGCGGAGCCGTCGAAGTTCTTCGTATCCCGGGTTGCCCTCGGGGATCTCGATGGCGTGTGCCGCCATGGTGGCTGCAACGATGTTGTGACTCGGGAGGGGAAAAATCGTAACCCCATCCTTCTCACGCATGCGGAGCTCGTTGTGGACTTGGCGTCCTCGAATCCTCATGTCGTCGTTGCGTTGTTGGTCGTCTCGCTGGCGAGCGAGCCGAGTCTGCTGCTCGATCAACTCTTCCTCCTTAGCAAGGAGTCGGAGTCGGGTGGCCTCGAGCTCGTCCGGCGTTTGTTGCTCAATGGGGACTTCTTGGCCGTCATTGCCGTCTAGCGTGCCGGCATTGGCCATGAAGACTTCCCGGGACGGATGGTGGCTGCCAGAGCTTTCATCCTCGTCCGAGTAATACTCGAGGACAGGGAGGAGAGAGTCGATGGCGCCGACCAGTCGGGATCCGAGTGCGAACTCGTGTGCAATAAACGGATCCGATTTCGGCGAAGCCTCTTCCCTGGGGAGAGGGGCCGAGCGTGTGGGCTTCGTGGGAGTCCCGTGCTGAAGAGCTGGTGAAGCCTCTGCCGATCGGGACGTCGCCGAGTAGCAGAGGTGAAGCTGGCCGATCTTGTCGGCGATGAAGTCCAACCTCCCAAATCGGAAGAGTTGGCCAGGGTCCGGGGCAGCGCTGATGAAGGCGAACTTCAGGCTGCTTCCCGAGACGAAAACGTTGTTGTTGTTGGCGAAAGCCATCCCGACTCGTGCAGATGGATCTATGCGCACGGGCCCCCTACCTGGCGCGCCAACTGTCGGAGTATTATTCCGGCAATACTAATTATGGGGCGGTGTGAGCACAGCAAATCAGGATGGCTGCACACGGGAGACAAGATTTAGACAGGTTCGGGCCCTCTCGGAGAGGTAATACCCTACGTCCTGTGTTTGGTGGCTGGTATTGCTGTATCCCGAGTGCCGCAGGCCCTAGAGAATCGATCTCGAAGGGGCCTGAGCTATGAAACAATGGAGATGATGCTGGATGTAAAGGCGATGCCGATCGGAGGTCCCCTACCGAGCCTTATATAACCGGCCGGAGTAGGGTTACAGAGTCCGGATCGGGTTAACAGATATGTTTCCTATTCGGTTACAACCAATTCCGGGTAGCCGGACTGGTACTAGTCCTTGTCTTGTACTCCACGTCGGTGAGTCGCCCCCGTGTTGTAGTCGGACTCCGAGTAGTCGGCCCGGCCCATCCCGAGGCCGGGAGGCCGGATTCGTCCTCCTTGGTGATACCCGGGTGGCATATCACCATCACTTTCCAAGCTCGACATAAAGAAGAGGAAGAAGAGCTGCAACAGGTGGTACCAGCAGCTTACAAACTTGCCCAATTATCTACAAGACAGGCGCCTTAGAAGAAGCTTGGAGTCCAAGCCCACGATGACCATCTTGGAGGGGGGCGTCTTGGCTGGGTCCCACACGCTCACCATCGAAAGCTTCTCTAAGCTCAAGGCCGCGCTCCGGATCGGCAAGTGCGTCTACTCCACGCGCTTCTGCCTAGGCGGGAGCACATGATACTTTAAGTTATACCCCAACGGTTTATCCGAGGCCGGCAAGCACTTGGTGCTCTTGTTCCTCACCCGCGCGACTTCAGACGTCGACGAGCCGGCAACGACGGCCGAGTTCAACTTCGAGCTGCTCGCGGGGGTCCACGGCGCCAAGTACTACGAGTCCAGGAAAATGAAGCACACGTTCGACCGTGCCAACTCCCAGTGCGCCCAGTTCGTGCTGACCACGTCGGCCTCCAAACACGACCACCTTATTGTCCGGTGCCGCCTTGCCGTGCTCTCTGTCCCTGCCACCGCGCCGACCATGGCAGGCTCCGAATCAGATTCAGTCCTCACTCCTTTGTTGAGCACCATTCATGTTTGATGAGATCCCTACCTATGTACTTTTACTTTTCTGTAGTAGTATTTGTCCACAGTTCAGCATTTAAAATTGACCTTTTTGAATATATATTATGCACTTTGAACTCATGGCACAATTCTGAAAATAGAAGAATTACTCCATAGCTAGTGCGTACCTTTTTATGTTAACCTGGACTACTACTGGATCCATCCATCCATATATCAACGTTTTTCCAGCCTGCCGTTCGGACTCCGGACTAGATTCAATCACGCTCATGCGCCAATTGATGAAAAAGTATAGCTAAAAGAACAGGATGGAATATATAAAAGAGGAAATTACACGGGAGATACATAAACTTGCCAGCTAGTTTCAAATTAGTACAAAAACTACCAAAACGTTTCACGGGGCTACCAAAACGTTTCACGGGGCTCACGCCGGTAAAAAAAACGTCACGTCGCGTCGCGTCGGGCTTGTGGAGTGCGACGCGCGGCGCGTCGCCTCTGCCCAGTGCGACGCCTGACACAGGCTTTGTTTTTTTTTCCTTGTTTGGAACTCGGTTTGGGCAGACAAAGGTAGAAAAATTAAGCTGTGATGAGCTTGATTAAATTGTTTACTATTTTGTAAAAAAAATATCTATATTATAACATGTATTTTTCTAGTTTGGAGAGAAAAACATGAGAACAACAAAATAATGGCTGATGAGCTCTACAAAATTTGAACAAGAATAACCAGATATATTGCATAGAAATAAACAAAGTGACGATAATCAGCCTCTTCCTCTCTTATGCCTTGGTGGCATGATCAGAGGGAAATGTGAACTGTGACCGTGGTGTTGGGTTGGTCCGGAGATTGTAGGACGGAGTTTGCTGACTATCTTGCGTAACATCCGGCTGTGTAGGAATCTGGCTGTACAGAAGCTCGTCAGCTTGAAACAAATTGTCTATCCAGTGATGGCCCTGAGAGCCCTCCGCCATATCGTGGGATGACGCACCCTGGTAAGCAGGTCCTCCAACGAGGGACTGATACTGAATATTCGAAACAAAACACGGGTTCTGCACAGGAAAGACACTCTCATCCATCAGCGGCAAATCGAGGTTGTGTATTGTCTGCAAAAAAAATAATCATAATTAAATGTGTAAGATTAACTATAAGCAAGTAAATAGTTGCTAGGTTAAATTTAAACTTTCGTACCTCTCTGCTTGCACCTCCATGAGAGCTTTGGCCATGCGCATACGGCGATTCTATGTCGTACTGAGGCGACAAAGTGATAAATTGCATACCAAAAATAATTTAAAATAATTTTAGCACTTATTTTCTTTACTGATTAGAAGATAGTACACGTACCTCTGTGCTTGAACCTCCTTGAGAGCTCTGGTCCTGCTCGTGCATCCTCAGAGGATCTGTACTAGCTCTCCTAGACGGGTCTCTCATGAGTGTCATGTTAGGGCGTATGGACGACTTGAAACGTAGGCATCAAGGTCAGGTAAACATCAGTATGACCACGGAGTATCGTATGTAGATTACATGTTTCATATCGTTTAATTTAGATAGCATACCTCCCCAAGTGCGCCTCCTTCAGAGCTCTGGCCCTGCTCGTGCATGCTTGGAAATCCTGTATGAGCTCTCAAAGACGAGTTCCGCATGAGCGTCGTGTCAGCTCGCATGGTCGGCTACGGATGCAAGCAGTACGGTAAAGTTAACATGAGCATAAGTAAGATAACCTCCGACATTTAAAAAGACATACCTCTCGATCTCGATATCCAGAAGCGGATACTGAACTGCGGGCCAGACTTGGTCGTACCTCACTTGGACGTGCTTTTGAACGTGCCTCACTTGGACGCGCTGACCTCTGCTCGGGTATGTTGAACGCACCGCGTATTATGTCATCAGACCGACCGCATCTTAAATTCTTCAAAATGCCCTTCGCATCTTCGTACATTTGCTTCGCCTTTTGTATAAGGGAGGGGTCCTGATTATGGCTTGCGCGAATGACGGAAGCAGCAGTATCCTGGATGCGTAACGCCCTATCGAACTGCGTGAAAAGATCGTCATGTACTTGAGGGTTGAAATTCATAACTCATAACCTCATATGATTATTTACCGTGTCATCACGAATCGAAGCTCTGTGCCGATCCATCGCTAACCGTAGTTGCTGTGAATGCGTGAGTGAAGGTGGTCTCGATGGTGGATTAGAAGTGAGCCTACTGCGCGTCCTCGGCACATACCAGCGTATGTATTCGTCATACGTGCGCTCGTCGTACGGCCTGCATATAACTTCATATTGTAATCATCCACATTTACATAATTGTTGGCACACATGAAAGCTATTTACCGGTCTTCCCGGATGACCTCTAGTGGAGCCCTATTATCCCAACTGTCCTTCCATACGCGTTGCACCCCACTCCAATCGTCGTCTCTTCTGGTTTTCTTGTCCTGCCTGTGTTACAAATATGACATGACAAAAGGTACAGAAATGAAAATATTTATAAAGTTTGATTATGACTTACTCATGAACCTTGTTCTCGAGCCCTCTATTATCTGGAGGGGGGACACATTGGAAGAGACCAAATTGTCTCATGACACGCCCCGGTGAATACGGTTCCACCATGTGTGAGAATACCAGGTGCGATGTTGTCAACCAGAGGTGCATATCCATGAAACACTGACCTGACAACCCTGCAGGCGCGACACTGTAAATATGATCTTCTGTCCAGGGGAACCATACGACACCATTTTGGTGCAACATCTCGAACTCCTGGTGGTAGAACACGTAGCACCTGGCCGACACTTCCCGAGCCCATGTCAGCGTGGCATATGTCCACCGAGTCCCCATAGTGGCGTCAATGCTGTATTCCTCGCCTACGGGGTACGGGTGGACCGGATCTGTGATCTGTGGACGTCCAATCGGAAAGTGCTCCCACGACCATAACTGAAGCAAGGTATGACAGAGATTTAGTGCTGGTTCTTTGACATTCTTCTTGTGCTGTGAGGCGTCACACAAACCCCGGTAAAGAGCACAGAGCACTGCAGATCCCCAGCTGTACTGGGGGATGGCGTCGAGCGGGTCATCCGCCAAAGACTCAGCTAGATGGATGTAGTTTGGATAAACTACATTACCGTGTGAAGTAGGAAACATGTACGCACCGAAGAGGAATAACAAGTATGCAACAAGGTGGGTGCGCACAACCTCATCAGTAGCCCCTTCTGGGCACGTCTGAAACCTCCTAAGCCATTGGTGAGGCACACCTCGTGCGGCAACACCCGTGTCAGTTCTGGGTATCTGAACACCAAATCTCGCACCTAAGTGCTCCCTCCAGTCAACTCTCCGGGGTGGTGGAACAATTGCCTGTCCTCGTATAGGCAGACCAGTGATCATGGACACATCGTGAAGAGTCACCGTCATCTCTCCCCAACGAAAGTGGAAAGTGTGAGTCTCAGGTCTCCACCTATCGACTAGAGCAGACAACAGAGATGCGTCTATAGTGAAAGAGTGGCCTGTTGATAACATCCTAGCAAATGACAGAAGTCCACTCGCCCGAAGATGTGGAACAAACCGCTCGTCCAAATCCCAGTGTGTCCTTGTTGCCCTAAGTTTGAAGGTTGGTGGAATGTCACCAGCACCAGCTAGCCAACAATGGCACCTGTGTTGCTCGTCGTACCTTGGCTTTAGTAATTCAGGCAATGACGCCATGTCCTGCAGGTTCAAAAATGATAGGTTATTTATGTTTAAAACAAATTACACATATCTGTCACTTCTATTATTTGCACATCCCATGTCTAATATTGATATGTAGCTAGATTTTGACTACGAAAAATGTATTCATTATATCACATGAAATATCAGTACCTCAAAGTTTAAGTGCCATGCCACTTGTACCAGCAAATGAATTGAAATAAAGTGAAAGCTAAATGTGAGATTTGAGGGGATGAGGATAGAGATAACATCTCATATTCTGTAATATATTGTAAAAGCTAAATTTAATTTTACTTACCAAATGTTTTCTTCTTCTTACTTCTCTTTCTCTTCTCTTTCTCTTGCCTCTGGATCAAAATATAGCAGCTCTTGCCTCTGGACCAAAATATAGCAGCACAAGAACACAACAGCAGGAGACAAGCAGGAGGTGGGAAGAAGCACCGATGAGAAATGAGATGCGGGGGCGTTCAGGGGCACTCGGGTGAGACTCTTAAGAGAACAAAATCATGTACGAACTGACCAAAAGCGAAAGGAACGAAATTTACAGTATTCCCGTGTTCAATTTGTTTGCAAAAGCGAAAGCAACGAATTGACGGCCAGCGTGACAAATTCAAAAGTGGACGGCCAGCGTGATGCCCTGGGCCCTAGCCGCGTGGCCATGCTGATGCGTGCGTCGCACGGGGGGCAGGCGACGCGGGCTATGTGTCGGGGGACGCGTCGCATGTGGGGGAGGCGACGCGGTGATGCGTCGCATGTGGGGAGGCGACGCGGGCGTGCGGGCGACGCTAGGCCCTCGTCTCCGAAAAGCACCAGGAGTCGGGTCCGAAAAGCAGCAGGAGTCGGGGTCGGTCCGTTAACCTATATTATCTATATATAAACAGGCCGAGGGGCGGTCGTACTAGATAGATACACTCATTTCTCCATGCATCCATCCATGGCGTCGCCATCGACGATGGTCGAGATGATCTTCACGGTCCCCGACTACCCCAAGTTGCCCACCCGCTCCTCGTTGACTCTCGGCGAGTTCCAGTTCCGCGGTCACGTCTGGCACGTCAAGGCGCATACCTTGAAGAGCATACAAGACTCGATCATGGTCTCCGTCAGCGACAACGACGCCTTTAAACTGCTAACATTTGGCGTCGGCCTTGATGGTGATGACGTCACGCACTCGGCCTCGGGCACCACCATCTCCATTGAAATCTTGGATTTGCTCAGGGAGCACACCGTCTTCCGCACGGAGAAGACTCTAGCCAACGATACCTGGTACGAGTCGTTGATGGTCAAGACGATGGACCTGGAGAAATCGCCGATCGTCTGCGTTCTCAGCAACAGCTTCACCGTCTGTCAGGTGTACTCTTTCCAAACTCGACGTGAAGAAGAAGAAGAAGAGCTGCAACAGGTGGTACCAGCGGCTTACAAACTTGCCCAATTATCTACAAGACAGGCGCCTTAGAAGAAGCTTGGAGTCCAAGCCCACGATGACCATCTTGGAGGGGGGCGTCTTGGCTGGGTCCCACACGCTCACCATCGAAAGCTTCTCTAAGCTCAAGGCCGCGCTCCGGATCGGCAAGTGCGTCTACTCCACGCGCTTCTGCCTAGGCGGGAGCACATGGTACTTTAAGCTCTACCCCAACGGTTTATCCGAGGCTGGCAAGTACTTGGTGCTCTTGTTCCTCACCCGCGCGACTTCAGACGTCGACGAGCCGGCAACGACGGCCGAGTTCAACTTCGAGCTGCTTGCGGGGGTCCACGGCGCCAAGTACTACGAGTCCAGGAAACTGAAGCACACGTTCGACCATGCCAACTCCCAGTGCGCCCAGTTCGTGCTGACCACGTCGGCCTCCAAACACGACCACCTTATTGTCCGGTGCCGCCTTGCCGTGCTCTCTGTCCCTGCCACCGCGCCGACCATGGCAGGCTCCGAATCAGATTCAGTCCTCACTCCTTTGTTGAGCACCATTCATGTTTGATGAGATCCCTACCTATGTACTTTTACTTTTCTGTAGTAGTATTTGTCCACAGTTCAGCATTTAAAATTGACCTTTTTGAATATATATTATGCACTTTGAACTCATGGCACAATTCTGAAAATAGAAGAATTACTCCATAGCTAGTGCGTACCTTTTTATGTTAACCTGGACTACTACTGGATCCATCCATCCATATATCAACGTTTTTCCAGCCTGCCGTTCGGACTCCGGACTAGATTCAATCACGCTCATGCGCCAATTAATCAGATGAGACATGAAATCAAATGATGAAAAAGTATAGCTAAAAGAACAGGATGGAATATATAAAATGCGACTACTACTTGCATGCGATGCGTCCCATCACGGCACGCATATTCATCCATTAACTAAGGTGTCGTGCTGTCATTTGGTCCGGGGCCGGTCTTGGAGGGAGACTTGCAACTTGACCAAAAAGACCAGTACAAGGCTAGACTGCTGCCTAACCGCAATTTTCTTTTCTTCTGGACCCCAAATCGATCGCACCCAATTGACGCATGCACGAAGAATTGCAGATGCAATGTATGTGGAGTAGCTGGTAACATCCTAATCGATGGAAGAACAGTTGGAGACGGGCGCACGGCGCGCTTCAGGTTCGACAGTTGGATTGACGGTCAGGCGCCGATTAACAGGTGGAGTAAACGCTCACAAGAGGAAGGAACAAAGGAGCGAATGAGAGATGGAACCGGTTAAGCAATTGCGCTGCAGGCCAGCTGCAATGGATGCCCCTCCTGTAACGATATTGTTGATGGCGTAATTTGGCTAAATCAGTCGAGTTAATTTAATTGCTGATGGCTTGGAATCGGTACGTAGGCTTGGTGAGTTCAGCGCGCCGAGTAGCCCGCAGCACTCTTGAGTGGTCCGACATGATGGGTAGCTCAAGCCAAGTAGCTCGCAGCGCGTCCGAGTTGTCCAACATGCCGAGTTGCTCGTAGTGCTACCAAGTCGTGCAGCGCGCCGGGTAGCTCGCAGCGCTCCCGAGTTGGTCGTTCAGCACGCCGAGTAGCCCAAGCCGAGTTCTTTCTAGCATAGCTAAGTCTCGGCGTTGCCGAGTCGCCTTGCGGGCGGGCTAATGTACCGAGTCGTCTACTTCAAAGTCTTTTCTGATGCCAGAAACCTTAACTTGGAGCACAAGAAACAGTGGCTGATCGTGGCGGTCAAACTATTTAGAGATTTGAAAAGTTACTCGGTTTATATAGAAGAATATCTCGTGTACGAGATAGAGTCATATTTTAGCTCAAAGACCAGGCGTGCCCTATATATATGCAGAGTATATGGCCGATTGAAGGGGACACAATCGAACAAATCAATCTATTATCTTTTCATCTACTATTTTTCTCGCCCTTGTTTTTCTACTTCTTGTTCTTCGTTGTTCTTTGTGTTAGATGGCAGCGAACCTCGAGGCTCTAGGGGCGGTTGGGCTGACCTAGGGCAACCCATAGCCGCCACACTCCGTGACGGGGTCCCACCCAGGCGCGTGAGGTTTCGGGTCCTCAAACGATCTTGCCGGCATGTCTTGCGTATCGTGCTCCCAGTGAGACTCCTCTGGCGACGTTGTCTTGCGTATCGTGCTCCCGGCGAGACTCCTCTGGAGACGTTGTCTTGCGTATTGCGCTCGACGCCGAAGATGCACGGTGACGTGTTCATATACGAACACATATCATGATATGGTGTTACTAAATATGCTAGGAAATCTTAGATAGCACACGTTGCATGGTAACGATAATAATATATGTACCACTGACAAATGAATTTGAAGGTCAAGTATCGTCGCCAAAGAAAGAAGATAGTGCCAGCTCAGGTGCAATGGACCTGCATATTGACTCACGTGCACCTTGTTGATCACAATTTGCCATAACATAATCTTCACACTCACACCCCCTAATTACCGGTGGAGTGGAGTGCTAGTCCGAGCCGCTACTTCCACTTGATCGTGAATAATAATGAGCTACAATAATATTACGATGGATTTCATCGTCACACTAGACAGACTTGTTAATTCCTCTCTTGTGACAAGGCAGAGTCGTACGGAGTAGTGGTGCCAGCCACTACATTTATTGTACTCCACTACTTTCATACAATTTCATGTCCTAATAGGACTCGTATCGTGTCCTAATAGGACTTGCCATGCAAGGAGACCGAGGCTGTTCCGAAAAGCACCAGGAGTCGGGGTCGGTCGGTTAAGCTATATCTATATATAAACAGGCCGAGGGACGGTCGTACTAGATAGATACACTGATTTCTCCATGCATCCATCCATGGCGTCGCCATCGACGATGGTCGAGATGATCTTCACGGTCCCCGACTACCCCAAGTTGCCCACCCGCCCCTCGCTGACTCTCGGCAAGTTCCAGTTCTGCGGTCACGTCTGGCACGTCAAGGCGCGTACCTTGAAGAGCATACAAGACTCGATCATGGTCTCCGTCAGCGACAACGACGCCTTTAAACTGCTAACATTTGGCGTCGGCCTTGATGGTGATGACGTCACGCACTCGGCCTCGGGCACCACCATCTCCATTGAAATCTTGGATTTGCTCGGGGAGCACACCGTCTTCCGCACGGAGAAGACTCTAGCCAACGATACCTGGTACGAGTCGTTGATGGTCAAGACGATGGACTTGGAGAAATCGCCGATTGTCTGCGTTCTCAGCAACAGCTTCACCGTCAGGTGTACTCTTTCCAAGCTCGACGTGAAGAAGAAGAAGAAGAGCTGCAACAGGTGGTACCAGTGGCTTACAAACTTGCCCAATTTCCTACTTCTAAAGCCGCGCGAGCTCCTGCCCTCCCAGACCATCCACGTCGCCCCGTTTCTTCTCGGCCGTCCGTTTCTCCGCGGATCGACATCGGATCTAAAGCTGGCCAAAAAGGCCGGGCCAAAAAGGCCGGCCCACGGGCACGGATTTTTGGCCCGGCACGGGCCCGACACGGCACGGGAATAAAAGGGCCGGGCCGGCCTTCGGCCCGCCACGGAACAGGGCCGATCCCCGAGGCGAGGCCTTAAGGCCAGGCACGGCCCGGCCTTTTTATTCGCGGGCCGGCCCGGCACGGCACGGACCCGGCACGGCCCGGCGCGGCCCATGTATTTTTTCTTAATTTTTTAGATTTTTCTGTATTTTTTTCTTAATTTTTTAGATTTTTTTCTTAATTTTTTAGATTTTTTAGATTTTTCTATATTTTTTTCTTAATTTTTTAGATTTTTCTGTATTTTTTTCTAAATTTTTTAGATTTTTATGTATTTTTTCTGAATTTTTTATAATTTTCTGAATTTTTAAAATGTTAAAGGCCCGGAAGGCCGAAAATGAACACGGGCCGGCCCGCAGCCGTGCCGGGCCGGGCCGGCCTTTTTAACTCGCGTGCCAGGCCGATCCTCTAAACCCGGCCTTCGGGCCGGCCCGGCACGGCCCTTTTATAAAAGGGCCTACATGGGCCGTGCCGTGCCAGGCCTTTTTATAGGCGGGCCGGGCCGTGCCGTGCCGGGCCGGCCCATGTGGCCAGCTTTAATCGGATCGCTCCTCCCGCGGCGGCCCTCTGAAGCCTCCCCGGGACCCTGAAAAACTCGGTTTGGGGCCGCCGCGCCCCGTTTCGGGCCCCCGCGGCCCGTTCCCCTCCCGTCCCGTCTCGTCGCCCTCCCCTCTCTCTCCCAGATCGGGCGAAGGCGACGACCCGAACTGCTCGAGGCTACGGATCTGGAGGCGCGAGGAGCGCGGAGGCTCATCGCTCTAGGCTTCACCTTGTTGGCGTCAGCGGGCTCGCACCGTCCCCGACCTCCCTACTCCCCATGGCGGCGGCTCACTTTGTGGTGGTGCCCTCTCTCCCCACGTCGCTCTCCCCCACAAAACCCAAATCCCCAATGGCCGCCGCCCCGTCTCCGGCGCCGCCGCGGATCTTCCTCGCCGGCGACGCCCACGGCCGCCTCCACCAGCTCTTCAAGCGCGTCAAATCGGTAGCTTCCGCTCTCCACCTCTTTCTCTCTCTCTCTCTCCCCCAACCTCGTCTTCTCGCTGGTTCCGTCGTCTCATTCGTGTCTCTGCGCGCGCAGGTGAACCAGTCGACGGGGCCCTTCCACGCGCTACTCTGCGTGGGGCAGTTCTTCTCCCCTCAGGGCGACGACGAGGAGGGCGCTCCGGGGGACGTCGCGGACTACCTAGAGGGACGCGCCTCCGTGCCAATTCCGACCTGCTTCACCGGTGACTACGGCCCCACAGCGCCCCGCCTCCTCTCCAAGGCCGCCGCGGACTCCCGAGGATTCTTCCTCGGAGGCATCCAGATATGCCCCAACCTCTTCTGGCTCAGAGGCAGCGCCCTCTTCACCCTCCACGGTCTCTAATCTGTTTCGTTGACCAAGCTCTCAATAGATTACTTTACCAACAGTGTTGTTCATTTACTACATTTTTGTAGCAGATAACTCATTTCATGTGACTATCTGAGCTAATGTACCTGTCGATGAGATCATTGTATGGCTTGCTTACTTTAGCATTTCCATTGATTGGTTTTTCCCTTCTGTTTGTAGGTTTGTCCATGGCTTATCTGTCGGGAAAGAAAGGGCCAGGAGGACCTGGTTGCTACAGCCAGGATGATGTCGATGCTCTGCGGGCTTTTGCCGAGGAGCCAGGGATTGTTGATTTGTTCTTGACATATCCTTTATTTCATTACATTATTCTTTTGAATATCTGTGAGTGTCAGTACCAAGATTCTTTGATTTATCATCAATTCTGAAAGCATCAACTATGCATGCTCAGTTCCCTTGACGATAATGAGATGATACTAATGAATGGCCAGCTGGAGTGTTGAACGGGGTTGATACTTCAAATGTGCCACCTCAGGTCTTGGATCCTCAGGGGGTACGATCCTGTTGTCGCTAAATTGGTTTCTGAGATTAAGCCAAAGTGTGGTTTCTAAACTCATATAACAGTTAATTGTTGAGGCTGGCGGCTGGTCACCTTGAAGCATTACTTAGGAATCTTTATATGTTTATGTGATACAATGAGATTACTGTGATACTAAGCTAACCAATTTGGTGGTTTCCAGTTCTTTAGTGGAAAGCAGAAAACATAGCTTGCCAGATTTGTGACAAAGTTTGTTTCTTGCAGATACCATATTGCAGGTATGAAAGGTGTATTTATGCAAGGGAGCCTTATGTAAATGATTCTTCTCCCCATGTTACCCGTTTTATTGGACTTGCTAATGTGGGAAATAAAGAGAAGCAGGTATACTTATACTTAACAAAGTCAACTCCTGAAATAGTTTTCTGTTTATATTTCTATTACAGCACTCAATTTTGCCCTTTATTGTCCTTCATGGTTCAAGACTTTTTATTGTTCATTCTGTTATGCAGTTACAAAAATAAGATTCATTCTATTGTCAGTATATATCTTGAGGCACTGTTAGTTTTCAGTTATGTTACTATCTTCTGTACTAAATATTGTATTGCTAATGTAAATGTTTTGCTTCATTTATTTACTGCAATAAACTATTAAGTCATTAATTGGATACTCCTTATTGCGTATACATTTCAGAAATTTATTCATGCGATTTCTCCTACTCCAGCATTCCACTGCTGATATTCATGCGTGATCTCCAAATGCTACTTTATCACCATATGTTGCTCCAGCAAAATCTATTCCTGTTGAAGACACTCCAAAATGCCCTGCTGAGAGCACTAATTTGCAATATTGGCGTTATGATGTCAAGCGGCAAAGGCAAGGAGAAACTGATGGGAGTCGATTGTGTTTCAAATTTATTCATGCGATTTCTCCTACTCCAGCATTCCACTGCTGATATTCATGCGTGATCTCCAAATGCTACTTTATCACCATATGTTGCTCCAGCAAAATCTGTTCCTGTTGAAGACACTCCAAAACGCCCTGCTGAGAGCACTGATTTGCAATATTGGCGTTATGACGTCAAGCGGCAAAGGCAAGGAGAAACTGATGGGAGTCGATTGTGTTTCAAATTTACGTCCTCAGGGTCCTGTCCTCGAGGGAGTAAATGCAACTTTAGGCATGACGAGGAAGCTAGGGAGCACTGTAAGAGAAATGTCTGTTTTGAGTTTCTAAACAAGGGGAAATGTGAGAGGGGCCCTGATTGTAGGTTTGCTCACAGCCTTTCTGAGGAGACTGCTGTAACGGATGCAAAACCCCGTAGGTGAGAGAAGTTGTCCAAATCTCTCTCTCTCTCTCTATTAGTATATAACAATTTGATGCATTCAATTGTGGAACTCATCCTATACTTCTCTTAAGTACAGTGACCGAAGACGTGTTGAGAGCAGTTGCTGGTTCTGTTTGTCAAGTCCAGATGTTGAGTCACATCTTGTTATCAGTATTGGAGATGGTTACTATTGTGCACTTGTGAAGGGACCACTTGTTCCGGACCATGTTCTAGTGATATCGGTTGAACACTTCCCAAACTACACTAATGATGCCTGTTGAAGCAGAGGCAGAGCTCAGGAGATATAAGAATGCCTTGGATAAGTATTTTGAGAAACAGGGAAAAGCAACAGTATCCTTCGAGTGGGTTTCACAGCATTCTCAACACGCAAATCTTCAGGTAAATATATTTTTGCTTAATATGATTGATGCTAAGACGCTTGGAGATATCAGTGCAGACCATTTCATTTATGTTTACAGAGGATGGTAATCCACGAAATTTCTTGTGCAGGCTGTTCCTGTACCATTGTCAAAAGCAGCTAGTGTTAAAAAGATATTTCATTTAGCAGCGCAAAGATTGGGATTTGAATTTTCTGTAGTGAATCCAGGTAACCATTATGTAATTTTCATTTTATATGGTTGCCTTATACAAAGGAAAAACCAACACATGCACATTCTTTCAGTGCATGCAACTGGGCACAAGCATGGTCTTGAACTCCTGGTTACCGAATAGTTATTTTTTTTTCCAATTTCCAGAAATGTTCACCCATCAATGATCTTGTTGTGCAGCATTTGCTTATTGTGATTTTGCTTCATCAAGAAACCCTTCATATTTTAAACAGAGCTAGCATTGCTGTGAATTGCAAGTCATGTCCTGCTTTATGTTACCTTTGAGTTTCATATGGTAACTGGTTGCCTGAAATTAATATATTGCAAATTATTGTCCTGTGCAAATGCCTTTTTTATTTTGTTATATTTGATTTGTGTTAACATTGTGCTTGTATTCTATTTGCACTAAGCTCCTCTTTGTTTTTAACTTTGACAGACGGTGATGCTAATCAAGGTAGAGAATTGTTAAGGTCGCAGTATGACACTAAATCAGGCTTGTTTTATGTAGAACTCCCAGAAGGTACACTACTCTTGCATATGCTTGACAGTAATGAGAAATTCCCTGCCCAGGTTGGACGTGAGGTATGCCATATGATAATCATTAGTCTTTTTTTTGGTTTTGGTTTGATCCTACTTAAAGAGGGAAACAAAACAAAACAGTGATATTGTGGTAACTTAACCCTATCATATGTCAATCTCAAGAGATACCTTGCCTGTCAACGGGATGGCCTAAAATTCATGCTTGAGCGATATACCTGGTTGATCCAACAGAAAATTTTGATAGTCTTTCTTTGTAATATCTGCAGGTATTGGCAGGATTGTTAAGTATGGCGGATCGTGCAGATGGGAGGAATTGTAAGCTTTCTAAGGAAGAAGAAATTCAGATGGTGGATGATTTTAAACAAGGGTTCCGCGAGTTTGATCCTGCTGAATGACGAGCATGCTCAAGACCACAATTTCTCAGAGCTTCATGCATGCAAGGGTTCAAATTGCTGCATATCTTCTTACGCGTGCCTAACAGATGTACCGGTTTAGACGTAAATGGCTTGTAGCTGTTTTGCATTTTTTGTAGCTGAAAGTTGCAAGTACTTGGCCGTTTGGTCATGAATGAGAAAATGACGGGGTACGAAGAGGTCCGTAATGTAACATCTGTTATTTGATAGGAAACTAGCTGTTATTTGTTTATTTGGCCGTAAAGAATCCGCACGGTACTTCATGGCGGATCTGGCACCTCCGTGCACACGTCATCGTCGTCGTTTGAATCTGCCAAGCCGCATGGCCGCCAGTGCCGTCGCCGCTGGCTCCGCCCCAGTAGCCTCCGCTCTTGTCATCCCCGCCAAGCGACCACGGAGGACCTGCTGCTACGGCACCGTTGCAGGAGGCGACGACGGTGGCGGCGGCTGGAGCGCGACGCCGGCGTGAGTGCAGGTGCCTAGCCGAGGTAGGCCGCCGCCTTCACGTGCCCGTTCGCACCCTCCCACGACTACTCACCGTCGTCGCGGACGGCGAGGACCGGGCCAAATGGGTGAACGGCCACGCAACGGGACCGGCATGTGCGAGCGACACGGAGGCCTCCAGGTACACCTTGGGGTGTCGCCGAAGCGGTGAAGAGCGCGCGGGAGGCCTCCAGGCCGTTGTCGGAGAGCGCCATGTTGGGCTGCCGGGTATGGCATGCTGCTGCTCACCGGGTTGGGCACCGCACTAGGTCACCAGGCACGGTCCGGCGAGCTGGGTTGACGCAGCGTGCTGCTGCTCCATCAACGCGGCGAGCTGGGTCCGGATTAGCTCAACTGGCGCGAGCGGGCGGCCGACCGCGTGACTTGCTGCTGCTGCTCCGCCGGCGAGGCCGAGGCCGACATGCACGGTGCGCCAACCGCCACACGACACCAACCACGCAGTGCAGCTGTTGGGCGGGCACGCACGGATGACGTCCAGCATCTCTCCGAGTTGGCTCGCCCATCAGCCTGGGCAATGGCCATTCGCCTCAGGTACTCATGCGCCAGGATCTGCCGCTTCTTAAACGATGTCTAAAGATTGAAAGACTTTGGGCAAAGTACACCTGGCGCGCTCGTGGTCGTCGTTGACGTTCAAGATAAATCCGTCGGCCAGCGCATCTAAGTTCGCACCGCTAGAACGCGCGCGAGCGTGCTCTCTCTTCGTGCTCACTCGACACGTTCAGCAATCAGCACTCAGCACCAGTTGTACTAGCAAAGTTAAGCAGTCTAGCATCAGGTTTCAAGAAAAGAAAAGCAAGGCAGCACATGCAGGTGCACGCAGCATAGCATTTGGTGGCAAGCCACCACCGCCCATGGACGCACGCGGCCACGCACAGGGGCACGCGGACCGCGCACAGACTAGCACGCCGCACGCGGGATACATGGCTATGTCCCCCAGCGGACTCCACACCTGATATGTGATATGGTACCGATCAAGGTAGTAAATCTCAGATAATTACCTAGCAGGCTAGCACTAAGTTGGTACTACAAAGGATTTGTGCATGTAAATTTTCATGCAATTGATCAATTTTTGCATTTTATGTGACAGATAATTTTGGTGCTAAAAAGTTCACTTCTAAGCAATCAAATTTGTTTCTTTTTCTAGACGCAAAAATGTATTTTGTGCCAAAGTTTACAAGCATGTTAGAGACTCAAATTGACTGTTTGGCGGACCCTTTTTATTTTATTTTCTATTTTTCTATTCATCGAAAGTGCACGTGGATGTGAGCTTACTTACTAAAACACTCCTCCAAAATAATCTCATGTGACATATCTTGGGTTGTGGAGAGAAAAGAAATAGGTATTCTGTACCAAAACCAAGACGTGTGGTTGTATTGGATAGTCATTATACGCGGGATTTATTATTCTCACCGTCTTGCGAGCATTCTGATTTTGTACATATTGAAACTTCCAATAGCAACAAACATATCACATGAGTGATTCATTTTCTGATTCAGTAGCCAGATCACTTTTGCTCAGTTTTGCCAGAGGTCGTGTTAAGCGGCACACTAAGGGTGCTCGGCACCAGCTGTTCTTCTTTTCTTTTCGTTTCAATTCGTTTCAAGGCGCGTATTTTATACCAGCGGCTTACAAACTTGCCCAATTATCTACAAGACAGGCGCCTTAGAAGAAGCTTGGAGTCCAAGCCCACGATGACCATCTTGGAGGGGGGCGTCTTGGCTGGGTCCCACACGCTCACCATCGAAAGCTTCTCTAAGCTCAAGGCCGCGCTCCGGATCGGCAAGTGCGTCTACTCCACGCGCTTCTGCCTAGGCGGGAGCACATGGTACTTTAAGCTCTACCCCAACGGTTTATCCAAGGCCGGCAAGCACTTGGTGCTCTTGTTCCTCACCCGCGCGACTTCAGACGTCGACGAGCCGGCAACGACGGCCGAGTTCAACTTCGAGCTGCTCGCGGGGGTCCACGGCGCCAAGTACTACGAGTCCAGGAAAATGAAGCACACGTTCGACCGTGCCAACTCCCAGTGCGCCCAGTTCGTGCTGACCACGTCGGCCTCCAAACACGACCACCTTATTGTCCGGTGCCGCCTTGCCGTGCTCTCTGTCCCTGCCACCGCGCCGACCATGGCAGGCTCCGAATCAGATTCAGTCCTCACTCCTTTGTTGAGCACCATTCATGTTTGATGAGATCCCTACCTATGTACTTTCACTTTTCTGTAGTAGTATTTGTCCACAGTTCAGCATTTAAAATTGACCTTTTTGAATATATATTATGCACTTTGAACTCATGGCACAATTCTGAGAATAGAAGAAGGGGAAATTGCACGGGAGATACATAAACTTGGCAGCTGGTTTCAGATTAGTACAAAAACTAGCGAAACGTTTCATCCGGTACAAGAACTTGGCTTTAATGATCACGGCGGTACAAAACGGGTCGCGTCGCCTCTGCCCACTGCGACACAGGCCGGCTTTGTTTTTTTTTCCTTGCTTTTCACTTTTGTTTGGAACTCGGTTTGGGCAGCAGCGGTTTGGGTAGACAAATTAAGCTGTGATGAGCTTGATTAAATTGCTTACTATTTTGTAAAAAAAATATCTATATTATAGCAGTATTTTTCTAGTTTGGAGAGAAAAACATGAGAATAAGCACAACAAAATAATGGCTGATGAGCTCTAGAAAATTCTTTTAGAACCCACCAATAAATTCTTTTAGAACAAGAATAACCAGATATATTGCATAGAAATAAACAAAGTCACGATAATCAGCCTCTTCCTCTCTTATGCCTTGGTGGCATGTGATCAGAGGGAAAGGTGAACTGTGACCGTGGTGTTGGGTTGGTCCGGAGATTGTAGGACGGAGTTTGCTGACTATCTTGCGTAACATCCGGCTATGTAGGAATCTGCCTGTACGGAAGCTCGTCAGCTTGAAACAAATTGTCTATCCAGTGATGGCGCTGAGAGCCCTCCGCCATATCGTGGGATGACGCACCCTGGTAAGCAGCTCCTCCAACGAGGGACTGATACTGAATATTCGAAACAAAACACGGGTTCTGCACAGGAAAGGCACTCTCATCCATCAGCGGCAAATCGAGGTTGTGTATTGTCTGCAAAAAAAATAATCGTAATTAAATGTGTAAGATTAACTATAAGCAAGTAAATAGTTGCTAAGTTAAATTTAAACTTTCGTACCTCTCTGCTTGCACCTCCATGAGAGCTTTGGCCATGCGCATACGGCGATTCTATGTCGTACTGAGGCGACAAAGTGATAAATTGCATACCAAAAATAATTTAAAATAATTTTAGCACTTATTTTCTTTACTGATTAGAAGATAGTACACGTACCTCTGTGCTTGAACCTCCTTGAGAGCTCTGGTCCTGCTCGTGCATCCTCAGAGGATCTGTACTAGCTCTCCTAGACGGGTCTCTCATGAGTGTCATGTTAGGGCGTATGGACGACTTGAAACGTAGGCATCAAGGTCAGGTAAACATCAGTATGACCACGGAGTATCGTATGTAGATTACATGTTTCATATCGTTTAATTTAGATAGCATACCTCCCCAAGTGCGCCTCCTTCAGAGCTCTGGCCCTGCTCGTGCATGCTTGGAAATCCTGTATGAGCTCTCAAAGACGAGTTCCGCATGAGCGTCGTGTCAGCTCGCATGGTCGGCTACGGATGCAAGCAGTACGGTAAAGTTAACATGAGCATAAGTAAGATAACCTCCGACATTTAAAAAGACATACCTCTCGATCTCGATATCCAGAAGCGGATACTGAACTGCGGGCCAGACTTGGTCGTACCTCACTTGGACGTGCTTTTGAACGTGCCTCACTTGGACGCGCGGACCTCTGCTCGGGTATGTTGAACGCACCGCGTATTATGTCATCAGACCGACCGCATCTTAAATTCTTCAAAATGCCCTTCGCATCTTCGTACATTTGCTTCGCCTTTTGTATAAGGGAGGGGTCCTGATTATGGCTTGTGCGAATGACGGAAGCGGCAGTATCCTGGATGCGTAACGCCCTATCGAACTGCGTGAAAAGATCGTCATGTACTTGAGGGTTGAAATTCATAACTCATAACCTCATATGATTATTTACCGTGTCATCACGAATCGAAGCTCTGTGCCGATCCATCGCTAACCGTAGTTGCTGTGAATGCGTGAGTGAAGGTGGTCTCGATGGTGGATTAGAAGTGAGCCTACTGCGCGTCCTCGGCACATACCAGCGTATGTATTCGTCATACGTGCGCTCGTCGTACGGCCTGCATATAACTTCATATTGTAATCATCCACATTTACATAATTGTTGGCACACATGAAAGCTATTTACCGGTCTTCCCGGATGACCTCTAGTGGAGCCCTATTATCCCAACTGTCCTTCCATACGCGTTGCACCCCACTCCAATCGTCGTCTCTTCTGGTTTTCTTGTCCTGCCTGTGTTACAAATATGACATGACAAAAGGTACAGAAATGCAAATATTTATAAAGTTTGATTATGACTTACTCATGAACCTTGTTCTCGAGCTCTCTATTATCTGGAGGGGGGACACATTGGAAGAGACCAAATTGTCTCATGACACGCCCCGGTGAATACGGTTCCACCATGTGTGAGAATATCAAGTGCGATGTTGTCAACCAGAGGTGCATATCCATGAAACACTGACCTGACAACCCTGCAGGCGCGACACTATAAATATGATCTTCTGTCCAGGGGAACCATATGACACCATTTTGGTGCAACATCTCGAACTCCTGGTGGTAGAACACGTAGCACCTGGCCGACACTTCCCGAGCCCATGTTAGCGTGGCATATGTCCACCGAGTCCCCATAGTGGCGTCAATGCTGTATTCCTCGCCTACGGGGTACGGGTGGACCGGATCTGTGATCTGTGGACGTCCAATCGGAAAGTGCTCCCACGACCATAACTGAAGCAAGGTATGACAGAGATTTAGTGCTGGTTCTTTGACATTCTTCTTGTGCTGTGAGGCGTCACACAAACCCCGGTAAAGAGCACAGAGCACTGCAGATCCCCAGCTGTACTGGGGGATGGCGTCGAGCGGGTCATCCGCCAAAGACTCAGCTAGATGGATGTAGTTTGGATAAACTACATTACCGTGTGAAGTAGGAAACATGTACGCACCGAAGAGGAACAACAAGTATGCAACAAGGTGGATGCGCACAATCTCATCAGTAGCCCCTTCTGGGCACGTCTGAAACCTCCTAAGCCATTGGTGAGGCACACCTCGTGCGGCAACACCCGTGTCTGTTCTAGGTATCTGAACACCAAATCTCGCACCTAAGTACTCCCTCCAGTCAACTCTCCGGGGTGGTGGAACAATTGCCTGTCCTCGTATAGGCAGACCAGTGATTATGGACACATCGTGAAGAGTCACCGTCATCTCTCCCCAACGAAAGTGGAAAGTGTGAGTCTCAGGTCTCCACCTATCGACTAGAGCAGACAACAGAGATGCGTCTACAGTGAAAGAGCGGGTTGATAACATCCTAGCAAATGGCAGAAGTCCACTCGTCCGAAGACGTGGAACAAACCGCTCGTCCAAATCCCAGTGTGTCCTTGTTGCCCTAAGTTTGAAGGTTGGTGGAATGTCAGCGGCACCAGCTAGCCAACAGTGGCACCTGTGTTGCTCGTCGTACCTTGGCTTTAGTAATTCAGGCAACGACGCCATGTCCTGCAGGTTCAAAAATGACAGGTTATTTATGTTTAAAACAAATTACACATATCTGTCACTTCTATTAGCACATCTGATGTCTAATATTGATATGTAACTAGATTTTGACTACGAAAAATGTATTCATTATATATCACATGAAATATCAGTACCTCAAAGTTTAACTGCCATGCCACTTGTACCAACAAATGAATTGAAATAAAGTGAAAGCTAAATGTGAGATTTGAGGGGATGAGGACAGAGATAACATCTCATATTCTGTAATATATTGTAAAAGCTAAATTTAATTTTACTTACCAAATGTTTTCTTCTTCTTACTTCTCTTTCTCCTCTGGACCAAAATATAGCAGCTCTTGCCTCTGGACCAAAATATAGCAGCACAAGAACACAAGAACACAACAGCAGGAGACAAGCAGGAGGTGGGAAGAAGCACCGACGAGAAATGAGGTGCGGGGGCGTTCAGGGGCACTCGGGTGAGACTCTTAAGAGAACAAAATCATGTACGAACTGACCAAAAGCGAAAGAAACGAATTTTACAGTATTCCCGTCTTCAATTTGTTTGCAAAAGCGAAAGCAACGAATTGACGGCCAGCGTGACAAATTCAAAAGTGGACGGGCAGCGTGACAAATTGAAGCCGCGGGGCCCCGCCGCACTGTTGCCCTTGGGACCCATGATGCGTGCGTCGCACCGGGGGGAGGCGACGCGGGCGATGCGTCGCACGGCGGGGAGGCGACTCGGGCGATTTGAGGCGACTCGGGCGGGCGACTCGGGCGATGCGTCGCACGGCGGGGAGGCGACGCGGGCGGCGACGCTGCATTGCCCACTCGCCGCGCGCGTAAACGGTGAGTGCTCGGTTTTTGAAGGCAAACAACCCCATGTCGCTTCTTACTACTGTCCTACTGGAGTAGTACTAGATTACTAGAGCCAATTAATTTTAGAGAGGCGGGCAGGCAGGCACATCCGATCTGGTCTGGTATATAGCAGCTTGTAATAGTATGACCAACTACTGATTAAGAGTGCGTGGCAAATTGCTTCTTGAACTCCCAAGAAGTCCCTGAGCCTTTGAATTGGATTAACAAACTGCGAAGCTTGCAACCAAACCACATGACTGGGACACATGGGAGGGCATGATGACGATAGTTACAAATGATAATTGAAGTTGTAGTGACCTTATTACTACAAGAACATTCAATCCACTACTGGAGTGTCAAGCAAGCAGGCACGGGCGTAGGATCTACGTAGCTCTCACCCTCCTGCAGTCTCGTGTTGATACCAACGGCCTGGGTCTTGACAAACCAAACAAGAGTTATTCCCTGGCGGCGTCCTTAACCTGGCACTTATACATTGGTAATCAATTGGTAATACTATTTCCAACAATCTAGCTAGACGTGGCCCAGAACTTGACGCATGAGGAGTGGTCTCCTCGCTGCATGGAGCAGAGAAAGAGATGCAAGGAGAGACAAGTAGAAAATGATGGATTCGAAAATGCGGGGTGGAATAACAATCAATACGAGGTACACAACGTGAGACTTACAACCAGTGGTAACAGACTAAACCCTAGCTTACACAACACATCTAACTTACACGGCATGCTTGTTGATCTGATATCAACTTTGGAGACTAACGCAACTCCCTAATTAATTAACCTACGTGACGAACTCCACCGGTTGGCTCACGACACATCTAAGTCTGGGACACTGCCACCCATGCAAGGGCGACGTGCACAGCTCCACCTATGACTCCGAACAAACTGAGCACAATTTTTGCCACGGTCGAGCCATAGACCAATCCCGCGACCACGCAACCAAACGTGTAGAGAAGAGCCTGGATGAAGGTCTTGACGGCGAGGGCGGACGAGGTAGCCGAGCAGAAGACGGCCAGCAAAAGCATACAGCGCATGCAAAACCTCTTCCCCCGACTCATGCGCATAATCCCCTTGGGCGGGATGGCGGCCTTGGCGGCGTCTCTGGCTTTGTCGTGCTCATTCTAGGCCTTGTGGAACGCGGACAAGGCTTCGGAGATGGCCTCAGCCTCGGCGTCGGAACCCATCTCAACACAGGCAGTGTGAGCCTCGGCGAGCTCCTTGGCGGCGTTCGCGGCGGCGGTGTTGGCAACCGCGAGGGCGGCAGCCTCCGCGCCAGCTGCGGCAGCCTCAGCCTTGGCGGCGACATCCACCACCATTTTCACGCAGCAGGTGAGGAATGCCGCGCTCAACGTCGAGTAGATCATGTAGTGGTACATGATGGACATCTTCATGAAGTTAGCTGTCGGACCGCCGCAGCTGTTGTGCTGCACCGCCACCATGGAAAGCCCAATAAAAAATATGACGACCTCTACACTAATGATCTGATAGAGCTGCGTGGTGGCCTCCTTGAAGTAACCCATCTGTATTAAAAAAAAATAGAACTATGGTAAGAGCAGAGAGGAGGAAGAACAAGAAGAAAAAGAAGGCACGAAGAAACACAAACTCTAGCTAGGAGCACGGAGAAGGAAGAAGAAAGCAAACGCAGGAAGTAGCTAATGATTGGGTGTTGGGAGTTGGGACTAAGGCCGGATGGGTAAGGGGGTATTTATATACGAGGATGGGCCGGATGAGTTGGGAGTTGCTTCGTGTTCTTTTCTTCTGTAAGGAGAGGATCGGATATCACTTTCTCTTTGCTGCTTTCTTTCTGATGGTTGCAGGGCGCCGTTGTCCTCCTGATCAGTGAGCAAGTACGGACGCAGCAGCTTTTGTCTGCCAGTTCAGGCACGCCAATGCCGCAACCCGACACAGGTCGGAGGAGCTAGTACATACGCGCCGAGTCCCCGGCCATGCATGCATGGTTTGTTGTGCCTTTCCCCATGAACGTCGTCAAATACAAGTTCAAACGCAGACGGCACCATTGGTACGTTGAATAGAACCAGTTGATTTGCACTATTATAGTTACGCGCGTTCTTGCAGACGAGGTGTGGTTCATGCCTTCACGGTCATTCGCTGCTCGTTCTTTTGCCGCCCTGCTAGCTTGCCGCTTGTTGGCCATGTCGTCCTAATCAGCTGGCACTACTCGAACGGCCCTGTCCTCCTCCACACGTACGGACGCAGCTTTTTTCTGCTCAGTTCACGCAGTCACGCATCGTTGAGTAGAATTAATGTTACAGCGGTATGTAAAACCATGCATGCATGGCCGGGGACTCGGCGCGTATGTACTGGCTCCTCCAACCTGTGTCGGGTGGCGTGCCTGAACTGGCAGACAAAAGCTGCTGCGTCCGTACTTGCTCGCTGATCAGGAGGACAACGGCGCCCTGCAACCATACACTGTAGCACTGCACCCATACACTGTAGCAATACACTGTAGCAAATCGCGTCAGCAGCCAGATGCGTGCGTCGCAGCGGGGGAAGGCGACGCGGGCGGAGAGGCGATGCGGCCACGTGGGGAGGCGACGCGGGCGGCGCGTCGCACGGCCGGGAGGCGATGCGGGCGGTGCGTAATTCTCCATCTCGATTATATCAAAAATTTAGTAGTGACTCATATGTACACCGGCAGAATATTTTTGGTAGAATGATTACCACTAGAAGGGTTATCTTGTGTTCCGTATAAAATATTTTTGGCAGGATATGATTATGATTTTATATGTACAGTGAAGATGTAGAATAAGCATGCATGTATATACTGTTTCTGAATTACTCTAGTTTCAAATTTAAGTTTTAATTTTTTTGAATACTTTGTTATTATTTGGAGATATTTGAACTCTGAATTATTTTTTCTTGTACTTTTAGTTTTCTGGAATATTGTTTGGTTCTAAATATTTGTTTAAATTTTTTTATTAAATTTTGCTTATCTTTGTCCATTTTAATGCTTGCATTTGACATGGCATTATAAGGTTTGTTTACCATGTATGGCAAAATCGGTGATCAATTGATGTATCTTTGGAGAAAAATGGTAACGGGAAGACGCACTTAATTTTCCCTATTGAGATCCACGTTAATTAAAAGGAATGCTAATTATACTCAAATTTGTTTCCTTATATAATATGTAGTCAAAATTCATCGTCGTCCTTGCATTTGAATGGTATAGGGTAATCTCTTACCTCCTAAAAGGTAACAGAAATATTAACCATTGGATTTTCCGAAGTCTAAAATAAATCGGTATGTCTCAAAAAACTCTTGGAAGTAATATATGTACACATGCATACAGCTATAGCTAGCTACCAGTTTTTGCATGAATGATCTTCTTATCCCATTTACAATGTCAACAATGCAAAGTTGCACAACATTGGTGCAGATTCTGATGATCGCATACGTGTTATAAGAAACGTACTCCTAGACCCTAATTCATACCAAACGTACCACTGCTCAAATGTAATACACATGCTGTCTCTGCCCCTTTGGAGATAATGTTTGTCCGATGGTCACTGAATTATTGTTGCACTTATTTCTGCTGTTTTAAAAAGGCCGGCTCCACATAATTCAATTATACTCATCGTTGCAATTATCATTTGGGACAAAGCCCTTTTATTCTCCCCTCTTTTCCTGAAATGATATGTGGCACTCCTGTTCTAGTGTTGTTGCTTTGTTGCAGCAGCAGTGGAGTGCAAAAACCGATCGATCTGCAGTGAGTAAACAATTTAATCAAGCTCATCACAGCTTAATTTTTCTACCCAAACCGCTGCTTAATTTGTCTGCCCAAACCGAGTTCCAAAGAAAAGTGAAAAGCAAGGAGAAAAAAAAACAAAGCCGGCTTGTGTCACTGGGCAGAGGCGTCGCACTGGGCAGAGGCGACGCGCGTCGCACTCAAACGTTTTAGTAGTTTTTGTACTAATCTGAAACTAGCTGCCAAGTTTTATGTATCTCCCGTTCAATTTCCTCTTTCGTATCCATGCATGATGCACGGCCATTTGAGGCCTAGTTCGAGTAGTGCCGTCCGTGAACAAGAACTGGGTAGCTAGGCATGCATGCTAGTGGAACATGCAGCCTTAACCGGACGAACGCGCGCTGTAGGGTGGACTATTCGTTACCATCGCTCTATTCTCTGTTAGGTTTTCTCCGATCGAAACATTGTCCCTCTTCTTTCAAAACAAAACACAAATATTCCTCCACTTTGTCGTCTCCTAAAAAAAAATTACACCTATTTATGTCAAACACATGCTCTGCTTGGCAATACTTATGCAAAAAAGAGGAAGTACTAAAACCATACGAAAATCTGTTTAAACAGGATTAACATCAATCACTGTCCCCTTCCGATCAATCTATCCATCTGGGTCTTGAGCCTCGACCTCACTGAACCCTTGCCAACTCAACTAACACGTGTCATCTCAACGATACCCAATAACCATACGCTCGCGGACCCCACCCCCCACACTCCTACCACGATCCTCTGACATACGGGACGCAGCTTTCACCTTCGAAAGTTTTGGTAGTTTTGGTCTCTTTTGGAGTGTTTTTAATAAATGTAAATTTTTTATATTAATTTTATCTCCGTAACAATATGAACATACGATATGTGTCATATATCGCACGCTAAAACCACAACGAAAACGTGTCACATTGTGGGGCTGCGACAGCACCTACAGCGCTTCTACTCCACAATAGGGTCCCAAACTAATCATGCCATATATGCCGTATTTCCTATCTGACACACCAATACCATTTATATAAGTACGTACGTACAAAACCGTCCTAATTATAATCAAGACTCTAGCCGACACCTCACTCATCCATCCACTATCTATATCCACTCCAGAACACAGATGAAAAACAAACGAACAAACAGGGGTGCTACTGGCTGCTGCTGCTCTATGTGTTAACTATCTCACGTCTTTCGTCCCACACTTAATTAATAATCCTCTACCTCTACTGGATTAGCAATTTAGCACGCAACGCAGAAATAATCGACACCGTCATCTGACGCAAGCTATACATCCATCGGTTCAAGCATCTCTTGTTTGCTCTCCATGGCACGCTAGTTCTTCCAGACTATATATTCTTTTTTCAAAACAAAGTAGAAAGGATAAAGACCTATTTGGGATTAGATGAATGAAAAAAAAATACAGAACGCACTACAACACGCGCATGATTTCAAGGCGTTCTGGTAGAGGCGCTTTTCTTAAACGTTCTTATTAGCTCTTCTTTTAAGGCATTCGTTAGAATATGCCTAATCTGTACCAATATTAAAAGTCTCAGTTTGAGTAAAATACTTATCATCTCAACCATCCAATATCAATTAATTAATTTTCTAATAACGATCGGATCACCAATTTGCCAAACTTGAAAATTAATGATGAATTTCGTTTTACCGAGCTAGCTACTACTATCTTCTGATCTTGTGTGGTTCTATGAGTAGCTAGCTCTATATCACCTGATTTACAATGGACTAGGGAGGGCTGGTTCGGTTCATTGTTTTTGCTCATCGGGGTGGGCCCGGCACCTAGTACTTGAAGACAGCAACACAGCATGCATACAACTTTAATTCCCACTCTACTGTTACACACAACTTTAACTACTCTACTGTAGTAGCAGTATTGTGTTTGATCTCGTGCATCAGCGTATCTTTTGCTTCCCTGTCCATGTTTATCTTGTGCAGATGTGCAACACATAGCTGCATGCTTCTACTGCCTTCTGCCGTACGGCCTGGTTTGGTCCCAGCTCTCTCTCTCTCTCTCTCTCACTCTCTTTCTGTGCATGGTGCTGCTGGAGATACGCGATGATTCGTAGCAAAGCAGCAAGAGACGCTCGGTGAACCGTGATAGAGAGAACAATTGGCCGATCAACAATTTGCCAAACTTGAAAATTAACGATGAATTCGTTTTACCGAGCTAGCTACTACTATCTTCTGATCTTGTCTGGTTCTGTGAGTAGCTAGTTATATATCACTTGATTTACAATGGACTAGGGAGGGCTGGTTGGGTTTATTGTTTTTGCTGGTCGGGGTGGGCCCGGCACCTAGTACTTGAAGACAGCAACATAGTATGCATACAACTTCAATTCCTACACTACTGTTACACACAACTTTAACTACTCTACTGTAGTAGCAGTATTGTGTTTGATCTCGTGCATCAGCATATCTTTTGCATCCCTTTCCATGTTTATCTTCTGCAGATGTGGAACACATAGCTGCATGCTACTACTGCCTGCTGGGACGGGGACTGGTGTCCATGCTGCCATACGTGTTGCCCCAGCTCTTTCCCTCTCTCTTTTTCTGTGCATGGTGCTGCTGGAGATACGAGACGATTCATAGCAAAGCAGCAGGAGACGCTCGTGAAGCGTGATAGAGAGAAAAACTGGTCGAGCAACAATTTGCCAAACTTGAAAATTAACGATGAATTTCGTTTTACCGAGCTAGCTACTACTATCTTCTGATCTTGTGTGGTTCTGTTATTAGCTAGCTGTATATCACTTGATTTACAATAGACTAGGGATGGCTGGTTGGGTTCATTGTTTTTGCTCGTCGGGGTGGGCCCGGCACCTAGTACTTGAAGACAGCAGCACAGTATGCATACAACTTCAATTCCCACTCTATGGTTACACACAACTTTAACTACTCTACTGTAGTAGCAGTATTGTGTTTGATCTCATGCATCAGCATACCTTTTGCATCCCTTTACATGTTTATCTTGTGCAGATGTGCAACACGTAGCTGCATGCTGCTACCGCCTGTTGCCGTACGGCCTGGTTTAGTCCCAGCTCTCTCTCTCTCTCTCTTTCTGTGCATGGTGCTGCTGGAGATACGAGGCGATTCATAGCAAAGCAGCAGGAGACACTCGGCGAACCGTGATAGAGAGAACAACTGCCCAATCAACAATTGCCAAACTTGTAAATTAACGATGAATTTCGTTTTACCGAGCTAGCTACTACTATCTTCTGTTCTTGCCTGGTTCTGTGATTAGCTAGTTGTATATCGCTTGATTTACAATGGACTAGGGAGGGTTTTTTGGGTTCATTGTTTTTGCTGGTCGTGGTAGGCCCGGCACCTAGTACTTGAAGACAGCAGCACATCATGCTTACAACTTCAATTCCCACTCTACTGTTACACACAACTTTAACTACTCTAGTATAGTAGCAGTATTGTGTTTGATCTTGTGCATCAGCATATCTTTTGCATCCCTTTCCATGTTTATCTTGTGCAGATGTGCCACATATAGCTGCATGCTTCTATTGCCTACTGCCGTACGGCCTGGTTTGGTCCCAGCTCTCTCTCTCTCTCTCTCTCTCTCTCTCTCTCTCTCTCTCTCTCTCTTTCTGTGCATGGTGCTACTGGAGATACGCGACGATTCGTAGCTAAGCAGCAGGAGACGCTCGGTGAACCGTGATAGAGAGAACAACTGGCCGATCAACAATTTGCCAAACTTGAAAATTAATGATGAATTTCGTTTTACCGAGCTAGCTACTACTATCTTTTGATCTTGTGTGGCTCTATGAGTAGCTAGCTCTATATCACTTGATTTACAATGGACTAGGGAGGGCTGGTTGGGTTCATTGTTTTTGCTCGTCGGGGTGGGCTCGGCACCTAGTACTTGAAGACAACAACACAGCATGCATACAACTTTAATTCCCACTCTACTGTTACACACAACTTTAACTACTCTACTGTAGTAGCAGTATTGTGTTTGATCTCGTGCATCAGCGTATCTTTTGCTTCCCTGTCCATGTTTATCTTGTGCAGATGTGCAACACATAGCTGCATGCTTCTACTGCCTGCTGCTGTACGGCCTGGTTTGGTCCCAGCTCTCTCTCTCTCTCTCACTCTCTCTCTCTCTCTCACTCTCTTTCTGTGCATGGTGCTGCTGGAGATGCGCGATGATTCGTAGCAAAGCAGCAGGAGACGCTCAGTGAACCATGATAGAGAGAGCAACTGGCCGATCAACAATTTGCCAAACTTGAAAATTAACGATGAATTTCGTTTTACCGAGCTAGCTACTACTATCTTCTGATCTTGTCTGGTTCTGTGAGTAGCTAGCTGTATATCACTTGATTTACAATGGACTAGGGAGGGCTGGTTGGGTTTATTGTTTTTGCTGGTCGGGGTGGGCCTGGCACCTAGTACTTGAAGACAGCAACACAGTATGCATACAACTTCAATTCCTACACTACTGTTACACATAACTTTAACTACTCTACTGTAGTAGCAGTATTGTGTTTGATCTCGTGCATCAGCATATCTTTTGCATCCCTTTTCATGTTTATCTTGTGCAGATGTGGAACACATAGCTGCATGCTACTTCTACCTGCTGCCGTACGGCCTGGTTTGGTCTCAGCTCTCTCTCTCTCTTTCTATGCATGGTGCTGCTGGAGATACGAGATGATTCGCGTAGCAAAGCAGCAGGAGACACTCCGTGAACCGTGATAGAGAGAACAACCAGCCGATCAACAAATTGCCAAACTTGAAAATTAACAATAAATTTTGTTTTTACTGAGCTAGCTACTACTATCTTCTCACATGATAGATGTTCCATTGTCTGTGCGTCGCATGCTGTTAAGATCAATCTCAACCTGCAGTGCGCTCGATCGGTCCAGGCGGATCTATCTTTGTACGTACGTAGGAGTATCACGTATGGGAGTAGCTATCTAAAAACGCATGCATGGCCGACCGACTAACCAACCGATCGAAATTGTTCATCTCATTTAGCATGCATGCGCACTCCAATACCGAGTTACCAACCCCAACGACGGATGGACCTAGGCATCGCTGGCTGCATGCATGCTAAACTCAAACAAATGCATGCTAAACAAATGCTATAAATCGGCCGGTTCAGTGTGCCAAGCGGTTAGCTCATCACTTGGGTAGAGAGTTACTTCTTCTGTTTTTTAGCTTGGCTAGCTCAACAGAACGAACACATCTTCTTGATACGATCGACTTTAGTTCGCTCCTTTTGCTTCGTGTTCTTTTCTTCTGTAAGGAGAGGATCGGATATCACTTTCTCTTTGCTGCTTTCTTTCTGATGGTTGCAGGGCGCCGTTGTCCTCCTGATCAGCAAGCAAGTACGGACGCAGCAGCTTTTGTCTGCCAGTTCAGGCACGCCAATGCCGCAACCCGACACAGGTCGGAGGAGCCAGTACATACGCGCCGAGTCCCCGGCCATGCATGCATGGTTTGTTGTGCCATGCACTACTCGATGCATGACTGCGTGAACTGAGCAGAAAAAAGCTGCATCCGTACGTGTGGAGGAGGACAGGGCCGTTCGAGTAGTGCCAGCTGATTAGGACGACATGGCCAACAAGCGGCAAGCTAGCAGGGCGGCAAAAGAACGAGCAGCGAATGACCGTGAAGGCATGAACCACACCTCGTCTGCAAGAACGCGCGTAACTATAATAGTGCAAATCAACTGGTTCTATTCAACGTACCAATGGTGCCGTCTGCGTTTGAACTTGTATTTGACGACGTTCATGCATGTGCTCTGACTTGATTTTCTACCAAGGTAATTAATTAAGCACATGTCACTTTAATTAATTTTGATGTAATTTTGTTCCTCACACTGATATTCTTTCCTCCATGTTTTGGAGCCTGCAACATGATATTTTACGTACACATGTGCGTGCACTGCTATCGCCACTGCTATCGCACGCACGGGGAAAGGCACAACAAACCATGCATGCATGGCCGGGGACTCGGCGCGTATGTACTGGCTCCTCCAACCTGTGTCGGGTGGCGTGCCTCAAAGCTATACTTCCTGAGTCATTTGCCCCACCGGACTTTTGAGTACTACAGCTACTTCGTGGACTGGTAAGGCGGGAAGAATAATTTGGTTACCCTTGAAACGGCATATAGGGTGTATATGTGGTTTAAAGGACAATCAAAACCTAGACTTAATCCCTATTATCTATGACCTAAATACTTCTGAAGATTTAAATATTTTAAAAACAAAAGTTTAGAAATTCTCTGAGGATTCCAGAACCGATTTTGTGAAGTTCAGAACCGGCTTAGATTAAGATGAACCGGTCGAACCGGCTTATACCGGTCTCTGGAAATTAAGAAGTGCGGTTTCCACGGCCAAATACGCCTTCATCGGTTTGGGGTTTACGCTTTACAGGCTGGAAGGCAGAAACGGGAGCTGGGCGCCGACCACTTACCGTTGGTGGGCCTTGCTTCTTCCCACGGCCCACACGTTGGTGTCGTTGCCCTTGTCTGGCTCGGTCCCTGCGATTGGCTTGGAGTTGGGCACTCGAGCTTTCCGCTCGAGTCCGGATGGCGGAGGCTGGCGACGTCGGAGATCCTCCGGACCTGGGCTTCCAGCTGTAGGGGAAAGCTAGGGAAGCTTGGGGGGGTGGCTGGAGAAGAAAGAGAGGAAGAGTATGGGGTCAAGCTCAAGTGAGTTACTTGGGAAATGGGCTCTGGTGCGGCATGGTTTTGTTGAGGATGCTAACGGCTTCGATGGAACCAAGGCGATGAGGAAGGGGTCTGGCGGCGGCGACGGCTTGCTTGCCGAGCTTTGGGGCGACGCGGTTCCAGGGCAGGGGAAACGGCGGCTCACAGTCGACGGTGGCCAGGGCATCGCTAAAGGCGGGTCTATCGGTCCGGTGGAAAGTAAGGAGCGGCGGCGGGATTCCTTGACGGCTGGTTGGTGCGACAGGGAGCACGGGAGGTGTGCGCAGGAGGGCGCGGTAATTCGGGAGCTCGAGCAGGAGCTTCGGCAAAGCGGGTAGGGAGGAGTAGCTCGGGAGTGGAAAGTAACGGAGTGCTCAGGAGCTGGAGTTCGGGAAGAAATAGAGGGAGGAAGAAATGGAAGCTAGGTTGGAGCTCGGCGGCGGCTTGGGCTGACTACGGCTGATGGACAGAAGGAACGGGGCGCACCAGGGTTGGAGAAGCTCGGACTGTTGGCTTGGACATGGAGCGAGGGCTTGGCAGCCTTTAAATAGGTGGAACGACGAGGTGAGGTTGGTATCTGCCGCTGTTCGTCTTCAATTCCGGCGATGGGACGTGGCCGAGGCAACAGGGTAACGCTGTGGCCACAGGGACATGGAAGGACATCCGCGGCGTGTGCTGGTGGCTTGGGTGACGCTGTAACGGCGAGTGGCACGGCGGATGGCGCGGCCTCGCGCACTGGCGAGCTTGGCACGGGATGGGACAGCTCAGGGCGATGCTTGAGCTGCTGCCAGCTGGGGAAGGGTCCAGGGGTGGCCGAGGAATGCGCCGGCGAGGCAAGCGGCGAACTCGTCGACAGCTGGCTCGGGAGGCGACGGGTGGCGCGGCAAGGTGTGCTGTGGCAAGACCGGGCATGGCCAGTGCGCTCCCAGGGGGCGGCATGGGCTGCTACCAGGCGTCCCGATGCGATTGGCTACCCAAAGCTTTGCCCCAGTGATTCATGAGGATGTGTTCAAGAGTACAGGCAAGTTTGGCACCGAATGTGCAGTGTTTGGGGGTGGGACTTGAATGCCATGCTGAGCTTCACTATGCCAGCGGCTGGATTTAAAGGGAAGTGACAAGACGAGGTGCTGACCATATGAGTTATAGGTTTTAGGTAAGTCGGGAAAACCGAGGAGGGACTACACCAATTCTTTTGCCAGGATTTTTACTTAGGGTTCACGTGATTTTATGTGAGGAGACCTCTAGGAGCAAGGTGTTTGATGTTGTTCATTCCAAATTCTTCAACTGGCCATGCCCATGTTCTTGTATATTTGGTTTCCTGGAAGTGTGGAGATCATTGTAGAATTTTATTGGAATTTTTGGAAAATTAATTCTGTAGTTTGTAGTGTAATGCTAAATTTTGTCCTAGATTAATTATTTCATTCCGTAGATATCTTTGAATTGGACATACCTGTTTTATGTTATATTTGAGTTAAGAATGACATTAAGTTGTCCCACAATTTTTTTCTCGGGATTTTTGAGCGGTAGGTCTCGCGATTAGGGTTTTTGGGAGGGATTGGACTTAAATAGGAACAAAAGGATCGGGGTTGGAACTAGTGTTCCGGGGCGCGGCAAGGGCCGGAGGGAACATGGAAACTCTTGGAAATCCTTTTACCGCGGTTTGGGATTGGTCGGTGGCAGGGTGCCGTAGATGTATCGGCGTATACGGTGTATATGCCGCGTTAGGGTTTAGGCATGTATAGGGTGCGTGGCAAGGTGGAAGGAGGTTATGGAAACTCGCGGGAATCCCTACATCTTGTTTTGGGATCAGCCGTTGGCAGGGTGCCGTCGATGCACATTGACGTATATGGTATTTTAAGGTATTCTTGCGTTAGGGTTTTAGTGTGTATGTGCACATCTAAAAGTAGTATATATGGGCACATACTCATGATTCGATATGGCGAGATAGTTGGTAGAAGATCCTGTCAATCGGAGTAGGTTTGCGACGAATATACGTGTCTCAATTTCCCAAGGGTACTATGTGGGCACTTTGCGGCAGGTGTGAGTTTAGGTGGCACCGGCTAGATAGAAGAGGAGGGATGCCAAAGGTATGTTCTTGGCGGAATGCAAGGACGAATGGTCCCGCATGGAGACCAAGGATAGAGCAGGGTTTGTATCCCTTGCCGGATAGAGTTCCGACAAAGCAGAAATCAAGGGAGCAGGAACAGGGAAAGATTTTGGTTGCTTTGCTTTAGGTTTTAGCAGGAGCATGATTTGAATAATAATTTTTATTATTATTATGGCGTATTTTAACTAACATTATTAGTAAAAAGTTTTTGTTGATCTAATTTTCGGATTTTGAAAAGTCAGGGTGTGAAACTAATCAATAGTATTTTCTAGTTTGGACGGTAAGAGCGTCATGGAGCAAGGCAAAGTCACGAGTTCGACCCAGTTCCAGACTATATGTGTGCACACATGGGTTGTGCCTGCTTGGTTAATTTTTTAAATTATCTTTATCTTTTTACTTGTACCTATAATAATATATCAGTTATGAGAAATAAAAATTCAGATCGCGAGCCAACCACTAGTCATTGTATTGAGCCGTTTATTTAAGTACGGTTATGATGGTCTATTAGATGTGATAAGTTTAGGTGCAGTTATGAAGATATATTAACTATGATCTATTTAGATACAGTTACGAAGATCTCTAATAATAATAAAAGGTCTACCAGATTAACGATCGGATATTTTATTTTAAATTTTTTTAGCTTCTCTCTATTTTTCTATTGTATTCTATTTTTAGTATATAGTATAATATATATATATATATATATGTATATATATATACTTACTTACTTAGCACAAAGAGAAGAGATATAGAGTTGGCTGCATTTTCACTTCAAAAATTATGTCGAGTGGATGAGCTACGAGCTACTCATCGATTTCTTACTAGTTGTAAAAGGCTTATAAAGAATATCGATTTGTGCGTTGAATTGCATCTGCTTCGAAATACAGTCAGATGCAAAATTAGGTAGGATTAGTAGTACTCCACCTTAATATTACACGAGTTGAGTCAAAGAACAAAGATCTCTCTCATATATGCAAGTCAAAGTTTCAAAGTTTAAAGCTAGCTCTTTACATATTTTGTTAAGTTGTTGGTACACCAAATTGCATTAGGTATGTGTCGCACAAAAGAAAAAGAATATTGCATTTATAGGTCTTGTTGATTCGGTCAAATATTTATATAAATTACCGTGCTAATTGCTCCTCGATTAGACATTTCGAGGCACAAATTCCAGAATTGTACGTCCACATTCTTTCTTTTTTCTGCCAAACGTTTAATTACATGAAATTAATTTTTCAATCTGATCTCGATTGTAAATTTGTCCAAGGAATATGGAGTAGCCTACTTCAATTGATCATGAGGTTTCAGATGCATGCTGATAAGCTAGCGTATTACTCCAATTTTTGTCAAAATGAAGTGCCCCATTTATTTAGAAGCTAAGTTAGCTAGCTCATGGAATGGGTCACGAGTGACCTCACATGTATTGTGTGTTATTGTGCAGATGCAGCAAAGGGGAGGCTCCGGAACCGGATAAGTCAAGATGAAGAAGCTAGGGATCAGGAAAGTTCCGAGGTTGTTTCCTCGAGAAAGAAAGGGGCGTTTTGGGCATTGATCGATTTAGTACGTGAAATTAAGCCAAACCCCACCAATAGCTAGCAGCTATGCTGTCACTTGTACCAAGCCCTTAATTAGCCATCAGACAGGCCCCGGACTAGCACCAAATGACATCCATGAAAAAAGTTACTAGATACTCCTTTCATCCACAAATGTAAGATGTACACGAAATTTAAAGTCTAATTTTCACCAACAATTAAACCAATATTATTGAATTATATGACATAGTAGTAGTACCATTGAATTTATATTCAAATGGTATCACTTTTGTATTATATAACTCAATATTATTGGCTTAATTGCTGGTTAAAGTTGAACCTAAAATTCTATGTGTGTTTTATATTTATGGACAGAGGGAGTAATTTGAGACAATCTGTTTAATTTTTTAGTACTGTCCAGATTAAATCCAGGTGGTGCGTGGTGAGGATGACAGGGTGCTCTGCATGCGGCCTGTGCGTACGTATGACTATGAGCTACCGTGCGGCGTTCGCCCAGCTCCCAGCTCCCAGCGTCGCGCCTCCTGGTCCTGGATTGCTCTGCTGCGGCGCTGTCTCTTGCTGTCCGATTAAATCAAGCAGTGATCAAAGGTGTACTAGTTGAACGTGTGTTTTTCCCTAAAAAAGGATAGTTGAATGTGTGTGTTGTTCAAACATTCTAATACAAACTTCCCTTACTTTTAAATCAAACATCCAAATCACGATTAGTTTAAACCCTCATATTAAAAAGAAGATCTCATCTAGGCATATCTTGCACTTACATATGTCTCTCGCGAACTCACGTGTTATTAACATTGTTGTATAGTAGTTTGTAAAAGTCATTACTCCCTCCGGCCGGGTGCATTAGGCGCCTAGTGAAAATCAAATATTCCCAAAGTATAAGGCGCGCTAGTCATTAGACGCATTAATCTCCGTAATTAATTCTCCTATTTCTCACCCTTGAAAAACGAGTACCTATTAATTAGGGATTGATTTGTTTTGCATGATGATTAGTCAGGTAGAGAAGGATGTGGACCAGGGGCGTGGGCATGCAATTAACAGCTCAATTAACGATGTCCACTCTGCTTGCACCTTGGTAGCGATGCAGCTCATTAGACGCCCTATGCACCCGGCCGGAGGGAGTAGTTAATGGTTACCAGATCCTTTCTAAATGAGGTGTTAATGTGCATTAAAAAACATGGTAATTACAAGAGTTCCATGGTGGTAATTATACGGAAAACTCTTCCTCCTAGTCCTAGGAATTGCATTTTGTACAAAAATGGTCCTAGTCCTAGGAATTCGAACGACACTAAAGTGATAACTAATTAACATAAAATGTCTCGTAATTACGTCACCACTATGATGATAACGGTTACTAACTAACCTGGTAGCTACATCAGTATTATGGTAGCAATTATTTATTATACAGTCTGGTAAGTATATCAACAATATGATGTAACTGTTTACTAAATAATCTAGTAACTACACATAAACTATTATGGTAATAACTGGTTACGAACTGTCCTGGAAACTGCACCACCTCTATGGTGGCAACTGTTTACTAAACAACCTGATAACTACATCAGCGCCACATCACCACACCAGATCCAAGCACTATGCACTCATAAATGATCGGAGCGAATGTCGTATATGTAGAAACTAGAAAATCACGAAGGCATATTATTGTGTATTAGATGGTTTAGGTGTACTAGTGCACTAGAGACACAATTAGCATATCTAATGGTTATAAAAAAGAACTCAAAGTTTTCTAAAACATCGGCGCAACGTGTATCTATAATGGGACAAAATTTTAAATCCAAATTTAATCTACATGAGAAGAAACAAAATTGAGAAACCATTGTTAACATCGCCCAACTTGCACGTGGACTTTATTTGAAGGAATGTTAAACCTGTCCGAGAAGACCTATCAAATATGCTAGCTGTGGACAACGAGGTTCAACTGTTTGATAACGTGTTATCAAATAGCCCACGTGGTAACTAAAGAGTCTAAAAAAGTCATTGCAACATACCTGAGTGGGATCTAGTTTTGAAATCCTTGTCGAGACGAAGGCAACAATAAAAATAGAATATAAATCACGAAAATGGCTTGAGCTACAAGACATTTCTAATTTCTAAAATTAGATTTTAATACATTGATATTATCCTTTTTATTATTTTGCCGTGTATACTTAGCAAAGCTTTGTGTATGCATGCACCGGGCCGTAAAGAGTCTTATATGCTCTAGCGAGCACCTGCACAAAGCAAATCTTCGTTGCTACTCCCTCCGTCTAAGAATGTAAGGCGTATTTTGACTTATTAAGATAAGATTTTGATCAATAATTACTCTATTAATATGTAGTTTATATGATACAAAATCATAATCATAAGAAAGTACTTTCGAATACGAATTTAATGATATCAATTGTATGTCACATAAGTCATATATTAATAGAGTAATTATTGGTTAAAATCTTGTCTTAACGAATTAAAATACACCTTATTTTTTTAGACGGAGGGAGTACCTCACAAGGTAAATCGCACGCGCGAAAAAGTTCGTTCGGTAATACCGAATTCCGAACGTTCGTTGGAAGATTTTCATAATCTTAATATATAAGCATGACACACTTTGAACTCTTGGCAAAATTCGATCTGAAAAAGGAAATGATTACTACGTAATCACGCTCATGCGCCAATTAGTGACTCCTTATGAAATGAAAAAGGAAGAGTTAAAATAACACCAGGATGGAATGGAATATAAAAAGCGACTACTTGCACGCGATGCGTCCCTCTCGCATCAACACATCACGCAGGTGCACGTTGTGAAGACACCCAATTAGTGACTCCTTAGCCACAGGAGCAAGGGGAAAATACGGTGCGCATTACTAGTACTGTCTACAAAGAAAATCAGAAATTAACATGCTTCAAATAAGTTTTCAAAACTTATAGTTGTGATTTTTTAAAACCGGGTGTTGTTCAGATGGAGATTATCCTTATGCCCCATGCACGCATATCCTAAGGCGTTGGTGTATGACAGTATGAGTCGCTCGATCCTATGTGCATTTAGTACGTACGTACTCCATCCAGAGATGTAGACCAACATTTTCACGGGTGTATAGCGGAAGTCTTCTACAGAGTAGTCTGAATCTGCCTGATGTTAATTTTTAGATCAAATAAGCACCTTAACCATTCAAAAAAAACATTTTCCATAGAAAAAAGATCAAATTATAAGCAAAACATATGACTTGCTTTATTTAAAATTAACTGATTAAGATGAATGGTATGCCATATCCATATAATTAACTGATGTGTCATATGTGTTGTAATTTGGTCCGGAGCCGGTCTTAGAGACTTGCACGCAACTTGACCAAAAAGGCTTGTGCAAGGCTAGACTGCTGCCTAACTGCAAATTTCTCTTCTTCTGGACGGAACACCAAATTCAATGGACGCATGCACGAAGAATTGCACTTACAAATGCATCTGGAGTATATAGCTGGCAACAGATATTAGTGGAGTGCTACATTCTAATCCATGGAAAGATTTCAGCTCGTGAAACCTTGGTAATTAACAGGTGGAGTAAACGCTCACAAGAGGAAGGAACAAAGGAGCGAACGAGAGATAGAACCCGTTAAGCAATTGCGCTGCAGGCGAGCTGCAACGGATGTCCCTCCTGTAGCGATATCATATATATGGCGGTACTGATTATGCTTGCACGGTAGACTTGGCTTTAATATGCGTCTCAATTAGAACTATCTCAACCTACAAATTAATATCATCAAAACAAATGTGCTCTTCATAATATAAATGATATACTCTCTCTATCTTATAATGTAAGCTCTATTTTAATTGGTTCAGATAAAATTTTAATCATTACTTACTCTATTAGTATGTAATTTATGTGATACAAAGTCATAGCCATAGTCACAAATAAGTACTTTTGAATAAGAGACTAATAATATTAATTCTATGTTACATAAGTCATATACTAATAGAGTAATTATAGATTAAAATCTTATCTTAACCGATCATAGCATGGAATGAAAAAAGTAACATCGTCACAAATAGAAGAGCCCACATTCTTATTGAAGAAAATAATAATAGAAGAGCACATTGCCATCACAATTATCTCTGCGCCAACAAGGCAAGAAAGGAAAACAGTTAAGGAAACCACGAAACAGAGCATTATTCCCTAATTACAACTCTACCCTCCCCTGCTTCTCTTCTCCCACCACCACTATAAAAACAGGCGCGCTTCCACCGTTCCAGCTCGTGTCTGAACGAAGCACAGCTTCTTCTTCTTCTCCTTCTTCTCCTTCTCCGCACCTCACCACCGGCGTCGTCAACTTCTTGGCCCGCCGTGCCATGACGACGCACGGAACATTTCACCAGCTCCGCGTTCCCCTCGACTCGCCGGGCTCCTCCACCGGCTCCGCCGACTCCGTGCCGTGGAGCGGCAGCCACCACCGCGTCCCAGCCACCCCTCTGCTCCCATTCGACACCAACGACGCCGACGAGATGCTCCTGCTCTACATGCTCTCCCAGGACACCTCCGCGCACGCCGCGGCGCCCACCACGGCACCGGTGAAGCAAGAGGCGGAGGGAGACGTAGCCGCGCGCGCCGGCGGCTGTGGCCGCGCGTTCCGCGGGGTGCGGAAGAGGCCGTGGGGAAAGTTCGCGGCGGAGATACGGGACTCGACGCGGAACGGCGTGCGGGTGTGGCTGGGCACGTTCGACAGCCCGGAGGCGGCGGCGCTGGCGTACGACCAGGCGGCGTTCGCGATGCGGGGCGCGGCAGCCGTGCTCAACTTCCCCGCGGAGCAGGTCCGGCAGTCGCTGGAGGGAGCGGACGACGTGTGTGCTCGCGCGGACGGGGTGTCGCCGGTGCTGGCGCTGAAGCGGCGGCATTCCATGCGAGGGCGGCCGGCGAGCCGGAAGGCGAAGGCCGCACGGCGCGAGGGGCGGCCGGAGGGCGTGATGGAGCTGGAGGACCTCGGAGCAGAGTACCTGGAGGAGCTGCTGGGCGCTTCCGAGTACAGCTGCGCGTCCACCTCATGGTGTTGGAGCCACCACTCCGTCTGAACTTGAGAATTCCAATGCATTCAAGCCGAAGAAGGTTGCTCATGGCTTGCAGATGATCGATCGATCAGTAGCTAGGACGATATGAATTTTGGACGGCTGAGATTGATCGCCCACTTCAAAGTTTTGAAGCGCCAAAGTTGTGTGTTTGACCTATTTTTGTAGATAACTGTAAATAGTTTATGTTTCATCATTAGAAAGACAGTAGTATTCTGTAGCGGGTGTGTGTTGCATCATCAATCAATTTCTTGGAATCAGCAGCTGAGCCGAGAAGAGAGATGGATCAAGGAAGACGCCATGTTTGAATATGGATCATGCATGCATCCCATGTCAAATCCAAACATGTTGGTGAGGCCGGGCTGTTTCTCTTAACTCACGTGCGAGTGATAAATAATTGTCGTCGATGATGATCGAATCAGGTTCGCATGCCGCCGTTCGTTGGAGGCGCAATGCATCTTTGCTTCCACCTCATCGATCCACCCCTTTAATTAGCCTGAGATTAACGAACATATCACCATGGATTTTCAAGATAAAACTCGCTTCTTTCTCCTGTCCTACTCGAGTAAGTACTAGGTTACCAGACCAAATTAATTTTAGAAAGAGGCAGGCACGTCTCATCTGGTCTCCTACAGTATATATCAGCTTCCTACGTATGGCCAACTACTGACTAAAGAGTGCGTGGCAAATTGGAGTACTTCAACTCCCGAAAAGTCCCTGAGCCTTTGAAACTCATTGGATTAACAAACTGCTGGTGGATTAATTCTGCTAGCTACCAAAGCACAAGACTGGGACACACGGGAGGATGATGACAGTGACGTCTGATAAAGTTGTAGTGACCTTTGATTAACACGAGAAGGAGCAATTAACCCATTACTATATAGGTGTGTGCACAAGGACAACCGAGCAAGCACGGCCGTAGGATCTACCTAGCTCACACGTGGTGCAAAACCATCTGCCGGTTGCTCTCACCCTGCAGTCACGTGTTGATGACAAACCAAACAAGAGTTAATTCCTCGCCACGTCCTTAACCTAGCACTTAGACATCAGTTTATCCAACTACGATGCATCTTGTGTTTGCTACTTAACACCACGGCCCAATCATCAAAGACAACGTCAGTAATTACTCTTTGCTTGCTGTCTGTAAGTTCTAAGAAACATCCTAGGCAGCTAGGCGTGCCCAGATATCCAACACGTGCAAAATTGCACCTTTTTCTGAACGAAGTGCAAACATATATGCTCCCTCCTTTGACCGAATTTAGCCAGTTAGTTTCTCCTCTCTCTTTTTGTTGCCTGGGAATTTGTCTTGGGAAGGTGAGTAAGATGCAGTCAAAGGCTCAAAGCAAACAACTTGAAAGCACGCACGTACGTAGTACGCCATCCATCCATCTGCATGCACAAGTGCACGAGGAAAGGAGAAGACAAGAGAATCTTAAGGTGGCGGGGCATGCAGGTGCAATAGTGCATGTGTTGTTGATGGAAAGGCATGCACCTTAATTCATTCCTGGACAGGGACCTCGAGGAGCAGGGTGATGAACCTGCCCCTGCCTGCACTCTTGGAACCCTCCTCACTCACTCTTATGCTCAGAAGGTTCCATTTCGGTCTGCTAGCTCAAGGAATTCTCTTTCCTTCCTTCCTATGCAGTATGCACCACCACCAAATCTAGTACATCATTTAACTTGTGCACAGCATACGTGAGGTGAGGCGACAAACAGGTTGATGCTTCCTGGAAGGAGATAAATTAAGCTTCCAATGTCATCAGCAATTAGGTGGCGGATTCATATATAGTTGGTGGCGCCTGAAATAAAAGTTCCCTTTCGGTTGCTTGATAAAGTTTTTCTTCGTTTATTAAGGAATGAAGATCGGTTTGGTCATAGGGTCTCAAATTCAAGGAGAGTTGTTTTCGGCCTCATCAGCAAACGAGCCGGTTTCTGTCAGCTGTCAACCGAAAACAGTCGAGTAGATGGACATCACATAGAGAAGATGCTTCTTCCAGGAAAGAGACAATAACGAGGACTGTGTTTGTTCTGTAACACTTGCAGAAAATTGAGTTTCATTTATTAAGCTACATTAAAATTCAATTAAACTATGTCAACTGTTCATGTAAAACTGCAAACGACCCGGGTGAGGATTTTTGGCTCACGGGTGCACCTACACCCATTAGAGTTTGCTCGAATTTTTTGAAGCACGTATAAGTTTCAGAAAAATTTGAAAAAATTCATACCGGTTTGTGATGGAATGAAGTACACACAGGTAAATTCTCGTAAAATAATATGCCCGTTTGTGACCTGTGTGAAAAAAACAAATATGCATACTGTTCATGGCTTTGTACTGTTCACTACTGTGCACAACCCCCTAAGGTGTTCTCTTCTTTTTTTTGCACAGATCACAAATGGATATATTATTTTACGAAAATTTAACCATGCATACCTCAATCCGTAATATACATGTATGAATTTTTTCAGATTTTTTTTGAAACTTAAATGTGTGAATTTGAAAATTTTGAAATAAGGGGTGCACATGCCCCCGTGTGCACCCCTGACTTTCCCCAAACGACCCTTGTTATTGTTATTATGGTACGGATATGGTCCACAGTTCCGCAGTAGCTTGTGGCGGCCATCTATGGCATTATACCCAGCCCATGTCCTGGCTATTGACAACCATGTGGAATTAGCTTTCCTGAGAAAATATGAAACGCCCACTACGTCCTCCTCTTCCATTTTCAGGTGGGTATTGAACTGTCATTGAGTGAAATACATATTCTGGCACAACCTAGTCTAAGCATTATTTCCAAATAAACCAGGTTCAGTATGCATAAAAGACTAGGCTCAGTGTTACACAAGATACAGAACCTGCAACACTAGTAAAAGCTCACAAGCATAGCAGTATGGCACCATGTCGTCTAATACATGACCCCATCGTTACTGTCGCACTATCGTGCTACCATCAACCAGCAACGTACAAGAAACTGCTAGTATATACAAGGGAGTTGATATTGTCGCACGCAGACAATGAATGAGCACCTGACGTTAAGTTACCTAAGTCCCAAATAATTCGGTCAGCTTTGGGGAGCTGATTGCTCTCCTCTCTCGCTGACGGTTAATTGCTTCAATTCCCTCAGTGCCACTGCAACAAGCTAACCAAACAAGCATTAGTCTACATTTCGCATACCCAGTGAAGATAGAGACAGTTAGCACCAATCACTAAAAAACAAGCTCATGTGAGTTTTCACTTTAAACGTGATTGTGCAAGGAAATTGGGAAAATACACATTTAAGTAACATATGGTCGGTCCACAAAAAAGACCTTTTAGGTAACTATAATTTACCGTTCATTTAGACGCCAAAAGCTTTTTCAGGTGCATTCTACCAAAAATATTAATATAATATAGGTAAAGATTATCCATACGGTGACAATTAACAGCACAATAAGGATATGCTACCAGAGATGATGAACTCAACTAAGGTGTGACCCTATATCCTGCTATTATATGTTTTCACGATACACGGGAATTGGTCATGTGAAATTCCTGTGAAGTCATATAAGTTACTGGGGATAGACCACTCTCATTTAGTCACTGGCCCAGTTTATACTTCATAATTATCTTGGTGGTATGAAATTCTGGTTCAAATTGAAAAAATGAGCACCCACCCTATTGGAAGCTCCACTCTGTAGTCTAGGACTTCTGCGAGGCTCAGCATTCTGGTTTTGCAAAAAAAGGATGGACTGTTCTGGACAATGGATGCTGGATTCTCGTTTTTGTGAATGTGATGGATTGTTCTGGACAATGGACGGCAGACTACCACTCCCGGAACTGCCATCTGCACGGTTTACCCTTGATTTCTCTCGAGTTTCAATCTCACTACTAGTAGCAGCATTACGATACTTAGGTGAATACTGAGTTGCCGCAGCTCGAGCCCCAGCTATCGCTGCAGAGACACTTGGAGTTTTGACTAGTGCAGACTTTGAAGAGTCAAAATGAAGAGCTCTTGGCTTCAGAAAGAAGGGGTTTTCTTGGATCTGGAAGCGGAAACTTGACAGGCAGTGGACCTTGAATAGGTAAAGACCCCTGACAGCTCCCTCATACATCTGTGACGCGACAAAACAAAGAGTAAGCTCAAAACTTCAGGAGGATAAAAGAAGGATCCTTTTTGCTTATATCAAGCATAACTTACCCTTCTTTCTAAACTAGATAACTTCCAGCGCGATTGCGCGGTGCTAATTTGTCGCTACTCATATTTCAGCTACATAACAATAACACATATTAACTGGGAGCTCTTGCAGTTGCAGCGTCATGAGCTAAATCACCTGGAGGAAGACTTCACAGAAGAAGAGATCCTTAATGCGATAAACTCAATGCCAAACGACAAATCTCCGGGACCCAACGGGTTCACAAGCCGCTTCTTTAAAATGTTCTGGGGAATCATCAAGGGAGATCTGATACAGGCGGTCAACCAGTTCTGCTATCTCAGAACTGAGAGATTAAACTTGCTTAATAGTGCAGAAGTAGTGCTGATCCCGAAGAAGAAACAGGCGACGAAGATTAGAGACTTTCGCCCGATTAGCCTCATTCACACTTTCGGCAAAATCATAACTAAGATCATGGCCAACAGCCTAGGGCCATAGCTGGAGTCCATCGTCTCGACGACACAGAGCACCTACATCAAAAAACGAGGAATCCAAGACAGCTTCATCTTCACCCAAAACACCATCAAATCGCTACACAAGAACAAGATCCCAGGGCTCTTTCTCAAATTAGATATTCAGAAGGCGTTTGATTCTGTAAGCTGGGAATACCTCTTAGAGCTTCTTCAGAACTTGGGCTTTGGCCCAAGATGGACAGATTGGCTCGCCTGCATTCTAGCTTCATCCTCTAGCTGCATCATAATAAACGGTGAACGTACTCAGCGTATTTGGCACCGTAGAGGGCTTTGACAGGGCGATCCGTTATCCCCCCTCCTCTTCATCCTGGCGATCGACCCCCTTCAGAAGCTTTTGCTCCGAGCGATACAGGCTAACCTAATCAAACCAATGGCGGGCATTGATAACGAGTTGAGAATCTCTCTCTATGTAGATGACGCAGCCATTTTTGCAAACCCTGAGATTTCTGAAATACAGACCATCCAAACCTGCCTCCAGATTTTTGGTGATGCAATGGGCCTTCAAAACAACATTCAGAAAAGCTGCATCTACCCGATAAGATGCTCACAGGCTAATACACAGAGCGTTACGCAAAATTTTCAAGCGCAGCTGATGCAGTTCCCATGCACCTACCTCGGCCTTCCCCTTCACACTTCCAAGCTTCGGAGGACCGACATGCAACCGATCTTCGACAAGCTGACCTCCAGACTAGCAGGATGGAAAGGGAAGATGCTTTCACGAGTGGGGAGATTGACGCTCATAAACTCAGTTCTATCACCATGCCTAGTCTACTTCCTATCCGCTTTCAAGCTCGACAAATGGGCAATAAAAAGAATTGAGAAGATCCTCAGGTCCTTCCTTTGGAGAGGAGAAGAGAACTGCTCTGGGGGCCATTGCCTGGTCAACTGGAAACAGGTTAGCAGACCAAAATCTCTAGGAGGTTTAGGCGTCAAAGATATTCAGAGGTTCAGTGCAGCACTTAGACTTCGCTGGTTATGGGGCGAGTGGAACAGCATAAGGAAGCCTTGGTGCGGCCAACCGACACCTTGTGATGAAACAGACAAAACCGCGTTTGATGCCTCCACCATTATTCATATTGGAAACGGACAAACAGCGAAATTCTGGACCTCTAGATGGCTCCACCACGCCGCTCCAAGTGAGATTGCCCCGGATCTTTTCGCACTAATCAGCAGGAAGCACAGGACAGTTGCTTACGAGCTGCAAGACAACAGGTGGATGAGACCACTTCGTGCTATCCACACGACTCCGCAGGTGCATCAATTCACTACGCTCTGGAACCTCATCCAGGAAGTACAGCTAAATGCCCAAACACCAGACCGCATAACATGGCGCTGGACAGGAAACGCCCAGTACTCTGCCAAATCAGCATACGAATTCCAATTCACAGGAACATACACCAAATTTGACACCTCAACCATACGGACAGCGGAGACAAAACAGAAAGTTAAAATCCATATTTGGCTTCTCATCCAACAGAAAATCCTCACAGCAGACAGACTGGAGAAACGAGGATGGAAAAATGGTTCGATATGCACCCTGTGCGGGATCCACACGGAGACAGCCCTACACATCACCATCGGCTGCGCGTTTGCCAGACAAGTGTTACGCAAAGTTGCTACAATGAATGAGATTACCACTGATGCTCTTCTTCACTCCAACCAAGACAACCTCTCTGCATGGTGGCACTCCTGCTGTTCGACGGTGACGAAGAAAGATAGGCGAAAGCACTATGGCATCATCGCCTACGCGCTCTGGAATATTTGGAAGGAAAGAAACGCTCGTGTCTTCAATCATGTATTCAGCGATGTTCAGAGCGTAGCGCTTAAGGCGCAAGAGGACATAAGAGCCAGGAGGCTTGCATTCTGCAGAACTTCAAGTGACACCGGCGACCCCCCTTCCTAGCTGAACAGGAGTAGTAGTAGCAATATTTCCCGTTCTTTTCCGTTTCTCCTTTTTGTTTTCGTTCTTGCTGGTTTTCCATGTATTGGACTCACCTTATTTTTTATTAACTTCTATTTATGAGAGAGGCAGAGCTCCTGCTTGATTTTTCAAAAAAAACAATAACACATATTCATGTAATTTGGTTAAATTTCTGAAATGCATTAGTGTTTCATTGTTAACAATAAAGGTAACCGTAAGATTAACTCCTTTTTTGGGAGATGAGTGGAATATAAATCTGGCAGAAGTAATAACTCCACCATTGTAGACCGAGGTCTATCACCATTCAAGACATAAGTTTTTTTCTGACTGGACCAGCGAATCCCTCTCAAGCATATTATATTCGTATCATCCATATTACTTTGCAGCTAGAAGTTCCTAAATGAATCCTAACTTTACTGAAAAATGATAATACGAATTCCCTGATCAATACCTTAAATAAAGTCTCCAGAATTAAATGGTAAGTAAAGGTCAGTCATATGCATCATCGCGATGCTGAACCACACGTTTGTGTTTAGAACTTGATCTGCTTGTAACAAACGCTTGCAAGGTTCAAGCCAAGTCATAATGGGGTGAGAGAATATGAGGAGGCTCGACAACTATAGATCAGCAATCAAGTTGCGTAACGGACCGAATTTTGTAGATAAACTATTGTGTATGTAATTATAGGGCTTTGCAACTTTTTCATGCATTTGTACTCATTTCGATGTGTTAGGGTCGTTTCCTAATTTTGTGCATAAATTGTTGCTCCCTCTCCCCAGCCGATTGAAGCCCACCTCTGCCCCCCTCAGTTTCTCTGCTATTTCTGCAGGGAAGCAGCGGAGTGGCAAATCCGGCGGCAGTCCTCAGAGGAGAGCACAGGGAGCAACCTAAGGCCATTGGCTTTCCATTTCTGCGGAGGAATTTTGCCACTTTGGCTTGGGAACTGCAGATCGACAATGGGGACGATGGAGCATCAGGGGAGGCGCAATGGACGCCGGGCTTCCGGCGAAACCAGCGAATGGTTCAGCGCAAGAAATAAATTGTGGTGGTGGTTTTGTTCAATTTGGCAAGCAGCACGAGGGCGACCAATTTTCGTTGGAAGATCATGGCGACTCAGCGTGCTTACTTGTTTGCAGAGACAGTGTCGCAGGTATTTGGCTACCTTTGGAGGTAGTGCCACGCATGTAGAGGCATGAGTTTGCGCGCGAAAAGCTGTGCTAGATGGAGGTCGAGGCTTAGCAGCGACAGGAAGAAGCATTTTGGTGAAGTCTGATGAATTAGATGATTATGAGGGACCTAGTAGAGATTGCACAATATGATTGGAGAAGTCGATGTGGGTGCGTAAATCTCCCTGTACAAGTCCTCCATGGCTGCGATGGTGTCGGGGTCCGGGACCTTGGATGCGACCGGTGATAGGGGACGCGCTTGATGCCGTGGACGAGCAGAGACGCCCATGGCTGGTGCATCGTCAGGCAAGGTTTCCGGTACCTGCCATTGCTGCCGACGCCGCCGCTGCTGCTTGTGATGGGAGAAGATGGCGGCCGGAATCGGAATCGAAATTGGGATTGGGGTGGACGCCGCGCCGTCGAGTCGTGGGGAATTTGGGCAGTTGGTTGGGTTTGGGCCGGGTTGAATTTGAGCAGCAGTTGCCCAGTCCGTTCGTCGTCATTCATACAGCAGAGCAGAAGATTCGCAGCAGCAGCATTCGCTTTCGCTCCACTTTTTTTTATTTGTGCCGACCGCCATTGCTTTCTGCACCACAGCATCTATCTATCTATCTTCCTTCTTCCTCTCCTACTTTTGCTAGCTTGCTCAAGTACACTTCAGTCCCTGAAGGTTAGTGCTACTTTTGCTGGAACGCTCAAGTAAGCTAATTTCCTCTTGCAGCCTACCTCCTCATCTCCATCTGCTGCAATCTTAATTTCCTGCACTAGGTACCCGGACGCAGTCCTCCATCGCTTCGATCTTATGCTCTCTTTTGTTATTAGCAAGCACTAGAGGCAAATGATTTTCTCAACATATACCTCTTTATTCCTCTACTTTCGGATGAATCTTGCTGCACAGGTGGTGGTGGTGAGGAGAGGGGGGGAAAGCACTGTCTTTAATTAGTGTACAGACGATTTTTTGCTCCTTTACTTAAATCTTTACATCAGACAGAATCTTGTATTTGTGGTGGTGGTGAGAAGGGGGAAAAGTATCGTCTTTTGTATGCTGGTCCTCTCCTCGCTGTGATTCGATCGGGTGGTGGCCGCTTCTCCTTTCCAGCATACTGTGGTAGTAGCATAGGGTGCTGCTCCTAGCGCTAGCTAGCTAGCAGATTCTTCTTCCCTTTCGATCTCACTACTCGATCAGTAGCATAGGGGGTGATCTCGGAGTTCGTTTCAGTCACCTTTTGATTGATGCAAAAGGCAGGCGGCTAGTCATGCTAGCTAAGCTTGTAGGCTCTTCGTCGCCGGCCGTCGTCTACTTAAACATCCATCTTGGATTAGTTAGTCCTGCAGCTAGACCTTCCATCGATCATCTCTTCACCTCCTTTATTACCTACGATTAAAGAAAGAGGATGAACCGCGCGGCCCTGGATGACGTGATCCGGCGGCTACTGGAGGTGCGCCGTCCGGGGAAGCTCGGCGAGGGGGAGATCCGGCAGCTCTGCGCCGCCTCCAAGGACGTCTTCATGCGCCAGCCAAATCTCCTCGAGCTCGAGGCGCCCATCAAGATCGCCGGTACCTACGAATCTATTCATGAATTGCATTCGATCTCTAATGAGAAAATTGCTCCACAGATATTTGTCTCCTGCATACGTCTGGCGCGCGCAAGTTGCACTAAACAAAATACTCCATATAGTGCGCGAGATAGCGCTATATGAGTAGTAAATCATATCCTAGTTGGTACCTGCTGATATGACTCTTGCAACTCTGGAACAAGGCTATATACGTCGTCAGCTTTACCTGCAGCCGAAATGAGATGATGACAAAACAATGCATTGATCTTGCAGGTGACGTCCACGGGCAGTACCCTGACCTGGTGCGGCTGTTCGAGCTTGGCGGTTTCCCGCCGCAGCACAAGTACCTGTTCCTGGGCGACTACGTGGACCGCGGGAAGCAGAGCTTGGAGACCATCTGCCTCCTCCTCGCCTACAAGCTCAAGTACCCTGAGCACTTCTTCCTCCTCCGCGGCAACCACGAGTGCGCCTCCATCAACCGCGTCTACGGCTTCTACGACGAGTGCAAGCGCCGCTACTCCGTCCGCCTCTGGCGCCACTTCACCGACTGCTTCAACTGCCTCCCCGTCGCCGCCCTCATCGACGCCCGCATCCTCTGCATGCACGGCGGCATCTCCCCCGTCCTGCGCGCCCTCGACGACATCAGGCGCCTGCCCAGGCCCACCGACGTGCCGGACGCCGGCCTGCTATGCGACCTGCTCTGGTCCGACCCCGCCGACGCCGGCGCCAGGGGGTGGGGTCCCAACGACAGGGGCGTCTCCTACACCTTCGGGGCGGACGTCGTGGGCGCGTTCCTGGAGAGGCACGATCTGGACCTCATCTGCCGGGCGCACCAGGTGGTGGAGGACGGGTACCAGTTCTTCGCGGACCGGCAGCTGGTCACCGTCTTCTCGGCGCCCAACTACTGCGGCGAGTTCGACAACGCCGGCGCCATCATGAGCATCGACGACGACCTCACCTGCTCATTCCAGATCATCAAGCCGGCCGGGAAGCAGCGACGCTTCTCCTTCAACTTGGGATCCTCCACTGCTAGTGCTGCTGCCTCCTCCTATAACAACAACAACAACAGAGGTATCCGATCACCGTGTTGCTAACAAACTAGAGTACGTAATACTGGTATACGACTGACTGACTCTGGGATCCATGCATGCTTTCCTACCTTATCCGACAATAAATCATCTTCAGTTTTGGTCTTTGCCTACGTGCTTCCGCGTTCATAGGAGTTCCACAGAAATAGTTGCATAGCTTAACGAATCCGGATTGCAATCTACTATAATACAATATAAAAAATAGAGAGAGGCTAAAAATTCTCACAAAAAAGCAAAACGCCTTTTATTATTAGTGGATTACAACCAATAGATCTTCATAACTGTATCTAAACAAATCACAACCGATAGATCTTCATAACTGTACCTAAATAGATCACAGCCGATAGATCTTCGTAACTGTACCTAAACAGATCACAGCCGATAGATCATCATAATTATATCTAAACAGATCGTATCCGATAGTTTATCACAATTGTACCTAAATCTCGCGATCTGAACTTTTATTTCTCATACTAATCTAATATCACGCGTACGGATAAAAGAATAAAAATAATTAAAAGTGTTTCCCGTGCAATTGCGCGGGACACTGTTCTAGTTGACATAAAAAGTGAAAGAAAGACAAGTATAAATTAGCTCGGGCAGTGCCACTGCCAGCCACTCGAGCTACCGTCCAAGACTAAATTAGGCCTCATGCACTGCAGGCAGATACTTACCTGGGCCGTACGGCTCGCGGCCCACTACTATCTGCCAAGCATACCCAACTGCAAAGAATTGCCAAGGCTTTTCTACAGATGCTGGTTAATCTAATTTATATCTTTCTTAGAGGAGATGCTACTTAACATTTTAGACTACTCCTGGTAAACATATATATACTTTTTAGTTATACTTATACCAATAAAAAATGCAATAGTCTTCAGTTATATCCAAACAAATTGAATACGGTGCTTTTTCACTTGAACAGCCTATAGAGCATGGCAATAGAAGTCGCTTGTTCAGCATTCAGCAAGGAGGACAAGGAGTTTATGCTGAGTTTCCACTTCATTTGGTGTTGGTGCTTACATTCCTGGTTGCAAGTTTGGAGCGGAAGTGCAAGTTCCACGTGTGTTGTATGTTAGTGTGTGTCTGCAGTTTTGGTTGCTTCCTCTGAATACTTGGCATAATTGGCATGCACTGTGCAAGCATAGCCTGCAGATCTGTAAACTGAGTGCGGCGTCTGTGTGATGACAGAGATTGTACTTATCGCGCCACAATCAACGGGAACTCCTCTGATTGATGTTGTTGCTTCCAGTTTCAGAGTTACAGGAAGATAGATGACATACTTTGTGCTATCTGTGGTGGCTACACGCGCAATGTTCACAATATTCTTCAGAAAAAAATAGTAAATTGTTTTCCATTTTGGAATTGCATTGGCACCGGTTTCATGGTGGTAGATACAAGCACTACCACGACTGATTTGCCTTTTGGAAAGCGAGAAGCTTCCCAAACTCGTGACAACGAACATCACTAGATCATATGTCAAACTACAAAATTCTACGTCAGAGCAGGAATATAACACTGCAGCATGTACGTATCAGCCTGTCCATGCAGCCACAGCAAAAAAAATTTCTTTTTTTGCTACCGATCGAGCTGACTCCCAAACAAAACAAGAGAAACTTTAATTCCGGTGCTGACACTCGTCTAATCCACACTTCGATCCACAGCGTATTGCATCTTATCTCTGGAAAGGATCGGTCCGCGTGTCGGAGTTCGGGCAGCGGAACAGCATCATATCACTTTAATCTGATCTGCTCTTGAGAAAGATGGATCGCAAGAAGCACGTACGTACGTTAGTGCTACTAATCTCTGCTCTGGAAGACGACGATTTGTAATGTGCAGAGTGATGGCGACCTTGAGACTGATGGTGTTCCATCGGTTTGCTCGTGCTCTCGAGCCTAACAGTGCTGGAGAATACGGCAACGGCCGACCGAACGATCGAGATGAATCTACTGAGACCGGCCGGAACGCAAAATTCTGTTTTGTGATCGAGTACACAGTTATCTGTCTATCCGCGCGCATACATGATTCCAATAATTTGCGCTCACGAAGTGGTGAACCTTTCGTTATCCATGGAGGTGTGCTAGAGGACGGCTCGTTTGCCTGCTTCACGCTTCATTCCTTTTTTGTTTTTGCTCAAGTCAATGCCCATGGCAGGCCACCACGAGCTAGTAACGTCAAAAGCCAAAATGAATTTGCTCCATCTATTTTTCCAGAGCAATGACAGGTGCATCGTTGACGTATTTGTTGTTTTGCAACAGTGAAAGTGGCTTTGCTTGGAAGCTGCTGAGCATGCGCAAATCGAAAAGGCAGAGGCAGAAATCAACGATATCATTTTCGCAAACTCTCCTAGCCAGTCCGACTAAACGTCAACAATGGAAGCAACTGAAAAGGGCAGAAGATTCCCAAATTTTGAGAAACTTTTGTTTTCGAAACGAGAAACCTTTTGCTCGGTTAGGATTCTAAGAGGGAAAATCGTGCCGATATCCTTTTAAAGGTATGGAAACGCCCCTGCTTGCTTTCTTGTGATGATGATGCTCCGGACTTTTGAGTTCAGTTTCGTCGATTTCCTTTCGTCGCCGGGCAGCTGACTGAGAAGCTTTGAGAGTTTACCAGGCAGATGAGAGGGATGTCTCCTGGGAGACCTCGGTGAAGAAATCTAGGTTTGGTTCAAGCGTTCTACCTTCCGTAGGAGGCCGTGGTCACATATTTATATGAGCCAATTACAATCCGTGTCATGCATGTACTTATACATGTCTTGCTATACAAAAAGATGTTTTTACTTTCCTTATCTATACAAGCCGTATATATATCTTAAACTATAACCCTCTGAACCTGTGCTGGTATTGTCCATGTAGCTAGGGGCCCAAGGTCAGCGAGGAGTGTCCTTCATGTACAAATCCATGATTGCAACTTTCCAAATGGAAACCCAAGGTTGCGAAATGAAGCACGAGACAGATTGCACTGATCGTTATGTTATTTAGCTGGTCAAAGAGTAGAGTTGGCACACGCCCAACACGACACCACGGTACCCGTGCAGCTTTGTGACCGAGCACTGCACGAAGAATAAGAATAATTGCAGCTGTTTCTCTCTTCCAAACAAGACTCTTCTCCTCTGGTTCTATCTCCCCATCGAGTTTCCACATACATATGTACATAAGTACTCCTGATTAAAGAGCGGTCGATCCGCATAATATGTATGCATGATGATTGTAAAGTACAATTAACTAATCAGGTGGTGTTCCTTTGTGCTTCTCTTCTCCGCACATGGGCGTCCTTGCAGCAGGAAGATCAACGACTAGTGTTCCAAGTGGGGAGCGACCAGCTGCGACGAGTGGTGCTACACTTGTTTTCGTCTAGTGCTTAGAGGCAGCAGCCCAGGATTACTGTTGGAGATGCATCGTAGTTTCTGGGTTTTCGATCGCGTTGTGCGATGTTTGTCTTTTGATGGTGTCGGTTTAGATTATACCTTTTTTGTTGGCTTTTTTTCCTTTAAATATTTGAAACTTGTGGATGTTTGTGGTAGCTGTGTGCATTGTTATGCAGAGGCCGAAAGTAATATAATTTCTTTCTTTATAAAAAAATTTAATTAAGCAGTTAAATGAATGGGTTATTGTGCTTGCTACGCACGTACGTCATCTATATATGAATATGTACCTATCTCAGCCGCAAGGCATGACCGATCGGTCGAATATGAATTCTCACACGTCGTGCATCACCAGGCCTGCCAAAAGGTGTCCAGATTGATTTCTATGAACTAATGACGCAATTTTTCCATATAGATCGTCATGCATGCATGTTTGTGTACAAACATTGTTCAATGCTTACCAGATCGATCGATTTCCTTGACCGTTAGGTGAGCTGAAAGTCAATTTATGTTTATGTTTCACACAGAGCTCTTTATAGTATGTTCATACTGCGCACTGATTAATCGGGAGCTCTAGCCTATTAGGTCCAAAAATTTTGGCAAAAAATCCTTAACCAAGTGCGTATGTTTTTTTTTGAAGAAAACACCACAAAGGCATTTTCATTTCCATTTCTGATTAAAGTCAAGGAAAATATACACATAAGTCCTGAGAAAACAAGGAACAGAAAACGAAGCCCCTAGGGCCTTCTTCTTCACCACTACGCCGGCCGCCATTGGAGCCATCAACGAGCTGCTTCTCCCGCAGGAAACGAGTCGCACCACGAGCCAGGTTTGAAAGGACCTCAGTCTGAAGATTGGCCGCAACTGTAGACCGCCGCTGGAGGCGGAGCTTGAAATCTGGTTAGAGTCCATCGGTCGGGATAGCACCCCTAGATCGGCATGGGGAAGAAACATCTTCAACTTGCTGGAGATAGGAAGTCGAAGATCCTGCAGAAAAGCAAAAACCCGAGAAGAACTCCAAAGAAGCAGCAGCGACAAAGAGAAGAAGAACAAAAGATCCGCCGACAGCTCAAACGGAGAAGCGGCAGACCAACCCCACACACTTCTCGACGGAGCAAGCACCGCCGGAGCGAGGATGAAGCGGGGGGACAAAAACCCAGAACGAAGGCGACGTCTCCGCCTCGCCGCCTTCACACGGGGACCAAACCCTAGAAATCTAGGACCGAAACCCCGCCCGCCGACGCAGGGCTGCCATCCGCCGCACTTCCGAGGGCCGAAAGGGCCGTCGGAGGCGGAGCGGAATGGTGGATGCGCCGGCGGGAGGGAAGACCTCAAAGGATTCTCCGGATCGCCCGAGGGCACTGTAGCAAGGGGAAAGGTGGAACGATTTGAACCAAGTGCGTATGTTAGTGACAAGTAACGATGATGTATAATTTGTTGCCCGTCAAAATCCACGCATACCACTTGATAGGCTGCACAGCTAGCTACCATGAGGTCCCAGGTTTGATTCCCGGTTTTGACCGGCGGAACTTTTGCTTATAATTGCTCCTAAAAATGTGTAAATGTTGTTGTATTCCTTCTTTTCTTTCTGTTCCTTTTTTAGTTTTAGGTTTGTTGTAATCTTTGCTCTTTCCCGTTGAGATGAACGAACTCTCGCATGGTTCCAACATCCATTGGAAAAAAGGGAGACGCTCAGTGGTGGCATGCTAATTCTCTTGATAGCTATTATAATACTTCTCTAAATTATTTGACATGTTGTTTTGAGTACCAACTTTTGCTATTGTAGACTCCTATATTTTAGAACGAACTAGTTTTGTAACTTAGAGGCTGTTTGGTTCGCAGCCATGTTTTGCCAAGCCAAAAATAGGCGCGCCATCGCCCCGTTGGCTGTTGTTTGGTTGCCGGCCACAGATTCAGCACGCCACCGCCGCAGCTCGCTTCCGCCACTATGTCTTCCACCAAAAAACGTGGCGGGCTTTTTCCCCGCCACACCGCCTGCTGGCGCGCCACACCACCCGCGTCTCGCCCCTCCTCCGCTCTCCACGGCTGCTCCCCGTTGCGCTCGCTGAGCTCGCTGCCGCCCCGACCATCTCCTCCGGAACGAGGAGCACCGTTGGGTGGGTCCGCCAGGCGCTTGCCACCTCCGAGGATTCCGTAGCCAGGGTCGACGCCGCCACACCTCCTCTTCCTCTCCTCCGGGACGCCCCGCTCATGGCCGCCTCCTCCCTTCCTCCCTTGGTCTTCCGTGCCTCTCCCTCCACTCCTACGGCACCGCTGCTTCCTCTCTCTTCTCCACCTAAAAGCTCAGATTTGGATCTGGATCCACCGTCGATGCAGACCGATGAGGACCCGGCGGATCAACTCGTTGCTGCTACGCCGCTCACCGGAGCCAGCGCAGCCTCCACCCCCATCTGCACCCACACCCACCCCCTCTCCTCGCCACCTTCACCGGCCTCTGCGCCGATGGCCCCCTCAACGCCGCGCTTGCGAGGCTCCCGGACCTCGCCGCTGCCGGCCTCCGTGCGGATCCCGTCGCGCTCTGCCGCCTCACTGAGCTCTCCGTCCACCGCCACGTCTCCCGTCTCCCGCGGCGCCCATGGAGATGGGGAAGCTCCCCAGTCCAATTTCCACTGAGATAGACGTGCTGTGTGCACGGGCTTATGTTGTATCATGAATGCAATTTTTTTGGGCCAAATCAACTCCGCACAAATGCGTTTGAGGTGTTTTGTGGTGCTTTGTATGATCCATGTCCTTGTGGCGCCGTTTGTTCTTGCAGTAGTGGCCGCACAAATATGGTACTTGGTTTTGTGCAATGCTTGGTAGTGTTAGAATGTCATTTACATGCATGAAATGCTTCCTCGTTGATTATTGGATTCTTTCTTTGGACAGAAAGTTGTACGCACAAGTAATTTCCTATGATTTGGGTCAGGAAGAAGAATCTGCAATTTAACATGAACAATTTGCAAAAATTTGAGATTCAGAGTAGCATGATGTATATATGCAAGTAATGTTTCGGACTTGTGAAGCCATTTTACCAAGTCAGACCTGTTCACTGAAGATGGGACCTGTTGGATGAACAATGCAGCTAATTCAAGCATACAGATGTTACATTAATTTGTTTTGTTTTTCTAAACACTCAATTTAGTTAGTGGATAATCAGGTACGAGTAGAAAGATACGCAGGAATAAATAAAGAGAGTGTCTATACGTGTTCAAGTTCTTAGCTAGCTCCCGCCAAATCTGTGAACCTTATGCGACAAAGTTCAACCTTAGCTAGCTGCCGCACCACCGCTTGAGTGCGGATTTATTAGATGGTTTATATGTGCCTCAACGAACAAACGATGTTTACTTGACAATGCTTATGCTAAAAAGGATACAATTATTCTATTGAGATGCATTTTTACCATGAGTGATTTGTCTTCTTCAATTCTTTCTAACAAACATCTGCAAGCAAGTGGTAGATGCTTGCCAATTTCTGAAAATTTTGCATGTCTATTTCCCTCTGATGAAAGAGTTCTTTTCCTTTTGTCCTGTAGACGTCCAGTTCTCTGCTTGCTGGTGGTGGTAGCCTGTTTCGAACCGTCTACAACTTACAGGTAAACATTTCTCTGCTGTAAATTACTGAACATTGTCATGTCAACCACATCAAAACTCAATTTCTAGATGATTGTTCCATTGCTATGAGAGTTCCTTTTCTTTCACAAATTGATCATATTTCTTAAAACATGTTTTAGATGGATCAAAGGCAATTATATTTACAGTATTACTTGGAGTACTGCCATTACGTATGGAGGAAAAGAATGATTGCTGGTATCCTTGTGTGTGTAACCATATACTGGTATATGATTAATACAAGAAAAAGGAAAAGAATAACATATGCTCCCATGCTTGATAGAGATGTGGAAAGATTGAGACGTCTAAATCGTTTGTACCACGGAACTGATGCCCACTGCATAAGTGAGCTGCGTATGAGGAAAGTTGTCTTCCACAAATTGTGCGCTGAGCTTAGATCACGTGCTCTCTTAGAGGAGACCTATCATGTCACAATAGAGGAACAAGTCGCCATGTTTATTCATGCTATGGGCCTAAACTGGACAACCAGATCAATAGCCTTTGAGTTCATCAGATCAAGTGAGACTGTTAGTAGGTATTTCCATCTTGTTTTAGATGCCCTTTGTATCCTCGCCCGTGACCTCATATGCATCAGATCTCTTGACACGCACTCAAAGATAACAAATTCCACTGGCAGATTTCACCCTTACTTCGAGGTACATCCAAAATTGATAATCAATATTTGAAGTACACTCTAAATGCCATGTTCATCTAACTGACAAACCAAACTTTCTATCTTCGTAGGGATGCATAGGTGCCCTGGATGGTACACATATACCAGCGTGTGTACCTATCCATATGCAAGACCGATTTAGGGGTAGAAAGTCCTACACCACTCAAAATGTGCTAGCAGCAGTTGATTTCGACCTAAGATTCGTATATGTTCTAGCTGGATGGGAGGGCTCAGCTCACGATTCGTATGTGCTTCAAGATGCTCTATCACGTCCTAATGGCCTTAAATACCTGAAGGTAGGATTCTAAACCAATAGCTCCAATCTAGAACTTCCATTTATTAGTTGTTACCTAACTAATCTGCACGACATAACGATGTAGGTAAATATTTCCTCGCTGACGCTGGATACGCAGCAAGACCTGGTGTGTTACCCCCATACTGTGGTGTTCGGTATCACCTAAAAGAGTATAGGGGCACTAGGGAACCAGAGAGCCCAAGGGAGTTATTCAACCTTCGTCACTCACAACTTAGGACAACTGTCGAACGAGCATTTGGTTCCTTGAAGAACCGTTTCAAAATCTTTGCAAGTCAGCCATTCTTCTCTTTGAAAACACAAGTGAAAATTGTGATGGCCTGTTGTGCGCTGCATAACTGGATCTTGGAGGACGGTCCCGACGAGTATGTGTACGACGACCTTGCTTGGTATGCAGCCCTACCACGGAGTGTAAGAAACCGTAGTGATATGCACCAGGAGAATGTGGCATGGGCTAACAAAAGAGAAGAGATGGCTCGAAAGATGTGGAAAGATAAAGTAGGACCAGCTGTAGCTTAGATGGAACGTATGAGTGTCCCCATTTATTATTTTGTTGTATGGAACATATGAGTGTCCCCATTTATTATTTCATTGTATGGAACATCTGAGTCCAACCTTCTATTTACCTGTATGGAAAATATGAGTGTGATGCGTCATTCTTGCTAGTTTATTGTTGATTTACTATACATTATATAATGTGCATTTTCCCTTGTCTTGGAAAACAGCAATGACAAAGAGAAAGCTGATGGTTAATGATCTTGCATCCTCTCGTGAGAGGACCGTGATCTGGCATGAGGACCAAAAGCAATTCATGCTAGAGTGGTACATCAAGTACATGAAGGGACAACATGCAGGCTTTAAGTTCAAGAAGCAACATCACATGCTGTGTGCTGATGCTTTGAACAAGAAGTTCGCTATGGGGGTTACTGTTGATCAAGTGGACCGTCAGTACAGGCACTACAAAGAAAATTGGAAGTTTATTGCAGTAGCATTGAGTAAAAGTGGGAATTCATTCGACCATTCTAGATGTCTGCTGACTGTTTCTGAGTCTGAAAAGACAAATATATGTGTAAGTTGTGTACATTTAATTCAGGTTGGCACGCATAAATTGCATAGCAGTTCATGACATGTTGGTCTTCCATTTGCATTGCATTGCAGGACAGAGCACGACGCCTGCTCTCCAAGCCCATCAAGTTCTTCAAGGAGATGCAGGAGCTATTTACAGGATGTAGCACTGATGGTTCCTTGGCTATGGACCAGAACACCTGCATGGATGCTTGTGATGATTCAGATAGTGATCATGCAAGAGAGTTAATTGACCTCAACGGGTACACACAACCTGAAGACACACTTGGTGAGGATTCTGACACTTTGCCAACTTCTAGCAAACATCCAACAGGTGACAATAGCTGCTCCTCCAACAATAGTCGAGCGGGGAAGAAGCGTCCAAGGGGCAACAACGGTCCACCAACTACGAAGCCATCAAAGAACAAGAGTCGTCTTGCGGAGTGCAATGATGAAATCAAGGATACTCTGAAATCAGTTCGTGACACGCTTGCTGCCACTGCTCCTCCCCAAATGCCGCAGCTCACTGATCCTCATGCATCTTTGTGGCAGAGAATAGAGGCTATCCCAATGACACCAGATCAGAGAATTCTTGTCAGAGAGCACCTGTCTTCCAACGAGAATGTAGGTAAGCGTGGCTGGTTGTGCAACGCCCGCGATGATACTCTGCATGCCTGGGTGTTCAAGTTCTTATACGAGAAAGAAGGTCTGAACCTCTGAAGTTTAGCCATGTGCCCTTGATGTTGGCTAGAAGTGAACTAGTAGTAGCTATGTAGTCATTTTGGATGTTCCTCTAGTATGGTGCATTTTGCTAATCTGATGGGAATATCAGATATGTAAGTATTGTCTGTCTTGTAAGCATACGGGTGTATGCGGTGTCCTGGAACTGAAACCGATGCGCTGTGGATGGTTGATAAAATTTGCCGGGCTGATATGTTGCTATGATTTTGCAATTGCTTGTTTCTTTGTTATTTTTTTCAGCAAACGATAAAGAGATCTGCGACTTGACAAATGCTTTGGAGGATCACAAGGCTGAAATTGCTTGCTGGGACCTTGCAGCTCGAGAAAGGTACATGATAGCCTTTAACTTCAGGCTATTAGTCGTTTTCTTAAGTACTAATGTGTTTATATCTATGAACTCATGAAGACTACAACTTTCTATGGTGCTTTCATAATCTCAAATTGCTGAATGGTTAACTAAGATCATACTGTAGACACATTTTTGAAAAAATACTCATCAACAGTGGACACAATTTTTACTGGGCTAGCATCTGCTGCATTTTTGGGACATACCTTCACTATTAACTTTCTCCTAGGCATCTCAATAGTGTTTATTTCAATGCACCAGGTGGTTGTTGTTTGTTATTCTTCAGCTTTCTTTGCAATGTTGATGCGTACTCCCAATTGAACTTATGTAAGTACTATTTCTGTTCAGTTTTTCTCTGCAGTAGCCAAAGTCAAAGATGACAAACCGGCTGGAACCTTAGAGTTGGGAGATGCTCAGAAGCATAGGTCATTGTTCCAGTTTCCTTGTGTTTATACAACCTTTTGAAATTTTCAAATTCTTTTTTTCTGTTAAAGTTCTTGTTTCGTGTCTTCCTCATTCCACTCTATAAGGACAAATGAGGACATGGTGCTTTTTCATACATCGATTAACTGGTTTATTAGTTCTCTCGGCTAGCTGTGATGATTACCAATTAAGTTCAAAAGTTACAGGAGCAAAGCATAATAACTGGTGTTAGCATGAATTTGTGGTGTTAGCATGAATTTGTGATGTTCGCAAATATATTTCTGAATATCTAGTCTGATAAAATGATTTTTGTTTGGCAGGTTATTGGATTCTTCTTTTGTGAATATGATTGCTGGTGCTGCTGATGATCTAAGTGCCAGATTGTTTGATAAAATCAAAAATAACATTCTTCTGTTCAAATGACTTTATTGCCTAAGCTGACCATTATTTCAGGCAAGGCACCTTAACGCAACTGACGATAGAAAACCATTGTTGCCAATTTAACACTATGCTGGAGGTCCGTTTCATACTTTTGACTTTCTTCATATGAGAGAAACCATCGGTGTACTATGTAAATCATGCATTTGACTGTAATTATAGTTCTGGACCTTGAATGTAAAGAAAATACGGCAGCAAACCAAACACTTGCCAATATTTTTGGTCAAACTTCTGTGGCAGAAATCAAACACTTATCAGAATTTTTTGTCATAGTTTACTAACCAACCAAACATTCTTTGTTGCTACTAGATGCTCTCATATCAGACTGCTGATATCTTGTTTGTGACGTGTATAAAGAAATTAAAAAGTAAACAGAGGAATACAGACAGCGTCGACGGAGAAGTCAAGTTTTGCACCTATATTGAAAAATTAGCTTTAGCAAAGTAAAATTGCATGGGTACAAAACCTGGACCAGGGCAAACAACACATCCAGTAATAAAGTAGGAAACAAATAAACTCTTAACAAGATGAAACACATCATAAATCTAGTTCTTGGGGATGTTCCTGCCAACGATCTTTGCGGGCGTGATGCGGAGATGGTTCTCCTGCTTCCCAGGAATGGCTCCCTTGGTCATCACAAGTTTGTTGCGGAATTTTTGGACATAAACGCCAGCTTAGCTGGCGTTTGGTCCTTAGCTGGCGTTCGGATCTCAGAACTGTGAGCAAGTCTGCGAAGGGCGAACGCCAGCTTAGCTGGCGTTTTTTCTAACGTCGCGAACGCCAGCTTCCATGGCGTTTGAAACACTTTGCCAGACGCTCGCTGTTTCCGCAGAACAGAGCGTTCCGTAAACACGCTTCTGTACTTCGAGGTACGTGAGCGTTTGTCCTTGTAGGTCAAACGCCGTTGGCCCTGGCGTTTGTCTGCACACCCAGTATCTGCCGTTTTGCGTCCCGGCAACATCGCCCAACCTAGTCGGAGGCTCCGAGTTTAGCTTGCGGGGGGCTAACGCCGAAGGCCGTGGCGTTCGGCCGCTGAGCTAACCGCTGTTCACGCCTTTCCTGCTGTTATATTACCCATCATCTCAAATAAGAAGAGTGGAGTGTGCTCTGATTCAAAAAATTGATGTTTGTTTCTGGGACATATGTAGGGACGGCCGTGGCAACGCGCGTTTTTACGTCCTCGTTAATTGTTATTATTGTTGTTAATTGTTATTATTGTAGGTTAATGTTTCACCCTATAGTTTCATGATCCATTTGAACCACAATGTAAAGAAAATGTGACAGGAAACCAAACACTTACCAAAGTTTTTTGCCAAACATTTGTGGCAGCAAACCAAACATCTGCCAGACTTTTTTTGCCACAGTTTAATAACCAACCAAACAATCTTTTTTTGCCAGAAATGTGGCAAGCCACAAGTGTGGCAAGCGCCACAATTTTGACTTGGCAATGTCTGGCTGGCAACCAAACAGCCCCTTAGTACAGACATCGTAAAAATCCTCGACCACACCACTGTCTAGCAATATATACTACTCCAGAGCGACCATATTTATTTCAAGGAATTGCTCTGGAACTGCCACATTTTGTTTTGGTCGGTTGGTTTAAATCTTATTGTTTTTAGAATTGCCACGTTTACATAACGCAAGAAAACAAAGAAGATGGACTAGGTTAAGTTAGAACTACGGATGACCGATGTGATTGGATATCATATTTTAAGCCATACCTGCAGGCTGCATGTGTTCAGTACACGTACCGACATATATGTTTCTGAAAGGAAACGAGGAAATACAAATATAACCATTTGGCACGAGCATGTGTTTAGTACACTGACGACCGTAATATACTCGTACGTTTGTTTTTAATCTGGGAATCGTACTAGTGCTCCTATTATATATACGTGCTTAATTATCGGGATGTCGTAATCACATTGACGGGATGCAAGCTGCTTGTCTTGTATATCGGATTCAAACAGAGACGGATACGTTTCTTCATCTCTAATTTGTTTGAGCAAATGATGCGGCCTTAAGTTAAGTAGTTTAATAGTAAGATCCAAACAACACAACGTACTCTTGAAAGAGAAAATTAACCAAGCGGAGACAGTAGTAGTCGACAGCTAAATTCATTAGTTACTGCTGAACAATAGCTGTACGATCACGCGGGTCAAAACTAAGAAGAAATTACTCAACATTTTTGTATTCGCACGCAGATTCAAGCATGGTACGTGTCCACGGCCTTTACGGCACACTCAAGTCACAGCCAGGCCGCGTGCTTGACCGGAGACAGACAAATGATCGAGAGTATCGCTGCTAGCTGCTAGCGGCTTCACTGAACTATTAGAGCATGGACCTACCTCTAAATTAGAAGGGGAGGGGTGGAGGCAAGAGATTTTTGTGAGTAGGGCCGGGCGTAGCAAGAGGAAAATTGGCGCTTGCCCAGGACCAATCGTCTATAGAGGCCCAGTCCTTATATATGAGAGGGCATTTGTGTAGGGCTGTAATTCACGGTTAACTGTCGCGTGCTGTGCGCACGGTCAGTTTCAGATAAAGCCGTTCCAACAGCTTGTATCTCGCGACCATGTATCTTTATGTGGCTATGTGCATTGTTATGCAGAGACCGAAAGTAATATAATTTCTTCCTTTATTAAAAAAAATCTTTTTCTTTTGTTTTTTCTTCCCCTTCCCCTAAAAGTAAACCTTTTAACCAAATGTCATCCGACTTCCAACTAAAAAATCAAAAAGCTTTCAACTAAATTTCATTAAGCTTTCAGCTCCTTTATACTCTAGCTTTCTATAAGAACAACATAAACTTTCTATCAGTGAAAGAGAGAACGAGAAGGAGATAAGGGCAGGATGGCGGCAGTGGAGGAAGGTAAAGAGAGAACGAGGAGGAGATAAGGTAGAAAGAGAGGGAAAAAAGGTGAAAACGGAGACCACATGGGCTGCATGTCGGAATGCACCGTTGGGAGGGTCAACCGTTTTCGTTTGTATAGCTAGCTGTCCTAAAGCATGTACTAATATTAGTTAGAAATCTTTAAGGAATGTCTACGAAGTAATTGAGAATTTTCTTTTTACATAGCAATCAAATTCGGAGCTTTTAGATCTATTAGATATAGATCTTTATTATCATTATTGTAGCATACTCTTATTTTACATTTTAATAAATCAAATTTTATAGCGCTGCTGTGTCTAAAATATAGTCAATACAATCTAGATTCAGCTATCATTTATTTTCAATGCCTAGTGTGCATTGAAATGAATTTGAACAAATCTAAATATAGATTGTAAAACTTAAACCACTTGCCCGGCAGGCGTGCTGGTCTCGATCCATAAATAGCGCTCGGTACCCCGTCCGTCTCACACCATTCCAAACCTCCTCCTTCCTCTTCTTGGTCTCCGTCTATATATCCACACCACACAATCAGCTTGTTAGCTGCTATCCATCTCTTCTTGGATCCGTTTATGCACCTGTAGCTTCATCCTTACAAGCTAATTAAGCCACCCGGTGAGTCCATCTTGTTAATCTCCTTGCCGTTGCCGTTTAATTGGTAGCCAGACTTGTTTCTGCTGCGCTCTTTCCACAGTTTATTAGTACTAATTTCTTTGCTAAATACCTTAATCCATGCATGCATGCTTCATCGTACTCCAACAAAAACTGCATGATTTTCTTGCTTTGCTGAATTTCCTTGGAGGATATCGATCGGGTATATAAAAGAATTAGTAGTCAGTGATAACAAAAGGCGATAACGAGCCGTCCGTTTATCACACAGCTAGAACAAAGACGGGTCCCTTTATAACTTTGCCAGCCATTTTTTATCACGAGCTCTCATCTCCTAGAGTAGTTGTAGTTGTAGGAGAATGGAGGAGGGTGCCCTTTTGTGTCTTTCTTGTTCTTCTTCGGTAGAGGGGAGTATCAAAACTAATCCCCATCTGTGATTCACTGACTTATTTACTGGTTTGGTTTGGTTTGATTTCATCTCCTGTGGAATCAAATCAGGTCCCCGCCTGTTACTCTACTTCTCTTTTCTTATTCCCTTTATGCCCCGCTGGCTCTCTTCTCTTTACCATGCTACTACTACTAGTACGCTTCCTCCTACCTTTTTGTTTTAAAGAAAACCTACGCTTCCTCTTACTCTGCATCCTCTCCTTGTACTACCACAAACAAACTTATCTTCTTCTTCTTCTAAAACATGAAAAATGACTTATCTATTTTTCACAGATTCCTATCTTACTTTCCATGTGTGAGAACCCAAAAGGAGATGTAAAAAATCCATGGAGTACTACTATCTGGGAGCACTGCACTTGCAGGTTGCAGCTCCTTCCTCTAGTCTGTGTCACCTTCCCTCCGCTTTTCATACTGCGCGGTCGACCGTTCCCAGCGGTCAATTCCGACCGCTACAGTACAGCTACAGTACCATCACAGTGCAGCTACAGTACCACTACAATACAGCTACAGTAAACTATCAGAAAGTTGAAAGCTGGAAGTAGAAACTTGACTGTGCTAAAGTAGAAGCCTAACTGTGCTAAAGTAGAAACCTGACTGTGTTAAAGTAGAAACCTGACAATTTTCCGACAGCTTTACTGTAGCTGTCGGAAATTGACCGCTGGGAAGGTCACCCGTAAATTACAGGTGCCCCCTTCCCTCTTATGCATGCCCTGCCTCCTTGATCGTGACACCTACCTTTGTTTCCTCTTTTCCAACCCCTCAACGATTGCAAAGTGATTTGGAGGTTCTCAGAAAATAAATAAAATCATAGAATAACAAATTCCATGCATGAGGAGGGAATAGGAAAACAGAACAGGAGAATATCCTCCTATTTTCTATCTCCACTTCAGCTAAAATAAAAATAAATCGGTTCAGCTTCCCAGTAAATCGCAACACCAATGGTTTCTTCTCAACAGTCCCAGAGAAATACGGGCGGCTACCAGACCAGCTAGCTAGCTTTCACAATGGTCAACAACCCAGAGGGAGAGGGGTCTCTATTTATTTGTCAAACCATGGAGTCAGGGCGGGGACTAAAAATCCAATCTTTTTTCTTGTTCCATCTCAACAGAAGCAGCCAGAGAAGGCGGCATGGCGCGCGAGCAGCTTGAGGTCCTGAGCGCGCTGGACGCCGCCAAGACGCAATGGTACCACTTCACTGCCATCATCATCGCCGGCATGGGCTTCTTCACCGACGCCTACGACCTCTTCTGCATCTCCCTCGTCACCAAGCTCCTCGGCCGCATCTACTACTACCGTGACGGCTCCCCCGACCCCGGCTCCCTCCCCCCCAACGTCGCCGCCGCCGTCAACGGCGTCGCCTTCTGCGGCACCCTCTCCGGGCAGCTCTTCTTTGGATGGCTCGGCGACAAGATGGGACGCAAGCGCGTCTACGGCATGACCCTCATGTGCATGGTCCTCTGCTCCCTCGCCTCGGGTCTCTCCTTCGGCGCCACCCCCAACACCGTCATGGCCACGCTCTGCTTCTTCCGCTTCTGGCTCGGCTTCGGCATCGGCGGCGATTATCCCCTGTCCGCCACGATCATGTCCGAGTACGCCAACAAGAAGACGCGTGGTGCCTTCATCGCCGCAGTCTTCGCCATGCAGGGCTTCGGCATCCTCACCGGCGGCGTCGTCACCCTCATCATCTCCACCGCCTTCCGCGCCCGCTTCGACGCTCCGGCCTACCAGGACGGCGCGCTGGCCTCGACGCCGCCGCAGGCCGACTACGTGTGGCGCATCATCCTCATGTTCGGCGCCATTCCGGCGCTGCTCACCTACTACTGGCGGATGAAGATGCCCGAGACGGCGCGGTACACGGCGCTCGTGGCCAAGAACGCGAAGCAGGCCGCGGCCGACATGTCCAAGGTGCTGCAGGTGGAGATCGCCGAGGACGACAAGGCAGCGGACGGCGCGGAGGAGAGGAACTCGTTCGGACTCTTCTCGGGCGAGTTCATGCGGCGGCACGGGTTGCACCTGTTGGGGACGGCGGCGTGCTGGTTCCTGCTGGACATCGCCTTCTACTCGCAGAACCTGTTCCAGAAGGACATCTTCACGGCGATCAACTGGATCCCCAAGGCCAAGACGATGAGCGCCCTCGAAGAGGTGTACCGCATCGCCCGCGCGCAGACGCTGATCGCGCTGTGCGGAACGGTGCCGGGTTACTGGTTCACGGTGGCGCTGATCGACAGGATCGGGCGGTTCTGGATCCAGCTGGGCGGCTTCTTCTTCATGACGGTGTTCATGCTGGGGCTGGCCATCCCCTACCACCACTGGACCACGCCGGGGAACCACATCGGCTTCGTCGTCCTCTACGCCCTCACCTTCTTCTTCGCCAACTTCGGGCCCAACTCGACCACCTTCATCGTGCCGGCGGAGATCTTCCCGGCGAGGCTGCGGTCGACGTGCCACGGCATCTCGGCCGCGTCGGGGAAGCTGGGCGCCATCGTGGGCTCGTTCGGTTTCCTGTACCTGGCGCAGAACCAGGACAAGAGACTGGTGGACCACGGCTACTCTGCCGGCATCGGCGTGCGCAACTCGCTCTTCATACTCGCCGCCTGCAACCTCTTGGGGATGGGTTTCACCTTCTGCGCGCCCGAGTCCAACGGCATCTCGCTGGAGGAGCTCTCCGGCGAGAACGAGGAGGAGACGGTGGCCGACGGGAGGACAGTGCCGGTCTAGGACCGCGCGAGCTGCTGCCATCTGCCCTATACATACACGTCGCGACACAAACAAATAATCTTGTTTGTTATCTTCTAAGTTTAATTAGAGTTGGCAACAAGTGTAGTAGAACGAGTGCTAATTGTTACGTACTCGGCCGGAGACGCTTGTTACTGGATCGAGTTCTAGTGTGGTATGCTATTATGTTGGTACTGCAACTTAATTGCTATTTGCCCAACATTGATCGACGATACATACATAATCTATTCTTGTTGCGTTCAGAGTTTGATGGTACTACTTGTTTTTCTCAAGTAAAAGAGAAAATATGTCGTCTCTGTTTGGTTTAGTTCCCAAATAGTAGTAGGAGTAGAAACTAGAAAGTAATAAAAAGGACGTGATGCATGTGTGTGACTGCAGCAGCTTGCTCCTTCCTCGCTAGCGTTCACGGGATACCTGATACTGACTTGCCCTTGAAAAATCTTTGTCAGTATTCTGGGACTGTTGCTTGCTACTCCCACTTGGCCGTTTGATTGATTGCTGGTGACAAGTGACGGGTGCACGCGAATTAATCAGACTAAAACCAGGCATGATAATTCTGAAAAGAGGGATTAACATCTGCATCCGGACTTGGGAGAGCGACATGCATGTCCTTTGCAGCTCCGCTAAGAGCGCCCGCCCGTGATCTCTTCTTCGTTTCACATGTCCATCTCACGACGGCGACACCTTTCGTCGGCCTACCAAGATTGAACTCAAGTCAGCAACTGAATCGTGCGAGAAAACTTCGGTGATTCTGCATCTTCATGATCGTTGTTGCTGCCGGGCAAACTTGTACTTGTACCATGTTTTCTTGTGTTGAGCTGGGGTGATGGATCGTGCATGACTGCCGACTGCAATGGTTGATAACGCCTAGTTAGTTCACTAGTAGTTGCAGCAGCCGCTTACACAATACATACATACATGCAGCAGACTCCACAGCCTCCACTACTACTAGTAGAGTACATTCCAGTATGTGGACACAATACATACATACACAGTGTTCAAAAAAGAATACATATATACACGCTGCAGACTGCCTCTTCTTCTTCTTCTCTTTTGACCTGCCTACTCAACCATGCTACATGTTCTCAAGTCAACACATGTACTAACACTAGTAGTGTGGTGTGAAGCATCCAGTCCGTTCTAGCACCAACAAAAGGTGCTGGCTGCCATGCATTCATAAACGGAAGCCTGAAGAACCGAGTCGAGTCTACTCACTTCTGGTGCTGCTGCTGCCGCTACAGTACCGTGCTAAATACATTATGGTCAACATCCTGCTTATAATAATACAGTATAATTTAATTAGGTGTCACATGCGTTGCTCCTCCTAGGAGCATCTCGGGAACAGGGGTCGCGTTTCCACGCACCTACATACTGCAATCCGGACAACCCGGCCTACCATCTTCTTCTTCTTATCTGTGTTTTTCACTTCAAAAGAAATTCAGGCCCAACTAACACAGTACATGCACTATTCATACATAGGACGTTGCTGCTGTCCATGCTCACTCATCAAGCAACGGCCATCAGATCACCAACTGAACTACTTCAAGTGCTGGAAATAATTAATGTACTAGTCCTAGTAGTACTAACATATATTCTTTAAGTTATCAATTGATCGGACAGGTGTTTGTACACAAAGAAGAGGCCGCATAAACAGTTTTAGTTAAGCACCCTCCATGAGAAATGAGAGAGAGAATGGTAGTACTACAACTTGTGATAGTAAATCCAGCTATATTACAAAGGTTTTAACGTCTTAACACCCTCAAACTACCTACAGCTTGAAAAGATGAATGGTCAGATTTTACAGTCAGCGTCCTTCCTGCATTTGCAGTAGTCATACATCCTCTTTGTCCATGTTTCATCAGCTCGTAAGCCAAATCTGCAGCTGGGAAGGAGAGCAGTACTCTAATTTGAGAGGGAGTTGATCCATCATTTGTCAGGGAGACAGATGGCATAGGACAGCCCATGTGAGATACCAATCAAGTCTTAAATCACTAATCGTTCTGACTCAAAACCTCCTTTTTTATGTAGTCCAATACATAATTGATCGCACAATAACACAGATAGATTAACATGTTCCAAAAATAAACCTTTCACCACAAAATTTACACATGAACAACCTTTGGTTTCTCCCTGTAAGACGATATGCATGATCAATTTGTAGCACTTAACTTAGAACAACCCTTGTTCACATCGGCAGCAGGTACTGAAACTCATAGTCATATGGAATCACATCCACGACCTCTTCGATCTTCAAATGGCTCTGCCCCCTCAAGCAGTCAACCATGGATTTCCTCAGCGACCAAGACGTCGGCAGCTGGTCGCATATCCATCGAACCAGCGACTCCATGTCCTTTGCAAAATCGTGCATGTTCGAGTGCATCAGGCTTGGGATCATCAACCTTCTCGTGGAGGTCACCACCAGTGAAGCCTGCAGGTAGTCCAGCTTCGCCTTCTCCAAGTCCATCATCACACGATCCGGCTTGTACATTCGTAGCTGCAAGCGAAAATGTGTACAGATTGATTCGGTCATGGTAAATTCAGTATTTCCTACCTTCAGGGAATAAGTATCAGATAAGTCCTGCACGCTGATTCAGGAGAACTAATTATGAACTTTAGGACTGTATGAACATACTGCTGGAGACGATCTGATGCCGCAGCATAACGCGAATAGGATGTTGGGTTCTGAACTGTTCAATCCGTAAAGGCTCCTCACTTCTTGTTCTTCCACATCTACATCGCATTTCCAGAATTCCTGTGGTGTTTGTTCATGAGTGTAGAAGTTATTTTGTGCAGGCGTAGGTGTAAGAATACATGGCTAAAATAGTTCTATCTAACATATGCTTACTTCTTTCACACTGGATGGCTGCCTCAAGATGAAATTTTCTATCACCAGAGCATTGAACATTTGCCCTGAAACATTGATTGTTGCCTGAAAAAAGTCCATAGATGTTACACTTTCTCCAGAGTGAACAGCTGATATTCTCGTTTCGGACACACTGTACCTTGTTCTTCAGTGCACGTAACTTTTCAGAGTTTGAGGGTAAACCATGCTGCAGAATCCCCTGGAGTATTCAAAACACATCACTTCCATTAGTACATGGATGGGTACCAAAATGTCTCTCCCAAAGGTAAGTAGATGAGATGAAGCATGTACATACGTGCATGATACACGTGTTGTATACGTTGAGCCAGAATGCTAGCTTCTGCTGGTGTGTCAGAAACCTTAAATCCACCTGCTGCAGCGCCTCTAGCATCTCCCTGACATCAGACAGTACCACCAAAAGTAAGTACTAATACAAGCATGAGAACAAGCGGTAAAAATTTAATGAATGAATTTATTTACCTCAGCTTGGTGAGCAGAGGGGAGCTGGAGAATCCTCTCAAGTCGAATGAGCTGGAAGTGAACCTGACGAGATTCTTGTAGGGGCCAATGTCTCTGACGATCGAGTCCTGGATTCCAAAGATTCCGTAGTGATCCTGCTGCCCTCTCTCCTTTTCCTTTGCGACGCTCGCTGCCACGTTCAGCCCCGTGTCTATTCTGAAGCTTCCGTGCAGGTTGCCGGACCTCGCCAGGTTGCCGGACTTCTCGATCTCAGCGACCCTCGACGACCTGAGCAGCCTGATGAAGATGCAGACGAGGCATTTCACGATCCTCTCGGACAGCTTGTTCGGCTGGATCTTCTGCTGGTCTCTCTTGGTCCTCGCGGATGGTTCTTGGAAGATCTTTGGTGGCTTTTCCGTAGCTTGGTCTGATTGCTGAAGGAACAGAAAAGACAGCATCAGTACAGCAAAATTTGCATTTTTATCTGATATCCATGGTTCGATCACTGTATATGTTTGGTTACCTTGTCAAGGGAATCCCTGGGCGGGAGGCCAAAGATGTTGTTATACTTCGGGCTCATGGCGGCGACTGGTGCTCTCGTCTCCTTGGGGCTCTTGACCTTGTCTTCCGCGAGATGGCGCTTGAGGTACTCGCCGTTCATGGCCTGGCTGATGAAGAACATGGACTTGATCTCCGGCGACACCTGATCCGGGGACTGACGAGACGTCGGGGCGTGCGTCGTCGTGCCGTTGGTTGTAGTTTCTCCTCCTCCTCCATTGCCATTGCCATTGCCGGTAACGGTGTAGGCACTCGAGGAGCAGGTGGTCGCCATTGCTCGTTCTTGTTGCGCGGCGCTTAACCCTCCCTTCATCTTGTGGATCTGGGACTCGAGGCGTGCGATCTCTTCCTCCACCAGCACGAGCTCTGCGAGCAGTTCCTTGGTCTGCAATGCATGCATCGCGTACGAATACCAGTCATGTCAAGTCATCGGTGATCGAGTCACTGAATGCGATTATGCAATGCAGAGCAGAGCAGAACCTTGGTTGGGATGAATGCCGGGATGTTGAGGACGACGGACCGAGCGGAGGTTGGCTGCAAGGCGCGCTCCAGGATGTCGTGCACCGTCTGCTCATCCGACAGCTGCTTCGTCAGCCCAGCTACCTGCACCACATGCATTTTCAATCTGGCAACTGAATGCATACAGAACTGCAGATGCAGTGCAGTAAAAATTTGTAGAAGAACCGTACTACCTCCTGCTCAAGATCCATCCGTCTCTGCTGCATGCCGCTGCCTGCCGTCCCCGTCTGCAACCGGTGAACATGAGCAGCAGCAGGAGGCCGGTATAGTCAGACAATAAATCTTTTAGATACTTATATTCAGACATTATTGGACCACAGGCTTGGGATATTGTCAGACTGGCCCATACTAATCTAAGTTGTGTGCGGCCGGTCCAACAAAATTTACTTTGTAGTTGAATTCATTCCTCAATTAAAGAACAACAACTGAATGTACTCAAAAATGGAAAGGAAAACCATCTGACATAGTAGTATGCACGTGTGATGGAGACATTGATTCGTTCGCATTAATTAAGCCAACGGATTGATTGATTCTGTAATGAACACTTCCCAGAATCCCAGTGGAGTAATACTCACCGGAGGAGGAGCCGGAGGATCGCCGAGTTGATGGGCATGACGGGGCCTGCGGCTCATCTGAGCCCGCGCCGCCACGTATTCCATCACGTGCGCACTGCGCCCCCCTGCAGCCGGCGCCACACGACAGCTAACAGCGGCGGTGTTCTTCCTGCTAGTAGAGGCGCCGGCGCCGTGGACGACAGCACAGCTAGTATGTCAGGAGCAGGAAACAGGGGTGGTACTTGGTGGTGGAGGGAGGAGAAGTAAGAAGATGACGAGGAAGAATGCGCCGCAGCTGGCCAAGGGCAAGTAGTATAGGAAGAATTTGACCACCCGAGAATTAGAGGGAGAAGCAGAGGAGGCGAAGAAGAAACTCCAGGAGGAGGACGCTAGAGGGGTTGGAAGGGACCTATCGGCGATGTTTGGCGGGGCCATGTAACCGGCGACGCGGCGATTCCATGGTTGCTTTCGGTTCAGTCTCAGTGAGTTGGTTGCTCCAGCGATCGATAGAGATCGTCTACTCTTGTCTTGCCTTGTAATCTAGCTAAAGAATCCATACAACAACACCACACCTTGGGTTGGAAGAGTGCAAGTGAAGGTTTAGCAAGGGTTTATAGTGAGTGCATCGGTTGGTGGGTGGATTTGATTGCGACGCCTCGCCATTTTCAGGAGGTACCTAGTGCTAGTGTGTTGAGTTGGCCATTGATTAGTCTCACTACCTTAATTTGATGGTCACTTGTGCTTGTAAATTAGTAGTTGAATAGTAAATGTGTAAATAGTAGTTGAATTGCTCATCGCCCATTCACTTGCAAGCATCTCCAAGAAAAAAGAGGTGACTCGAATGTGCTCAACGAGTTATATTTTTCTTCTTCTTCAGCTACATGTCAGCACATGAGAACCACTCCGTCATTTCTATCGGCAAAACCCCTTCTAGAAAAAAAAATGTGGTTAGGAGTTATTTGCTCTGGTATTATACAGAGAAAATATTCAATTGGTTTTGAGGATGGAGTATCAAAGTTAGAATAACTAGCACGGTAATTGCGCAGGAAACATTTTTAATTATCTTTATTTTTTTATCCGTATGCGTGATATTAGATTAGTACGGGAAATAAAAATTCAGATTGCGAGATTTAGGTACAGTTATGAAGATCTATCGGCTGTGATCTATTTAGGTACAGTTATGTAGATCTATAGGTTGTGATCTGTTTAGGTACAGTTATGAAGATCTATCGGCTGTGATCTATTTGGGTACAGTTATGAAGATCTATTGGTTGTAATCCACTAATAATAAAAGGGTTCACCAAATTAACGATCGGATGTTTTGCTTTTTTGTAGGAATTTCTAGCCTATCTCAATTTTTTCTAGTGTATTATGCTTTAAGTATATAAATAGATAGATAATAGGTGCATTGCAGCGAAATGGCACCCCGTCTCACATGAGAAAAGCAATTTTGCAGTTTTTTTTAGGCTAAGTGTGGCCTTTAAGTTGTAAGTTGTATTGTGGCATTTAACACTTTTTTTCGAGAAAACGCAAAGCTTGCGTCTCGATGGATTGGATAGATAGAAAAGGGTTATTTACAAGCCCAAGGTGGGCTGGGCACAAGATCTGGCAGGGGATTAATGGACATCCTAAGTGTAGGGCAGGGACACTCTTAGACCTAAAGCTCCAGTTCGTGCCCACGCTATTGCTTCATTCTTAAGCTGCTCAAGGAGTTGCTGTAGGTGTGGTCAAACACAATCAAACGTACACCTGTTCCGGTGCTTCCATACCATCCAGGGTGTGAGGAGGACGATGGAGGCCAGGCCTTTACGGAGTGGCTTTGGTGTTGCTGTTGAAATTATTGGGCCTAGCCCATTTTTATTTAACAATAATTCCTGGATTAAATCTCAGAGGTCCATCTGGCCCATTCATGCATGACAAGGGGGTGTGGAAGTTTAGTCCCACCCCGCTAGTGGAGGGTGAGTTAGACCAACATATAAGGTTAGCTCTTCTACACACCACTAAGAGAATGAGAAGATGACATATACACGTGCGCTCCTCTTCCGCCGCCCGCCTCGCCACTCCTCGCGCGCGTTGTCTTCTTTTTGTCACGTAGAATAGAAGTCCAAACACTGAATCTGAACTGACATGGACTGTTCCTCTCCCTGTAGTGGATCAGTTTCGGTTCTCTTCATCTTCCACATGGAACCGTTTTGTTTTCTGGAGTTTATAAGAGGTCGCTCCTTTGTCCATAGACATATGCAACACACATGAGACCACACTTCGGTTCCAGAACTTTGCGCCGCCTATGACTTTCCCATCCCATTTCCCGGCGTGCACCACGAAGTAGGATAGCAGGCCTCCGGAACCCCAATTTTTGGGGAGCGCACTTGCGCGACTGCTGACATCTCCTCTGACGATCCTGCGCGCGACTACTTCCCCAACGATGACTACTTCCCCGACGTTGATGCCTTACTCCTCAACATGTCGATCTTCGACGGTACTGCCACTGCGAACACATCTTTTTTCACTGCACAGTATGTGTTCTTATCCCTTCTGTTAGGGATTATGTTTGGATTACTAGTTCTAGCAATCGACTTGGATATGCCGTTTTATTGTTACCTACCTGATTACATGACTAGTTTGATTAGTACTTTATTTTGTCCGATTATCATCTGTATTATTATTATCATGTTTTATCTATTGTTTTTCTGGATTAAACTTATTGGAAAATTGCTCATATTTTCAACAGTTGCACTGCGGGCTTGGAGCCACCAATCGAAGAGGTCCTCTCCGGGTGCAGGAGGGCGGTAGGTTGCTCGTACCCAAGATAAGATCTCAAACCAGGTTTGCTGCACAAAGAGGCAATCGACGAGCAAGTGGGCCATAGTTTCTGGTGACTGGTCGCAAAGGAGACAGGCCGGAGCATGCTGCAGGTGACCCCGTGCTAGCCTTTCTACCGCCCAACAGCGGTTAAGTCCAGCTAGCCACATGAAGCATTTGACTTTCCTTGGCACCCAGGACTTCCAAGTTAGCTTCCATCGTGCGCAAGTAGTAGATCCATGGAACGTCGCTTGGTAGCAAGAGCAGGCGGAGTAGATGCCGCTCGTGTTCCAGCGCCAAACCAGGCAATCAGGCTTGTTTGAGAGGTGAGTGTTGGCCACCGCGCGCCAAAGCTCAATGTATTGCATGAGGAATTATATCCCCAGCGCGCCGTGAATGTCGCTGACCCAAGCGTGGTTTTGTGTCACAGCCTGTTTTTTTTTAAGCAACCCGATTTTAGAAAACCTAAAACCTAATACGCGTATATGCGTATATGCTTCCAATCATGCTGCATGCATATTTGGATTTCTAATGTTTCTTAATGCTTATCATCCCATGAAATCATCTAAAGTTTCCTCATCATCTCATGTGCGTATGAAACCCTAAATTGGAACACACGCACCATATACACACGACACTCCTCAAACCAAACCCTAAGTGGCAACTCACCCATCTTTGCTCCCGACCCTCCAAGCAGGACCCCTAATCTCCCCCATACCTCATATCCACCGTGCCGTCGCCCGAAACCCTAAAACTCAATCTGCCGTCCCATTCCTTAATTAATTAACCTTTAGGCAGAAACCCTAAAATCCATATCACATGTGTTTTCTTCCACCCAAAAATTCTGGAAAAATTTCATAAACTTTCTAAAACTATTTGTCACCCAAATATGAAATAATATTTGAGGGGCCAGTTCAAAAATCTTTGGATACATCTAAATTTGAATTTAGGTCACATTTGCACCTTGAACTGCAACCCTTCCAAATCTTGTTCAGAAAAATCCCATAAAATTCCACAATGCTCATCTCAGTACCAAAGTCTCAAATGTGTAAAAACATACCTATGTTCAGTGCAAAGTTTTGCCAGAAACCCTATCGAACACCTGGTGCATTTTTCTTTCTCTCCATGAAATCAAGCTTATCTCCTCTCCCTTCTACCCCAAACTTCCTACCAGAGTATTTGCTACCCTCAGGCACTTGTCTCCTTCATCTCTACTTCGGATAGAAGCCACCCTCTCTACAATTCAACTCCCATGTCTTCTCATGCCAACATTGGCATGCCCCTTAGCTACTCCTTCTCTGCACAAGTGGCTGCTTCACTTCCCCAATCTTACTCCCTTGGCTTGCCTCAGCTCAATTGACACGCCAGTGCACTCCCTGTAGCACCAGAGCACAAGAGTGCATGTGTATGCCAGACAGGACACGCCTTGGCTTGCCCTGGACGTGCACAGCATCAGCCTCATGCCACTCCTCGGCGTCAACCCGCCACCCGTGCATGCCAGTCCCTTCCACTCTTGCTCAAACGTTCACCAACATGTCTCCACTGCCCTCCAGCTCCCTGGTCACCTCAGCGTCAACTCTATTGGCCTAGCCGTGCAGCCCCCACCGAGCTCAAGCTAGCGCAGCGGCTGCCGCCCCACCACCCTCGGTGACCGGCCTATTAAAGACATGCCGAGCCCCCCAACTCATCGCCGTGCCTCCACCTCTCTCCCCGAGCACGAGTTAAGCCCCAATACAGCTCCCCAAGCTTTCTCTGCCGCCATTGCTCAGAAGCTCCTTCCCTCTGCCTCCTCAAAAATTCTTCAACCTAGCTTCCCATGGCAGGAATTTCTTCTCTCAGTGCACTCACCATCCTCCCCCGAGCCTTTTCCCCTCTTTAATTTTTGTAGAACCAGATCTCAGCGCCCAATCCCCCACTGTCGTCGCCGGCATGGGAGCTCACCCCGACGCGGGACTCAACCACTCCGGCCAGCGGACGGGATGCTCACCCGCAGGGGGTAAGCCACGGCCACTGACTGAGGGGCCCCTTCCCAGCCTTGGTCCCGCGCCACAGAAGCCAAACCAGGCCGCTGCCGCATGGGCCAGCGGCCCAACCGAGCTGGCCTCCCATGCTGAAGAAAGCGCCTTTTTCCCAAGGCGTCTTCGACGTCATCACCTGACCCAGGAGAACCGACCGGTTTCTTCTCTCTTGATGCATTTCTATTGGTTCGGCTGGTTCACCTAGATTTAACCCGGTTCTCAGAAAATTTCCAAAATAGAAATTGAACATAAAGATATTTCCCATCTTTTGGTTTAAATAGATTTTCAAAATTCAAACTTTTCTTCACTGCACAGAGAATAATTCAAGTGTCCCATTTAAATTCAAACCCTTTTTAAATCTGTTTTGAACTTTTGATCCATTCCAAAACTTCTAACATGATAAAGCTTTCACCTTCTGGACCTTGGCATAGAATACATATATATACACATGTTGCATGATCCGAAGATGAAGAAAATGTTTTAAACCCTAAAAACCCTAACCCTAGATTTCATGCATATATATATATATATATGTTTTAAACAATACCTAAGCATGTGGAACTTTTCAAAAACACCATGAAACCCAGAATGCATGCATGCTGATCTTTGTGGATTTTCTTTATCTAGCTTTTATCTTGCTTGGTTTCTTATCCGAGGTTTTTCCCGAACGTGTAGTTAACGGTGTGAGGTACGTTCATCAGGAGGAACCAGAAACATCCCCGCGTCCGGAACAAGACCAGGAACTGTCAGGCAAGCTTTCCACCCTTGATCATGTTGAAACCTAAGTTTACGAAATGATATTTTGGTTACGAAACATGCATGCTATGTTTTACGAATTGTTATTTTATGTAGTGAAGTTATAACCGATGCTTAGGAAACCCTAGTCCGACCCTGAACTCCTTGTCACCCTAAGGACTACATATTCCAGAGAAGTTACTGGAAACTTAGGGTAGTATATATATACCTACTTGGCTTAGCCCTGCAATAGAAAATTAGGTTTTCAAAAAGAGAAACAATACCTCATATTTCATGTGGTGAAATGTTGAAAATGGACCGTCGTGTCCGAAGGTGTATGAAGGTAGTATATCCATGGGTGGGATGGTTTTTCCGTAAAGAGGTTTTGTAAAACCTAAAAATAAAATGGAGAATATTTTGATCCGGGTCGGAAATGAAGGGGGGAAAGCAGGAACCTTGTTAAACATGAGGTAATGCCCGGCGTGGTTCTCGCGGCCCATTTACAGGTGAGGTGTGGAGTCCCTCTCGGATCACATAAGGACCGAACTTAAGTGCCATTTGGCTAAGTCTTACCGTACGTCCACATGTCCTTTATGGGAAGGTCTTCACCTAGTACCCGGTCTGAGACTAGCATGAACCCGTAGGCAGGGAGAAGTGTGCAGATAAGGTTGTAGCCTCTGTAGAGAAAAGTTTCCGCGGGAAAGCGATGGCTTGTTAGCCACAAAGTTAGAACACCAACCTCCTTGCAAGCGATGATACTGACTCAAACTAGGTTTGGGACATGTCCTTCTGGCGGGTTCATGGCTAGGTTTATGAAAGGACCAAGATGTCGTCTAGAGGGGGTGAATAGACAATTAAAACTTCTAATCAATTCTAGCCAATTTAAATGCGAAATTAAACTATTGGTTATGAGCAAGATTATCCCCCACTAGAACTTGGTTCAACTAGTGCACAAGCAACCTAATCAAGTGTATATGATTTCAAAGCTAGGTTGATTAACAAGCAATACTATAAGCAATTCAATTCTATACAGGATATATATTATAGCTAGAATGAATTGCAAGAATGAAATGCGATATGTAAAGGAGGCAAGGGACAAACAATGTATGACCCGGAGTTCGAATATCCACCGATATCCTACGTCTTCGTTTGAGGACCCGATCACACTTGATCAAGGGTGGGCTCCCTCTTAAGCCACTTCCTCTCGAGGACTCTCCGGAGTTTCCTCGACCACTACGGCTAACTTTTTCCTCCACTCTCGGAGATGGCGAGCTCCAAAGCCACTTCACAATCTCTCGGGCCTCTTCACAATCTTCACGAAGAGATCACCGAGCTCACAACCACCAAGCCGTCTAGGAGTCGGTGGCCTCCAAGAGTAACAAACTCCCGGACACGCGCTCGAACACAATCGACGCCGAATGCTCAACACGATACAACTAATGCATACGCTAAGTGCAACCGATGCACAAACTCTTCCTCACACCTCAATCTAGCAACACATGCACTTGAGGACTTTAGAGAGGGTAGGAGCAAGAAGAGAAGATCAACAAATGACCCAAGAGGCAGCAGCACAAAACAAACTCCTCAAAAAGCACTCCCTTTTTGAAGGGGAGTGGGGAACCTATATATAGGCATCACTCAAAAACTAGCCGTTATACACTGAAAACACCCACGTCGAAACTTACGATGCTAACATCGGAACTTCCGATCTGTTCAAATCAAATGGCTAATTTTCCCCCTTCGCTGCACAACTCACAGCCATATCAGAACTTCCGATATGGATATCGGAACTTTCGATATAGCACAGAGATGGAGCACCAGAACTCCGGAACTTCCGGGATCACCCAGTGCAACCGGGATCACCGGAACTTCCGATACAAATATCGGAACGTCCGATTTTTCCAGAACAGCTAAAACACATATTGAACCGGAGCTTCCGGCTAGATCGGAACTTCCGATCTTAGGACCGGAACTTCCGGTTTTTCCAGAACACTTCAAACAAGGGTTGAACCGGAGCTTCCGGCCAGATCGGAACTTCCGATCTTAGGACCGGAACTTTCGGTTTTTCCAGAGCAACCAAAACACAGACGACTTCGAAACTTCCGGGAATATCAGAGTATCCGGAAAATCATGTCCGGAACCTCCGACATGATCGTAACATCCGATATTCTCATCGGAACTTCCGATGTTCCAGAGAAAAACAAAGCCGTGCAAGCCTTGACACAAGGACTTTCACCTTAGTTCATATACTCCGGAAATCGACCTTCCGGAGTCCGTGAACCTAGGTCAAACACTCTAACCACAAAGGTTAAGAAGCAAACCACATGCGCCGAGACACGAAGTGAGGGGCAGAAACCACACACTCACGAAACGGTCCGAAGCCTTCGAGCACTCACGGCTCAGAATCTTCGGACACGCTAGAACCCAAAGCTCTAACATTCACAACACAAAAACCAATGCGATGAAGTGCAACATATGCAAAGACTTGAGCACTCGACATACGACGTGAACAAGCTAATTATCCGAAAGCCCCTCTTAATAGAACGACTATCTAACCTATAATCCGGTCTCTCTCCAACCACCTAGAGACCGGTAAAATAGGAAACCCTAGCTAGGCATACCTTTGCCTTGAGCAATCCTAGTAGGACTTGACGAACACATCATCCAAGTCTCGTCGCTTCTCATTGCTCTTCTAAGCTTGTCATCAACTCCACTTGAGCTTGATGACGATCTTCATCCTTGCTTGTATCTCTCTCGATCTTCGGAAGCTTGATGAAGTCCAATTGATAGCTCCCCATGCACTAAGCATAGGAGGCTTTCTCTTCACATCGTCTTCATTTGTTCACCACTAAGGCTTGAACCGCAAGCATCAAGTTCATGAGTCTTTACCGCGCTCGACTTGATCTTGCTCGTCCATTTGGCACATTTGAATATCTCGATTCAATTCTTGCCACCATATGAACCTAACCCCGACTCACTCTCAAACACATAGCATGTGGGTTAGTCCATAAGACATTATTGACGACAATATACCTTAATCATTTGAACCACTCAAATGACTTAGCCTTCATGCTTTTCGTCAATCTTCTTGAGTCCAACTCATGGACTTCCTCTTGTTCTTGGCTTAGCTCAACTCATGAGCTTCGCACACCTCGATCATCTTTGAGTTTACTCCTTGAATCTACAATCTTGATCATTCGAGGTCTTGTTCTCTCTAACTTCTTCTTGATCATATGAGCATCACTTAGAACTCATTGATCTTGATGCATCTCTTTTGATCTCATGGCATTCCTCAATGAATCCATGCTCTATCAACCATTGCATCACCTATGGAACAACCTTCAAACAATTCTCACATAATTGTTAGTCCATAGGTATTGTCATTAATTACCAAAAATCACACTTGGGGGTTAGATGAACCTTTAGTTTACTCCGGTGAAGAGTCTCGTTGTACGAGCTCTGGTAGTATGCAGTGCACAGTATGCCCAGGGTGACCTACATCGTGTGGGTAAAGCCGTACCACCTCTGCAGAAGGTTAAAACTATTCGAATAGCCGTGTCCACGGTCATGGACGAACTTGGTTAGGCCGCACTAAAGTAGATTGGGTTCCAAAACCTAAAATGTGGTTATGGGTTTAAGGATGCGACCCGCCGTGATCGCAGGGTGACCTGAAAAGTTCCCGTTGAGTCGGGAAGAGAGAAGAATGGATTTCCCTGTGGACTCGGGCAAACCCTAGTATCCCCGTCGTATTGGGTGAGCGGAGACTCCCCGCTAAAGCGGGTGATTACCAGGCTTTCCGTTGTAGTAGGAAAGCACATATATGATTCCCGTTGTTGCACGGAAGACAGATGGAACAAGTGCTTGTCTCGTAACACCGAGGCAATTTATGAAAACTGTTTTTAATATCTATTTACTTATTTCATGCAAACTTACTTTCTCGCATAATATAAAACATAGGCTAGAGCCATTTCTTGATATACCCTCGCATGCATTATTATCCGCACCAAACTCCCCGGTGAGAAGTTTGCGAGTACATTCAATGTACTCACCTGGCTTGTTATGTGGCCAGACGATGAGGAGGAGTACCAGACTGGAGATAGCGACAGTGACTTCGAAGCGTAGGGTTTCAACCCCAGTCAGTTGCCTGTGGTTCGGCATATTGATGGGTTATCTATCGCATGTTTCTTTCTGCTGCAGTTTGAATTCGGCCAATAGGCCTGGTTTGTATTATTAAAGACCAAATATGGCTATTTGTGTAATGAACGATGTATCGCACGTTTATGCTATCAAGTGCTTGTGTGTATTAGCCACTGATCATGGGACTAACACGGTAATCACAAGGGTTTATCCAGCCTTAAAACCGGGTATGCCACATTTTGCAGGCCATCGGCCACTGTTCTGCATTTGCACCGCCCCTTCGGAACCTGGTCGTAGATGGCCGGTGCGAGCTCGTGAATAGATTTGCCGTTGAGCCAACGGTCTTCCCAAAATGAAGCCTTGGAGCCGCTGCCTACGCGCATCTCGGTGGAGGCAAAGAACAGTTGTTGCTCCTTGATGGAGAACTGGCTATCGAGGCCATGCCAGGCTCTTTGTTCATCGGTGCGGTTGAACCAAAGCCAGCGCAACCGGAGAGCCATGGCCATTTTTTGCAGGTTCTGCACGCCAAGACCCTCGAGCTGAATAGGTTTGCAGATGCTATTCCAGTTAACATGGCAGTTTCTGCCTTTCGCCTCCTCTTGGGCTTCCCAGAGAAACCCGCGGCGGATCTTGTCCAGCTGCTTGAAGACCTTCTTCTGTGGCTAGAGCACGAGCAGCTGGTGAATGAGAATTGCCGTGAGCACCGATTTGACCATCTCGAGCCTGCCTGCTTTGGAGAGAAGTTTTGCTTCCCATGTGGGTAGGCGAGCGGTGACCCGGTCCACTGCTAGCTGTAGCTGCGCGGCGGTAGGCCTACGAATGGTCAGCGGGATCCCGAGATATCGCAAAGGGAAATCCCCACGCCGGCATCCCAGGATTCGCTGAGCGAGGAGTAGCTCCTCCTCGACACAGGTAATGTCGATTGCGGTGCTCTTTGTGGGGTTGACATGCAGACCCGAGGCGCGTCCAAAGGGGCGAAGATCTCCTTGATCGCCATCACGTCGTGCTCAGTCGGATGACAGAAGAGCATGACATCGTCGGCATAAAGGGAGACAGCCTTGATTTCACGGTGTGGGTGTAGTTGTTGCAACACGCCTTGCTGGTGCGCAAGCTTCACCAATCTGCTCAGGACTTCGACAATGAGGTCAAACACCATGGGAGAGAGAGAGTCCCCGTGGCGTAGACCTTGGCGGTGCCAAACCGGAGGGCCTTGCTCTCCATCATCACTTTGGAACTAGTCGAGCAGAAAAGGATCGCCAGCCAGTTGATCCAACGCTCACCAAACCCAAAACGTCGGAGCACTTCAAAGACGAAGGGGGCCAAGAGACGGAATCAAAGGCACGAGCCAAGTCCATCTTCAGAAGCAGCCTTGGTTTTTTGAGATGATGCAGCACCCGCGCGGTCTGACGCACAAGGATGAAGCTGTCGTGTAGGCATCGACCAGAGCTGAAGGCGCTCTGGCAGGGGTTGACGAGGGTTGGCAATTTTGGGGCGAGACGGAGGAACAAGGTCTTCGCAAACACCTTGGCGACGAGGTGAATGAGACTAATTGGTCTGTAATCTCCGAGCTTAGCCGCGTCAGGCCTTTTCGGTAAGAGTGTGATAATGGCTTCATTCAGGCAGTGGAAACCTCAGCCGCGCATCTCATACAGTTGCTGGAACACGGCGATAAAGTCGGCTTTCACCGTGGTCCAGCAGGCTCGAAGGAATTCACCGGAGAATCCATCAGGCCCGGGGGCTTTGTTCATTGGAAGCTGTTTGATGGCACACCAAATCTCCTCCTCTTCGAAGGGAGCATCAAGCTCCTCCAAACCTTGCAATGGCTCAATCAATTGGATGAGATCTAGAGCCACATCACGGTGGTCAGACGTACCCAAAAGAGCGTCGAAGTGCTGGAAAGCCGCCTCGGCCATCTCTGCGGGATCAGAAGCAGTATGGTTGCCAACATTGATGTTGTAGATCCAATTCTTCTGTCGGTGGAAGGAAGCTTGCCGGTGGAAGAAGGCAGTGACGGCCCATGCGTTCCAATGATCATACATGCCATGTGCCCAACGAGCATGAAAGTGTGAAGTGATCTCAGCCCAATACTTGCCTAAGAAACGTCTTCCCTTGTAGTGTGCATGACTGCAAGGGAACATCTATAAAAGAAATTCTTGCTCTGAGTCTTTTTTTTCTTTTTGAGAAAAATCTATTTTATGCCTCTTGCCTGCTGTTAAAGTCCAAGTTTAAACCGGGCACTGAGAATTTTTTCCGTTGAACATAGACCTAATTTTTCTTTTTTTATCAATCACCAAACAAGACAAACCGCGGGCACTATGGTGAGACGTGAAAACACTAGGCACGTGATTTTTGATACATAAACTCGTTTTGTATAACATGGTGAACCGATAGAGAAAAAGTAAAATTAGACAAAGAAGACAAGGAAAGTGAGATATGTCTTTGAAGCATTTCATCACTTTCTGCATCCTTTCTCATCTCTAGGTGCTTACGTATTTGTCACAAGCCTTTCTTCTTTTGAACCTCAGGGTTTATGTAAATGCTATGTAACCTGCAGATTCTTTAAGGTGGCATGGTGGACACGTGGTGACACAATGATGAAGTCTTGGTGGTGTTAAACGGTGCAAATTGGATTTTATTTTGGTCATCACAGGCCATGTTGAAATGTTCGTTGGAAACATTTGACCACAAACACAAACATTTGGTTAAGGAAAGTGAGCAATGCCACACGTTTTTGCCTTGGCCCCACGTGTCGGCTTCAACTCGTTGATGCTACTCCACTTTGCTCTTGAACAAGACTACACGTATACGATTTTCCATCGATCAAGCAGCGGCCGGCGATGGTTGTGCGCGAGCAAGATCCCTTTGGGGCCTCCAACACGGCACCGCCGCTGCCGACCACTACGCCCGCCATCCCCAACCTACCACCACTGATCGCGCCACCTACCCGCACCCGCACGCCGTTCTTCATGGGGATGACGGGGGTAGCTCCTCCGCCTCTGCCTCTGCCGAGAACGACGAGATCATCACGCACGCCCTTCAGGGGGAGCTCGCCCACATCGCCATGGCCGAAGCGTCAGGGGCGCCTGCGCAACAATGCTTTCGCCCAGAAATCGTCCATGATGTAGCCTCTGGCATTTCTCGATACAACGCAAACACAGTAAATTCAGGGCGTAGCTTCCTTTCAGATCAGATAGATTTGGATTATAGCATCCATTTCCTTGTATGTTGACTCTTCTTGCATAAATGCAGGTCCAGCTCCAGCTTTTGAAGAAGCAGAGAGCAGGGAACCGTTTAGTTCATGTTCAAGCCCTAGAGATAATGCACATGACGGCCAAGGGTGCTCAGTAGAGCTTGTAGAGGATTTCTCTGCTCTAGATGGTGAAGCCGGGAAAAGATTGAACGACATGGTTCCTATTCCTGTAAGTACTCATTTCATCGTGATCTAACATATATCGACTATGACAGCATAATCGGAAACTGCGAGGTGCGTTTTAGGCTTCCAGTGAACATTCTGATATTTACTTTGGAGTGAAAGTATGTCAAAACTGATCCTCAAGTATAGCATTTCTTGGTTCGTACGGTTTCAATGGGTTTCAAATTGATGTATGGAGGGGATTGGGATTGCTAGATCATCAGAGAATGCTTTGGTTATGAACCAAGGATGCCAAACACTAGTTATGAGATGAACCATATGATAAAAGAATGATGTTCATTTGATAGAAATATCCACCTAGTGGGATGACAAAATTACAGAACCTACATGACTACATCGTTCTCAAAGATAAAATAAAAAATAAACCACATCTCTAATTCTCCTTGTGATGACGAAGATGCTCATTCTTTGGGGAATTTTGGTTAACTTGTATGTTTTCCCTCGAGACAATTTTCTCTGCTCATTTCCCTCTTTGCAAGGTAGGCGACCTCCAAAGTGCTCATCTAATTATTTTCGAAGATGCGCCGATTTCATTCCTTTCACATGTTTCATAGGATGTACATGATAGTCTCACTGAAAAGCTTTCGCTGAGAACCCTCGCTATTCTTGGTGCACGATTCCCATCAGTCATCTAGGGGGGTGAAATGGGAGAACGGGCTTGACGGAATGGCAAGCCAGCTTACGACAATGCCCCACAAGCTTCGAGAGAATATACAACCTCGGAAGAGGTGTTCATTCGTATCAAACTTTGTGGAGTAGAGCCGGCTGACTTGCTCATGGGGCCACCCTTTGATCGCCAGCCCTCAATAGTGAGGGCCTTTCTGTGGAGGAGAAGTCAGGTGAAAAGTTTATATTTTGGCTCTACTTTAAAGTGGTCCATGATGAATAGGTTAGAAGCAATACAAAATTAGAGTTTGTATGCTGAGACCGTGGTGTACTCCCAGTCTCTATCAAGCCAAACAATTGAATCTAGGGTAATAAGATCTAGGTGATTGTGCGAAGGGAGGAAGTGCATCCAAATGTTGTGGTGAAGCTCATGGCGAACAGTTCGCTCCTTCCTTTCGGTAAGTGCAGAGATTGAAGGCGCCAAGTCAGAACCCAAAGAGGATCGTCGTCATGAAGAAGAGGGTGCATGCGGAAGGTGGCCTCGTGAAGGCCTCTAATTTAATTAACACTAATAATTGATTAATTAATTAAATAGTGAACTATCTCTGGCTCGACATGAAGCACCATTTAGTTAGTGAAATTTCAAATGTTATAGTCATACGTAGACGAATAAGTGAGCTAGTAACATGTTAAACTCTTTTAATAACTTTATTAACTATATTATAAAACTTTCTTAATTGCAGTAAGCTAATACAAGTTTAACTATGTGTTTTATTTTAGAAAGGGATACATGGCCGGGGTGGGCGCTGGAACGTTCTAGAATCTCCACAAATCCTCAACAAGTTCTCGGCTCCTCCTCGCAGCCGCCTCCCCCTCCAAAACCCTAAACCTAAACGTGCCTGCCATGGCCACCATCCCCACCACCGACTCCTCCCTCCTCCTCGGCTCCTCCGCCTTCCAAGTACGACAACCCCCAGACCCGGCCTAATCTACTCCTTTGCCTGCGATCGTGTTTTGCCTGAGCTAATTTTTTCTTTCTTTTCCCTGTATGCTCATGGGTGGCGGCAGAGGGACAGGAGGACCAGGAAGTCATCGGCGGCTAGGCTGCCCGGCAGCGGCCGGCGTCGCACGCAGTCGGTGGTGCGCGCGTCCGCCAAGGACATCGCCTTCGACCAGGCGTCGCGATCCTCCCTCCAGGCCGGCGTCGAGAAGCTTGCAGCCGCCGTCGGCGTCACCCTCGGCCCCAGAGGTTGCGCGATCTCTGCCCTTTTGTGCTGTCAACTTATTGTCTATTTGTCTCGATACTGCCTGACGAATCTATTCTGATCTCTCACAAAAAATAAAAAGAACCTATTTTCATGATGCGGAACTTGGCATTATTTAGGATTATTTGTACATGGGATATGTAGCATTACCCCGCGAATCAAATTTATGGTAGGATGTTTTATGTACAACTGAAGACCGTTTGGTGCCTATGTAAGTATCAGCTGCTCCCACATCTTATGGTTTAGGTACCAATCCAAAGATTTATTTGGTGAAGTGTAGGGATTCCAATTTTCTTGCGCAGATACTTTTCATATATGTTTGGCCCTATCACGGTCAACTGCAACCTAGTGATGTTATGTTAACTCCGTCGGTTCTGAAGTGTCCTTTAAGTGTGTCTTCCTTTGGGATTTTTTGATCAATTTGTTATCCATCTGTGAACTTTTTCTTCTGTACAAGGCTGGTTCTTCTTCTGGCCTTTCTTCTCATTTCTTGATTTTATAGGAAGGAATGTCGTTTTGGATGAGTTTGGGAGCCCCAAAGTGGTTAATGATGGAGTTACCATTGCTCGGGCTATTGAGCTTGCTGATCCAATGGAGAATGCTGGTGCTGCTTTAATTCGTGAAGTAAGCATTATGTTCTCTCAGCTAATGTGTTTATTTTGCTTCTTGTCATGTACACACCATATATGTTTTCTGGATGGGGATAATTCATTTTTCTCTTAACTCCTTACGATACACGTTTTTATCTGTCAAATGAAAGGTTGCTAGCAAGACAAATGACTCAGCAGGTGATGGGACCACAACCGCGTCTGTTCTGGCTCGCGAGATCATAAAATTGGGCCTGTTGAGTGTTACTTCTGGGGCAAATCCAGTATCTATTAAGAAGGGCATAGATAAGACCGTGCAAAGTTTAGTTGAGGAACTTGAGAAGAAGTCAAGGCCTGTGAAGGGCAGTGGGGATATTAAAGGTGAGATGCTTTATAATGAGGATTTGGATGCTTTCATCTGAAGCAAGTCAGATAGCTTGCTCTGTGTATAAGGAAGGAATATATTGTAAAACACTTTGCTGTTCTGTTTCAGCTATTGCTGCTATATCTGCTGGAAATGATGACTTTGTTGGGACCATGATTGCGGAGGCTATTGAGAAGGTTGGTCCTGATGGTGTTCTCTCGATTGAGTCATCATCATCGTTTGAGACTACTGTTGAAGTTGAAGAAGGAATGGAGGTAAGCAGCCTAACTAGGACTGCTCTCTTGCTGATTCTGTTGATCTGTTTTGTGGTTGAATAAGTAGTTTTTTGTGATGCTGAAGTGGTAACTCGTTTCACCCATTTGTACAGATTGATAGAGGATATATTTCTCCTCAGTTTGTCACGAATCCTGAGAAGTCCGTTGTTGAGTTTGAAAATGCTCGAATTCTTGTCACTGATCAGAAGATCTCCTCAATAAAAGAGATCATTCCTTTGTTGGAGCAAACAACGCAGCTAAGAGCACCACTTCTCATAATTGCAGAGGATGTATCTGGTGAGGCTTTGGCAACTTTAGTTGTCAACAAGCTTAGAGGAATTCTGAATGTAGCTGCAATTAAAGCTCCTGGTTTTGGTGAAAGGCGCAAGGCTCTCCTTGAGGATATTGCCATTGTTACAGGTGAAACTAATTTCTGCTAGGCTAACTGGACTTTGGTTTGTAGTCCAATGATGTCCATCTTTGTAAACCAAAAGCTCTCTATTCTCAGCTGAACACTTTCTCTTGTTAATATCGCTACAATATTTTCCCTTATATATAAGCTTTCATTAAGTTACAACATAACCCTAGAGGATTTGCTTAGTCCTCGACTGTTGTCATCTGGTTACAGGTATACACATTGACCATTCAACTAGAATAGCAAGATTGGTGTGTTTCTTTGCTGTCTAGCAGGCTACAGTATGTAAAATACCACTGAAATGTTTGTATTGATTGAAGTGGTTGTAAGGTGTAGAAACAAAATTGAGTTACTTGATCTTTGAGCTTTCAGAAATCGAAACTAAACAGCTCCACTTGTTTCACCCTGTAATTGGTTCCAACTCTGCAATGTGGCCTTAAAAAAGAAGTAATGTTGTCTAATATGCTGGTATATAATCATCTTTCCCTGTCTTTTGTTTCAGGTTCTGAATTTCAAGCCAAAGATCTCGGCTTACTGGTTGAGAACACAACAGTGGAGCAGCTCGGCATAGCCCGGAAAGTGACAATCTCCCAGTCATCCACAACCATTATAGCAGATGCTGCCACCAAAGACGAGATACAGGCAAGAATTGCACAGCTGAAGAGAGAGCTTTCTCAGACAGACTCGGTATATGATTCTGAGAAGTTGGCAGAGAGAATTGCAAAGCTTTCTGGTGGAGTTGCTGTGATAAAGGTTGGAGCTGCAACTGAGACAGAGCTTGAGGACCGCAAGCTCCGTATAGAGGATGCCAAGAATGCAACTTTTGCAGCTATAGAGGAAGGTATAGTACCTGGAGGTGGTGCTGCCTATGTTCATCTGTCAACATTTGTACCAGCCATCAAGGAGAATTTGGACGATCCTGAGGAGCGCCTTGGTGCTGATATCATTCAGAAGGTATTATTCAAATGAAAACAACTGTACTCTGCAATTATAAGTAACTAATACAGCATTTGGTTTTCTTTTATCTTACTAATACTTTTGTTGATTGCCAGGCTTTAGTGGCACCTGCAGCTTTGATAGCACATAATGCTGGAGTTGAAGGGGAGGTGATTGTAGAGAAAATCAAGGATAGTGAATGGGAGTTTGGTTACAATGCGATGGCTGACAGGCATGAGAACTTGGTGGAAGCTGGTGTCATTGACCCCGCAAAGGTGACAAGATGTGCCCTGCAAAACGCAGCTTCGGTGGCTGGAATGGTCCTGACTACCCAAGCAATTGTTGTGGAGAAGCCAAAGAAGAAGGTTGCTGCAGCTGCCGGGGTACCTGAGGGCATGTAAAAGTACAATGATACTATCCTGCGGCTAGGAGCATGCAATTTAGGAGTATTTGGTGATCATTTTACCAAGTGTGGGTACTTTAAGGAATTACCGTGTGTGCCTTGGTTCTATTGTTGATTATGGTACGGCATGATACCCGTCATAAACTATTTAGCTTGAGCTAAGTTTGAGGACAAGAATAAATTTAGTAAAGGTGAGGATGTCCATCTTGCTCCCACGCCTTGTGGTGTTGTTTCAGTTGCTCGTTCTTGAAGCAGTCACAATTTAGGTTTTGACAGAATTCGATTAAACCAGCTTTACCAGGGATGTACTGTGGCCAAAGCTCACACGACTTGCATAATCTATTGGGGTTCCTTCGGTGAGATCCTGCTGCTGTTTGGGGAAGTAATGGTTGTAAACTCTTGCCCATGTTCAGGTGAGCGTGAAAACCTTTACCCAGTGACAATGAACCAAAAAATTGGTGGTTTGCAACAAAAATGCAGCCACGCCAAGCTCAGTTAGGACGCTGAAGAGCAATCATGTTGAGTACTAACTAGGGAAGAAGAAACGTATAGATAGATAGATACCCTATTGCAGAGTAGTCTAAAGTAAGAAGCAGCGTTTACAACAGGCATATCCAAAGCCAGTCAAAATGCAAAATGATGATAGCATTTGCTTTATTATCCATCTATAGTTAACGTACTTGTCACTCGATCGCCTGTGAGCTGAGCTGCAGCTGCAGTGTGGGCAGCAATCGCGAGCGTCTGTTCATCATTCGTCAAGCGCTTGGTTGCGAACTTGACGCTGCCAAGCAAGAAGAAATTAGCACAAGGAATGCTTCCCCTAAATGCTGGTGATGAGATGAGGAGATGATGCGATCCCTACATGTGCCTGGTGCCGGTGGCCTTGATGTGGAGCGCCTGCACCTGCGCAATCACCTCCTCTCCGACGTACACCGGCGCTGCAAACTTGAGGGACTGGCTCGCGTACACCGCTCCGGGCTGCATTGCACAAGTGAAGAAGCTTCCGTCAAAGACGCGCACCTACTGTTCGGCGGAATGCCAGGGAGAGGGAAGGGAGCGTACGAAGTGGGAGGCGATGAGGGCGGGGAAGCATGCCGTGCACTCCTGCGGGGGAAGGCGTCGTCCAGGTGGACCGGGTTGCGGTCGCCGCTCACTCCCGCGTACGCCGCCACGTCCAGCTCCGTGAACCGCCGCCGATGCGAGCGCAACGCGTCGCCCACCTTGAGAGCCGACGCGGCGGGTGTCGACGTCGCCGCCGTGCGGGCGAGGCGCACGAGACGCATCCCGGCGGCCGAGCTAGTAAAGGGGGTTAATCAAGTGATTACGTGGCAAGGTGCGGGCCCCACCTGGCAGCAAAATTCATGGTGCTGCTTGCGCGCCTTATCCTCGCTACCCCTTGCTCACTGGTCTGCACACATCTTCTCTTCTTTGCATATCAATCAACCACCTGCTATGCTTTCATGGAGTTAGTAAAAAAAAATCATCGCTGATCCCTGATCGGATGAATCATCTCCCTCCTCACACCTGAAAAGACACTCTGACGAAAATGGATAGGAGGAAGCAGCAAGGACACTGAACCAGACAAACTGTGCAGCTGCTACTCCTTGGTGCCTGTGAGCTGCTGCTGCTTCTTGTTGCTATCTTCACTCTTCCAGCCTTGCCGACGATCCTCGCTCCCCCTCATGAATTCCAGCAGGAGCCTCCTCTCCTCGCCCCTCTTTGCTAGCTCATCCCCAAACTTCAGGAGCACTACTTCCATCCCCTCCTCCCCATCCTCCTCGCGCACCTCAGGTATATACGAGCTTGTTTTTCTCGCTATGTATTGGCGGCATATTGGCCCTGAAACTGATCTGGTCTGGCAGTTCCAATGATACATGACAACACCGGCCGAGCATCCACTGCGTGCCACTACTCGCCGTCGCTTGTAGCGGAAGAGCAGGTTCATGGTCCCGTTTCCTTGAAGGGTGAAAAGGCTTTGCTGGAGCTGCTACTGGACATGGTTTGCCACCCAACCTTACTTCGTCTGGTCGTCAACTCATGATAGCTACAAGTTTCTATTGTTAGTGCTAATTTTATGTTGCCGGATTCCTCAAAGGCTTTGGAACAACACACAGAAGGGAAGAAGCTCACAGGTGAAGAGGGGGAAGAGAGTGAATACGAGAGCTATTTGAGAGATCTACAAAGCCAAGTGCTTTATCAGCCCGCATTCCGGTATGACAGTTTCTGTTTCCTCCTCCAAATGATTTTCTTGTTCCGTGATCTTCCCTATTTTTCGTATAAATAAGTACTCCTAGATAGATATTAACACAACTGGCGCTACTGCTTAGGTGCAAATTGATTTTCCAGTTATTCTGATCTCAATTGAGTCTCTATTGGCAGTAAAGAGGAGAATTCAACTTTCGTGAGCACTTCAACGTCGTCTGCAAAATCAGGTGAAAGTTTGGATCTTGGTGCAACCTCAACGATGGTGATGAAGGAGGTGGCATTTTTAGCACAAGAATCAGGCACTTCAGCCACCCAGCTAGATGTGCCACAGCTTCATCGGTTTGTTTCTCGCTTGCTTGGAACACTTCTGTGCAACTCTGCAGTGTTGGCTTGCACAATGTGAAGTTCCTTATTCTAATCATACCCGTTGTGCTTGTGACCAGTGTGGATTCGAACTTCTCCTGTGAGGAACTGCTGAGCAAGGGGCAAGTGTTCATTAGATCTAAAAGGTTACTGGAGAGGAGATCCAAGAAACGCAATGCTCCCAGAGCATCAAGTACTGATGTTGTGTGCAGTGTTGCCAACTCAAAGAAGAAAGAGAAGTCCAAGAAGTTTGGCAGAGTTCTTGATCCAGATGAACCTTTTAAGTTGTTCTTACGAGATCCTGAGACGACGGAATTCTTGACAGCAAAAGAAGAGAAATATTTGTTCAGTCAAATACAGGTATGTCTTTTATCCTGTCCATTTTCTGTTGTTGTCAAGAACACCTTATAAGCTTGTCCGTGATGCTCAGATGATCTTCCAGCTCATTAAAAGATACGATAATTTTCACAGGATCTTATGAAATTAGAGGAGGCTCAGCATAGACTAGAAGTGGAATGTGGCCGTGAACCGACACTTGAAGAGTGGGCTCAAGCTGTAGGAATGAGCTGCAAGGACTTGCAGTCCTCTATATGCATCGGTAGACGCTGCAGAGAGAAGATGGCTCGCTCTAACTTCCGCCTTGTGATACATGTAGCTAGAAAATACCAGGGATATGGTCTTGACATTGAGGACCTAGTTCAGGTTTCACCCTCTTACATTACTGTAAAACGTGTGCCATCATGTTCCATGTTGTAAATGTTTCATACTCTTACTTCCAGGACGGATGCTGTGGGTTGATGAAGACCTTTGAGAAATTTAATCCAAGCAAGGGATGTAGATTCCCTACATACGCATATTGGTGGATACGTCAAGCAATTAAAAAGTCCATTTTCAAGCATTCAAGACTAATTCGGTTGCCAGTACGACCTCGACTCACCATGATATCCTAGTCCTATAATCCAAGTTTGAGAGGGGACAAGTTCATGTAATCCGGCAGAACTATTTTCTGAAAGTTGTAAATTTCCTGATGGCATGTCCTTGTTTTCTTGCGCCATCCTTGCAGGAGAGTGTCTATGCACTTCTGAAAAAGGTCGGGAAAGCAAGGCTGGAATGCATCTTGGAAGGGGAGCAACCCACTAACGAAAATGTAGCACGGCGTGCTGGTATCACAATTGAGAAGCTGGCTAGACTGAAAGCAAAAACCAGAAAACCACGATCAATGCAAGATCAAGTTTGGTCAGATGAGGGAGTCACGTTCCAGGTACTATCATCTCCTGTAATCTTCATAACAGACTAGCGAAGAGAAACAGTACTAGTAGCAAAGGACCTATTTTCATTGTGGTTTTCTTTACTAGCTGTGCCTTACAAAAAAGTTTAGAGAAAGTACTAGCTAGTACCTATCCCTCTGATATGCTAAAACATGTTATCCAGTTAAATAAGTACTGGACAATAGGATTTTTAAATCAATAATGTCTTTCCACTAATATGCTTGACAAGTCAGATGCGGTGCCACATCAAACCTACGACTTTTAACCGTCTTCCAGGGAAACTTAGTAGAATCAATCGTGAAAGGGTTTGTTCAATTATATTAAACATAGTTCTTGAAAAACTGCGCCTAGAACTACTTCAAGAATACCAAAAAACTTGTCTGGACACCTGGAATATGCAGTGTAGTAATGGAGTTTATAAACTCAAAAGTAAGCCAAGGCCCAAATGGTTACACACTAAATAAATTGAGCTGTGATTTAACACTGCAGGAGATCACAGAAGACCCAAATGTTGAGCCTCCTGACCTCGTCCTAGACAGGATGATGATGAGGCAGCAAGTCCGCGACTTCCTGGGGATCCTGAGCACCAGGGAGAAGGAAATAATCGAGCACCGTTTTGGAATCTACGACGGTGAGCCCAAAACCCTTCATGTAATTGGAGACATGTACGGCCTGTCAAAGGAGAGAATCCGGCAGCTGCAGAACCGGGCGTTAGATAAGCTGAAAAGGAGTGTATCGACACAGGGGTTTGATGTTTACTTGGATTTGCTAACTTCAACAGGATAAGCAACTCATTTGGTTTCCATTCAATTGTTCATACAAAAAAAAAGAAGGAGAAGAGCACATATGTATGTAGCACTGACATGTGTAAGTCTAGAATTGAAGCAAAAATACAGTACACAGTTTCAGTGGCATCTTTTTGCCGATGTAAGTAAAATTTCCCAGCAAACTGGTGGTAAAACTTACTGATACTGCAACTCCTTGTAAGTAAGTACATATTTTACATGCTATCGTCGCTGATCAGGTACTGCGAGCCTTTCACTTGTTACAGATGTTGGCACTTTGATTGGACTGCGATGAGGTTTGGGTCTGTCCTGTGACTACTGTAAGGCTGGCTGACTAGAACCAGCTTTCATCTTTGGAGCTGGTGCTGTGCCAGCCAAAGCAAATAGGCAATTCACGATTGCCTTTCCTCTCGGTGCTTTGTACTGCTAGTGGTCTTTATAAGTAGCTCCAATTCATCCCTTGATCGTGCCATCATCGTGGCTGACTGCATCTGCTACAGTCTTATAATTCCTTTTTGTGCAATTCATGGCTAACACCACCGTTGCATTAGTTTGTGGCTTCATCAAAAGTAGGGAAAAATTGTTGGGATTAAGACAAGCAATGCATCTAAAAGATGAAGTAGATCTTTAAACAGATGGGTTATTTTTAATTTTACAACAAGACAAGAGACAGAAGGTAGGGACTAGAGACTGAGACGGCTGGTGGTGCCCCTCTGAGATAAATTGTGTGAAGCTATTAATAATGATGTAATGAAAAAGAAAGATGAAACCTTTGGTCCACCAGCAGCCACGCCAGCCAAGGAAATCCTCCATCTCTTCCCCTCCCTTATCCTCACCAATCCCAACCTCCAATCCAACCCTACCACCGCTGCCGCCGTGCCGTAGCTTACCGTCAGCGCCGACGCCTCTCTCCGCCATCGCCGTTCCCGTTCTACCTCATCCGCGTCCCTGCCCCGTCCTCCATCTTAGCCATCGAGCGATTGATTACTTAATTAATCCCAAACTAACCTCCACCAATTTTGGGTTCTAGATCCGCGCCCCCCTGATGAGCTCTCTCTGCCCTTTCGCCAAAGCCACCACCGCCGCTCCTGGTGGTGGTGTATGCCCCATGAAATCTGACAAGAACGGCGGCAGCGGCGGTGTGTGCCCCGTCACCGGCAAGAATCACGGCGGTGAGCACAAGGAGAGCGGTACCGACCACGCTCAAGAGAAGCCCGTCGATCCTCGTATGGTGCCCGCAAAGTGCCCCTTTGGCTACGACTCCAACACCTTCAAGCTCGGCCCGCTCAGCTGCATGGTCTGTCAGGCGCTGCTCCACCAGACCAGCAAGTGCAAGCCCTGCCAACATAAGTTCTGCAAGTGCGTGCGTCCCCGCGTCTTCTTCATATACATCAAACACGCTCTGCATTTCCTTGCTCCAATTGAAGTGGTTATGACCTTGGCAGGGCATGCATATCACGCTTTAAGGACTGCCCATTGTGTGGTGCTGATATAGAGGGGATTGAGCCAGATGCCGACCTCCAAGTCCTCGTCGATCGCTTCATCGATGGCCATGCCCGAATCAAGAGATCACATGCTGCGGGGGATGATGAAGCGACGGATGGCAAGACCAAGGTGATATATGAAGATGTCTCCATGGAGAGAGGTGCTTTTCTGGTGCAGCAAGCTATGAGGGTCAGTAATCTCCCGCGTTAGCTTTTTAACCTGCGAAGTTTGCATAATTCATAGGTTATCCAGTATGTGTTTTTACTAATTCATAGGGTCAGTAATCAACTGCATTAGCGCTTTAACCTTGAAGTTTGCGTAATTCATGGTTATACAGTATGTATGTACTGATTTGTCAATGGATTCCATGTTATAGCAAGGCCTCTAATTTCCTCATCTCCAGGCTTTTCGCGCACAGAACATTGAAAGTGCAAAGTCAAGGCTCAGTATGTGTGCAGAAGACATCAGGGAGGAGTTGAAATCTTCAGAAGATAACCTAGACCTATGTTCTCGGCTTGGGGCCGTGTTAGGAATGCTTGGGGATTGCTGGTATGACCTTTTCTGGCTAAATACCGAAACTGATTTCCTATGTTTGCTAGCTTCATAAGCCAGAGAGGTAGTTGGGGAATTGGTAGTCAGGGTCGGAAAATCATCTGCTTGTAAATTCATGCCCCTTCACAGCTGTTTCACTTTGGCAGACTAAGAAACAAACCAGTGGGGAGTAAACTAGGATTAGGTATTGTTGGTGTGTCTCACTAGATTTTTTTTTACTACTTAATAGCTATTGGTTGTATTATGGAGGTTCAGTGCTTAGTCTGCAATGTGAAAGGCCCCATTTTAGGCTAAGGGAGCAAATGAGCAAAAAAAATTCTGTGAACTTGCCGTTAATACCCTGACTATATATGGAGTTAAATTCTTGCATATTTTTATTTTAAAACTAAAGGATATTCATGTATCGTAGTAACCGTATGTGCCAACTTTTAAACGGGTGTACCTTTCCTGAAAATAAAGGTTTAGTGCTTTGTGTCTGCTATGCATAGCCCGTTCTATTCTAATTCAGCAAATCAGCAAGAATTTTATGTGGATTTGCCTTGACAGTTTAGCTGTATATTGAGTCAGGTTCTTGCATATTTCTGCTCATTCTGAAAACAGTTCTTAACTTTCTATTCATTTATTCTAATACCTGCATGTTCTAAGTTTTGACTAGCCGTAACCGTTTCCTTGAAAAAAGAGGAGAAATCTTGCTGTTGCTGAGTTCATTGTTCTTTTCATTGAAATATAAGCCGACACATGGTCTATGATATGCCTCTGATGACCACATTGTGCGGCCATGACTAGTGAACATTTTGCTCTTATCACTCTGCTATAATTTTCTGCTTCAGCTTTACCTAATCAATGTTTTGTACTACATTCATTATACTCATTACACATTATCACAGTGACACTTCTATTGTATTTGCTTATTTTATTGATAACTGAACTCATTGCACACTGCTTTCTCCCTGGTCCTCACCACTGCACTGTGTTTTTTCAGTCGGACCTTGGGAGACGCTCATTCAGCAATCACTTACTATGAAGAAAGTGCTGAGTTTCTCTCGAAATTGCCCACAGAGGATCTTGAGGTTGTATTCTATTTTAGTGTCATTGTAACAGCATTGAAATTCCTCTGTTAATTTAGCTTTTGCATTCTTCCACAGTTGGTCCATACGCTCTCAGTCTCACTAAATAAAGTTGGAGACCTTCGCTACTATGATGGAGACCTCCAATCTGCAAGAAGTTATTATGCTCGTTCATTGGATGTCCGCAGAAAGTCAGTAAAGGAACACTCAACTGTGGCCTCCCAGGTAACCACTATGCTCATATGCAGTCAATTAAGAATTTAAGATTAAGCATAAATGCAAACAAGTAGTTATGTCTTAAACAAGAAGTAGGCATCCTTCTCTTTGTCCGTACAACCCTGTTTTTGTTTTTTCTACCACTGGACTTTGTTTTTGGACATTGAACCTTATCATGCCAGCTATTACTTTTTTGGACAATGGTATTAAACTGTTACATTCTAACCAAACATAAACCACTATGCTGTCATCTCCCATAATGCACAAGTGTGGTACTCATGGGCATGTGCACAGCAGACACAGTAGATGATAAATGGTAACTGGGATGGCTCCCATAACACAACAGTTTTGTATGCTTTCTGAGGATTGCATTTGAAGAAAGTGCTAGAACATACTAGAACTACAAGAAGTTATGTGCTGTAACTTTGCTTGGGTGATTTGCCATAATAACTAAGGATTTGACAAACAAATGTGTTAACCTAGTAGATTTTGCAACAATGAACCTGAGAGAATCGATCCTCTCTACATGTTGTTAGCAACCTAACAACAGATGAATGCAGAGCTGTTAAAAAAATGTTCTTTTAGAAGGCCAAGAGTACAAAAACATTTGGTATTTGGTGTTCCAAATCTTTGGAGACTGCCACCTGTCATATTAAAGTCATTTTGTGATTCTGCAAGATCCATGCACATATATTTGGGGTTCATTTATATTACACAATTATATGCAATGATGGAAGTTGGGAAAGGGGAGAAAGAAGTGAACAGTAAAACAAAAATGGTCATAGTGGTGAACATATGTAACTTTTTGATGTGTTCTCTTGAATCTTTGACTTAAGCAAATCATTTTCATTCAAAGTGGATGGCAAGTTTGCTTCACTGCAGATGTTTAGTCAAGTTTGTCCTTGGTAGGATCCAAAGGTGTCTTACTTTTTCCTGGACAAAGCCGCAATGTTAAAACTTAAAATTTCAATATGGGATTCCCTTGTTTGCTGGGTTCAGAGTACTTGTTTCAATAATAGTATGGTTTGAACAAGTAGACTTGATTTATTCAACCGGATTTTAACTGTTTTCTCTTAGAGCTATGCTGTTACATAGAACAGATAGATGATTCATAGTGTGGTTTGCTTTAACTGCTATTATCTGACAATCTGGCTACTGTTGGATATAGGTCATTGACCTAGCAACTTCTCTAGCCAAAGTTGCAGATGTTGATAGAAATCTTGGGAATGAAAATGCGGCAGTTGAGGGGTTTGAGGAAGCAATCAAATGCCTTGAGAAGTTGAACCTGGATTCTGAGCAAGCTAGTCTTGAACAACGGGTAGCTATAAGTTTATCCCGGTTGCACGTCCTCTTGTCTTTGTGCTCCTGCGTGTTGTTCTGGACTAACTTTCATTCTGTACTTTTGCAGCGTCGCTCGGTTCTTGACTTTCTACACAAACAGTTGGACGACAAGTAAGATGCATGATCCTCATAAGGGCATATCCACAGGGAAGAATGCACTATCCATAATGGTGTTTAACTGTAGTATTCTTCTGATGCAATACGGAAGGAGTTGCTCCAGAAATGGTGATTACTGTGTATTAGCACTTGAAGTCTGTCACCACACTTAAATAAATCTCTCGCGTTGTAATTAAATGTACCTTGTGTCCGCTTCACGGGAAGAGTAGTCCCGATGGCATGTTCCACCCTATGGTCTTTTCCTCTGTTAACCTGAAACAGTAGGGCTGAAAGTACTTTATGATATTCTAATCAAATTGGATGGCAAAGATCTATCAGTTTATTTCCTTATGAATGGACATTTTGTTTTAGAGGTTGGCATCTCTGAAGTTTGAATCTATCCTGTGACTGCTGGCTATGAGCACATCTGCATGAACGGTTAGATCCAGCTTGCATGTTTGGAGCTAGAGAATTGCCTTTCATCTCCGTGCTTTGTACCACTAATGGTATTTATAAGTATCTCCAATCATCCCTTGATCTGCCATCATTGTGCCAGATGAGTCCATTTGCTACACTTTGACCTCAGTCCTGGTGTCTTTGGATTCCTTTTTGTTCAATGCTTAGCTAAGACCTCTGTTGCCTGTTGGTGTTTGAGAACGAATGGAATGCACTTTCGCACATGTGGCTGTTATGGAGATCTGCACACATGTGGTTGATTAACTAGATTGAAAATTGGCAGATGCTTAGCTACTCTACAGTGTCTGAATCTGGCTGGAGCCAGTAGGACGAGATAAGAATTGAATAACAGGAAACTACTATAGCACGGTACGCATGACTTGGAGCATTTCATGATATACCTGAGATTGTCAAAAACAGATTACAAAGGAAATCTATCATTTCAACTGAAGTATGAATTAACAATGAACTGAAATCGATGCAGTATCAATGAAGTTGTTCTTGAAAAGCAAAAGAAAATGCATGCCATCATTGGAGTACAAGGAGAAAGAAACTCCAATCACCGGATAATTCATGCCCTAGTACTTATTTGTGAAAGAAAAGAACGCACTCGTATCGTAGTGTGATCAAAATACTGGATCATCATGGCTGAGACTTGAGAGCTATGCTAGCCAGTTGCATACATGGAGCAGACAGTGCAGGAGCTGGAATCACAGTAATGAAGTCGTAACTTGAGGCCGAAGGAAGCAAAGAAGGGGATGCTTTGATCCTTTCCCCCTGTTGCACTACGTAGGAGTATCTTACGTAGTGGAATTGAAGTACCATGGCAAATTCTTTGCACCCATGCATAGAAAACCGAAAGCAAAGGGGGAAGAACAAAAGGAAAAGAAGGTTCAGCTCTTCCTAAACCATGTAGACAAATCTTGCTTGGTTTTCAAAAAAAAAGAAGAAGAAGAAGAAGGAGAGGAGGTTGCAACAAAGCAGTATAATTTGAAGTAATCTTCTTCCTGCTCTCTTGTTTACTACTCTTTCTTTAAAACGTTTGCGGTTCACTCCTGTTTTTGGGTGAGAGAGCGTCTCTGAGTGGGGTCATCTGTCTGTCCGTCTGTCTGTCTCGGTCGCCGTGACAACGCTACACTAAGTACTCCCTCTGCGCTGCTCGAGTCCCAAGGCCCTTCCCTGCCAGGTGGGCCCTCACTTCCATCACATGCTCACGCTCCCTTCTTTCTTCGTAAGAGAGGTGAGAGCTGAGAGCAGCAGCAGCAGCTCTAGTTAAAGAGAGTGAACGCTGGGAAAAAAATCGTTTCTTTCTTCTTTGAAAAAGGAAAAAGGGAAAGAAATCAAAAGCGAAAAGCCAAAGAAGCGGTGGCGATGGCGTCCTAGAGAGCAGAGCAGAGCAGACCAAAGCAAAGCAGAGACGTTTCCCACTCTCACTGCCCCATCCAGTGTCTCTTGTTCGTCGGTTGCTAGCTTAGGAGTGAGTGGAGTATGTAGTAGCAGAGCACCAGCAGAGAAGACAACTGAATCCGCAGCCGAGCAAATTCAGGGGAGGAGATTCTTGGTTGCATGCAACAATGGAGGCGTCGTCGGACCAGTACCGCTCCTCCTCCTCCTCCGCGAGCAGCCCCGCCGCCGGCCGGGCTGCCGCACGCCGCTACTACTTCCCCAGGCCCGGCCGCCCCATCTCCTTCGAGGACTCCCCCGACTGGGGGGAGGGGGACGACATCACCGCCCACAACATCGACGACTCCATCCACCTCGCCACCACCTCCGTCACCAGCAGCGCCTACCCGTCCCCGTCCCCCTCCCTCCCCGAGCCCTCCGCCTCCGCGTCCGTCTTCAGGGAGAGGAAGGTGGCCGGGGCCGCCCTCGTCTGGAAGGAGCTCACCGTTTCCGTCCGGGACGAGCGCCGCTACTCCGGCCGCGTCGTCAAGAGCTCCAACGGCTACGCGCTGCCGGGGACGCTCACCGTCATCATGGGACCCGCGCGCTCCGGCAAATCCACGCTGCTCAGAGCAATCGCAGGTTACATCTTCTTGCTAATTCCTCTCACTCAAAAATTAGCTAGCTAGCTAGGGACGCTTCTGTTACTAATGCCTCTCTCTCTCAGGGAGGCTGCGCGGCGCCGAACGGATGTATGGTGAGGTCTTTGTCAATGGCGTCAAGTCACGATTACCATATGGATCATATGTAAGTTCTTACTCAAACTACTGCCACTTCTGATGCTTCCAAGACTTCAAGTTCAAGCTCCTACAACTCGTACATATTTTCAGGGTGTGCGTTGCATTTCGTTTCTGTTCTATATAGGCTTGTAGCAAAGCTTAACACCACACGACTAGTTTTCCCGTACCCATTTCTTCCCTCTACTAACATGTCGGGAACATGTCTGAACCTACTGAAAATGCACAATTCTACTGAAAAATATGTTTTTTTTTGTTCGACTAGCACTGTGTCCTGCGTAATTACGTGGGAAGCGTCTTTAATCATCTTTAAAAACTTTTGAACTTGTAAGTGATATTAGAGCAGTACAGGAAACAAAATTTCAGATCGTGAGCTGGCGGGGCAGTTATTGTACGAGCCGATAAGTTATTTGTACACCGGATCAATGTTCGAAAATGTTTATGTACATCTATGACGATCTATCGGTTGTGGTCTATTAATAATAAGAGTACATCAGATCAATTGACCAGATAACGTTTAGGTGCAGTTATAAAAAAGAGGGAATTGCCTCACTACCACTAGTTTTTCTACCACTCTCTAAAATACCACTCAAATATCACCTCTTTCTAAATACCACTCAATTCATTCTCTATCACTCCAAAATAACACTACTGTTTATTTTCCTCTTACTACCGTTAGTGGACTGCAAAAATAGAAGGAGAAAGAGAGGTGAGAAATCGAGCTACTCACATCAGAGATGGTGAGAAATTGAGCTACTCGTCCTGGGCCTGCTCGGGATGCCGCCGCGCCCACCTTACCGCCGTGCTCGCCTTGCTGCACCGCCAGCCGTGCCCGCCCTGCTGCGCTGCCCGCCGTGCACGCCCTGCAGCCCACCTTGCTACGCCCACCCTGTTGCCTGCCGCGCCCGCCCTGCTGTGTCCGCCCCCCTGCTGCCGGGCCTGCTCGGGATGCCGTCGCGCCGCACCAACCGCTGCTCAGGAAGGGAGGCTGCCACGCCGCCGCTCACTTGCCCGGGATGCCGCCGCTCCCGCTGGCCCTACTCGGGAGCCCGCCGCGCTGCACCACTCCGTGCTCGAGAGGGGAGGCTGCCCCGCCGGCGGACGGGATTAGGGGGAGCACCGGCGTGGTTCACAGGGGGGAAGAGGGATTGGAGTGCGCCGCGGCTCTGCTAGGGAGCGCATAACGTTAGTAAGAGGAAAATAAATGACAGTGTTATTTTGGAGTGACAGAGAACGAGTTGAGTGATATTTTGGAAAGTGGTGATGTTGGAGTGGTATTTTGGAGAGTGATAGAAAAATTAATGGTAGTGAGGCAATTCCCTCTATGAAAAATTATCGATTGTGTTATGTTTAGGTATAATTATGAAGATCTATTGATTGTGATCTGTTTAGGTACACTTATGAAAATCTATTGGTTATAATCTGTTTACGTATAGTTATGAAGATCCATCTGTTGTGATCTGTTTAGATACAGTTATGAAGATCTACCGGTTGTGGTTCACTAATAATAAGAGGGCCCACCAGATTAATAGTCAGATGTTTTGCTTTTTTGTAGGAGTTTCTAGCCTATCTCTATTTTTTCTATTGTATCGTACTTTTAGTATATAAATAGAATAGACACCTTCAGAGTACTATGAACTATGCCAGTCGCATTTGCCAAACTTTATTACTTGATGGTCATTAGCACTAGCACATGTCACATTCACAAGTATATGCTAAAAACATGGTTATATTTGTTCAAAATTAACGATATTAGTAATGTGTTACTAATGTTAGTGCTACATATCATAGATTGTTTATGGCTGTTGTTGGAGAACTTGTAGGGTTATGTTGATCGAGACGATGTGCTAATTGAATCTCTCACAGTACGGGAGATGCTATACTACTCGGCGCTCTTGCAGCTTCCTGGTGTCTTCTCTTCAAAGAAGTCCGTAGTGGAAGATGCTATTGCAGCCATGTCATTAGGTGACCATGCTGACAAACTCATTGGTGGACACTGTTTTACCAAGAGGCTTCCAACTGGAGAGAGAAGGCGTGTCAGCATTGCAAGAGAGCTTGTTATGAGACCACATATTTTATTTATTGACGAACCTCTGTATCATCTTGACAGGTTTGTTTCTCCTCTCATCATTACGTCTTACCTCTTTGGATTCTATAAGAAAAAAATGGTACTTGTTGCTTATGCGTGTGTCTGGCAGTCAAGAGAAAAGTGCCAGCTTAAGCTATTTCAGTTTGTTGCCAAAAAAAAAGCTATCTCAGTCTGCTGAGCATGATATGGCCATCTTTCATGTAGCATAGGTTTTAATATGACAACTAATGCAATCTTACTTGATAGATGGTATCTTTGCATATTATACTATCTTGCAGATTAAAGTGCAACAGTGTTTATGTAACTTCTCTTTTTGCTTCGTTTGTTGCAGTGTTTCTGCACTCCTCTTAATGGTAACATTGAAGAAACTTGCGAGCACGGGATGCACAGTTATCTTCACAATGTATCAAAGCAGCACAGAAGTTTTTGGACTTTTTGATCGAATTTGCTTGCTTTCAAATGGGAATACACTCTTTTTTGGAGAAACATTGGCTTGCCTCCAGGTGAATAAGTTGTCTAAGCTACTCTTAGATCACAGGAGTGGTTAGTCGAGTGAGATGCTATTTGCTTGGTTTCTCTGAATCACCCACGTCTATCTCCAAGTTACATTGCTAGGAACAAATAAGCCTGCGCAGACTAGTAGTAACACAATAGTTTCCTTTGGAAAAAAAAATATCCATGAGGCAGCACTGCAGCAGTTTCTACTTTCTTGCATGATTCTTATTACTGCAGCTGTCCAGTTGTCTAACAGTCACTTTCTTTATTCCTGTAGTAGATGACCCAGATTTCCATATGTTTTTGCCATCTTCTCATCCTATGGCTTTCTAGACTCTTCTTATTTCGCCTTTTTCTATTGTAGCACTTCTCAAATGCTGGCTTTCCATGCCCAATCATGCAAAGTCCATCTGACCACTTCTTGCGAGCAATCAATACTGACTTTGACAGAATCATAGCCATGTGCAAGAATTTGCAGGTATCATTTGAATTTATACTGACATAATTATCTTCAATCCTTTGTCAAATCAATGGAGAAATTTACCTTTGTTGTAAGAGATAAAAACCTTTATAGTTATTAACAGGATGATCAGGGGGATTTTTCGTCAGTGAGCATGGACACTGCTGTGGCGATCCGCACACTAGAAGCAACATATAAATCATCGACTGAATCTGCTTCTGTTGAATCAATGATTGCAAAATTGACTGAGAAGGTAGTACTCTACTAGACGCTGGAACAATATTCGAGCCATTCATGCCATCCCTTTATCCTGCATGCACACATACTTGTCTTGTCTCCAATCATGGAGAGTTGAAATGACACAATCAACTGTGTTGGATTAATATCCGCTATGTGGAATTAGGACTCCGTGATATGCATAACAATGAACAATGCTCTTGTCCATTCGTTTATCCTAGCACATCTGAATTTTCTTCTTTCTAAAAAATGTAATTTCACGTTATTACTTGGCATGATGATTCTTGCAAATTTATGTAGAGTTCCTTTGGAATATTATACGATTTGGCATCCCTGTTGCCAAGGAGAGTTTGGGTTTCGGTCCAATTCAGAGATTTGACTAGCAATTCATGACGTGGTGCGCCTAGTGTAATCTCGACCATGCATTTAACGGCCTTCAATCTAGAATAGTTAGATGCTTGCCCAAAATTGCTGTATACATATCACTGCTAAAGCATGGTTCTACATCTGTCGTGCCCATCTCAGTTTTTCTACATGGTGTGATGCAGGAAGGTCCTTACTTGAAAAGTAAAGGCAGAGCCAGTGATGCAGCAAGGATTGGGGTTCTCACATGGAGATCATTGTTAATTATGTCAAGAGATTGGAAGTACTTCTGGAGCAGACTTGCCTTGTATATGCTTCTTGCCCTCTCAATAGGCACCATATTTATCAACATTGGTCATTCATTGTCATCTGTAATGGTTAGTATCACTGCATTTTTACGTTTCAATTTACTGGGTCTTTTTATTTTTTGGGTAAATTTACCGGATCTATGACTTGATGCTGAGAGTTTACTTTGTTTTGACAGGTTAGAGTTTCTGCAATATTTGTCTTTGTTTCATTTGTCATCCTTCTAAGTGTTTGTGGAGTACCTGCCCATATTGCTGAGATCAAGGTGGAGATTTTATCGTGAAGTGGAATTGCAACATTATGGCCACTTCCTTTCCGTTAAATTTTCCGTTTTCCTTTTTGCACCAATGCAATTGTACTTTTGTGATTTCTTGCTGAATGATGTCTCATAGTTGACTGTAGCATCTATTGATGCAAAAACACTAAGCACCAAAATCATATTAATATCAGGTACTATGTAAGGTTATTACTAACGTATTCTTTCCTCCTATGCAGATATATTCCCATGAGGATGCAAATCGGCATTCCGGGACAATGGTTTTCCTGCTAGGCCACTTCCTGTCTAGCATCCCTTTCCTATTTCTGGTCTCCATTTCGTCATCCCTGGTTTTCTACTTCCTGATAGGGCTCAGGAATGAGTTCAGCTTCCTTATGTACTTCGTAATCACTATCTTCATGTGCCTGTTGGCAAATGAAGCGCTTATGATGATTGTTGCGTACATCTGGCTTGAAACTTACAAGTGCACCTTAACCCTCATTTGCTTATACGTAAGTTCACATTCTGCTCTTCTTTTTAAGTGCACAATATGAATGAATCTACATTGAATAATCTTGGATATGTTACCACTTCAGGTTATCATGATGCTTGTGGCTGGATATTTCCGGATAAGAGAAGCTTTACCTTATCCTGTATGGAATTATCCATTGTCCTACCTTTCGTTCCACACATTCGCTGTCCAGGTAAATTATGCCATCTACCACCTTACAGAAGTTTATGCTGAATTACTGATGGATCATTTCAGATCAGTGGGAAGTTTATATCAAGTGTGTTAACCAACAATGCTGCAGGGCTTGGTTGAGAACGAGTACATTGGTACATCATTTGCTGTAGGAGCTATAAGGACGATACCCGGTGTGCAAGCCGTTCGAGGCTCCTACGACATTTTGTCTTCGACCAATGCCAAGTGGGTGAATCTCCTTGTCTTGCTTCTGATGGCGATTGGGTACCGTGTTCTTTTGTACATCTTGCTTCGTCTAGATATAAGGAAACGCTCTAGGCTTGGCGAGTACTCCTGCTGGCCTAGCGTCCATACTGCAGCTGCGAAGTGACTGCCCTTGTTGAGCTGTTGTAAGAAGGTTTTTTGGTGAGTCCATGTATGTCCATACGCATGTTTACGTGTGTATTCCTTTCTAGCTAGGCATATCTAACGCGTGAAAAGAAAGAAAGGAAATCGCAGGAATTAACACATACATACTGTATACTGTATTTATCATGGTTTGAGAATTGAGGAAGTGAGTCATGGGGTTTGGTTGATTGTCTCTCCATTTGTGTCACTGAGTAATACTACTCCAGTATTGCTTCCATTGCTTGCTGATGTTGTGTGGGGTGGCGTGCTGCAGCTATAGTGTTGCTTGGGCCATGGAGGAGGACTTTTTGTTGGGCCTGCAGTGTAGTTTCTGGTATGCCGTTGCTATATATCATCGCTAGCATGGTAGTCTTGTATTGTGTGCGACGTGCAGCATTTTTTTCTTCTTGTCCGCGAGGTCTCTGCAGCAGTAATTTGGTGAGCAAGCAGTTAGCGGAATGCTAATGATCGATCACTGCTCATCATGTAATGCTTGTTCAAATTGTGACATCCCTAGAGTACGTTGCACAAGATAAGATGAAGATGGTCAAGATACTGATCGAACAAAATTTCTTCAATTTTGATCGTGACATGGTATGTATGTGCTGACCTGCCTGCGTGTGTATTACGCAAATCTCTGTTGAGCTAGAGAACAAGATGGCAGCTGTGGAATATGGAAGCATGGATGTATACATATAGGCTGGCTGGCATATCCGAAGAACGCATGCATGGACGAATGATGAGCTGCTACCGACCTAGCTCGTGTGGCTTGTAAACTCGGCGTCTCCTTTACCCTTTCCTGTTGGCATATTGTTCCGATTTAGTTCGCCCTGAGGTTCGCATCTCATGCAGATCGACATGTACAGTACTCCACACTACAGTGCAAGTAGCTAGGTAGCAGGTATAGCTGGATGCTTGCACGCACACACATTTAGATCGACCGATCATGGCCATCATTTCGACGTGTCCACGAAAAGTTGGACGGAACGGACGTACCCATCTTCAATCTCCTTCGGTAATACTCCTACTATATAGCAGCACCTGACTGACGATGCATGTATCCACTTTCTACTGATCGATCATTTATTCTAGTGTATATATATGTACAACAGCTAATTACAGATTTAAAACTACATATGTGGATCGACTTCCTACAAATTAATTAAGCTGTATATACGTACGCATGCTCATTCTTGTACTCCCATCCATGAGTACTTCTCAAATGCAATCCTCAGTTGCAAATGTTGAAATAATTGCTAAGGAAAGAATTAACCAAAATAAAATAGATCGGTTTAGTAGTAACAATAATCTTGCAACGGTGTTCTTACTTCGTCGTAGCTTGCTGTCGTGTGCTAACTCTTTCGTTTGGAGTTTCAGGAAGGTATCACAGTTAGATAAACAGTACTGGATCGTACACTTTCTCTCGTTCCGAGGACTGATCACATACTTTTAGTACGATTAGCTAGGGTAGAAATAAGAGGCAGCATATTTTGAGTGAGATACTGACTGACGAGGTGGACGATATCCCCACTTGCTTCTTCCTGTCCGTTTCTCACAGAACGATTCCAATCTCGATTCGATTATACTATTAATTAGCACATCTTCTGTTTCAATGGAAAACAAAATAATTCAGACCATTGCATGCTAATTTGGAGTCAGCTGATTTGCACCGGATAGTTGGTCAAATTACTACTCATAACCAAAACTATGCATGTTGAAACCCCCGGATCTTGGTGAGAAGAACATCCATGCATGTTGAAAGTTTTCCAAGAAAAAGATACGTACGGTTTGAAAAGGAAAAAGAAAGGAGCTTGTCCATGGTACAAATGTAAAATGTAAATGTGTAAAAGCAGGGGCTGGCCGCCAGGTGAGGTAATGATTAAGATGGCCGTAGGTACGCAGGGCAGGGCAGGGCATATGGAGCCATGGAGTGGAGGGAAGAGGAAGTGAAAGACTTGACAGGTGATACCCTCCCACAATCCTTTATCACTAGCTAGTCTCATCATCGTCCCTGCCCATCTTTTCTTTTCTTTCAGTCCTTTTTCTGTTTTCTACATGGCAAATTTGTTGTCACTGATCGTCAACACATCGAGCACACCTTCAGAAGCTCCACCGAAATCGTAGTGCTATCATTTGCTCACTGTGTGCGTGTGCGTGTGTGTCTCATGGCAAAGTTATGCAAGCTATCATACCACTCATATATTTGAGTCTCAGGGGGGAGAGGAGGACAGGGCTAGGTATTTGAAGTCACTTGCATATTGTATAGTTTCAGCCAAGAATCAATTAACATTTGTACGTAGCTGGTCTCATGCATCTCGACCAGTCCGGTCTAACACCTGCCTTGCTAGCTAGCTTGCATGCTTGACCACAGCTTTTCTGTAGCATGCAAACCATGTGCTGCGCTCCTATATATGTCCTCTGATGCTTAAATTATTGTTAAGCAAAAGGAGTGATCAGGGCACCAGCATGCATGTTGCATTGGCTCTATATATCATCTTCTGATGAAAGGATCACTAGCTAGAAATCACAGTAGAAAGTGTACTCTTGCTTTTCACCAGCTTTGTTTTAGCAAAACGCATGCATGGCTAGACAAACAGTGGCTCTTCTTTTTCTCCCATAAGCAGAGGATGAGGATGCAGCAGTGTTGTCAAAAAAAGCTCTCCTTTTTCCTTTTCTTCGCAGGAATATAGAAGAAAGAGAGATGGCATCCGGGCACCTCAGTGCCAAAGGAAGGAAAAAAGGCCAACCGTGCAAGGAAAATATTCTCTGTTCTGTGGCTTTTGTTGAGTTGAAAACTTCCTGTAATGTAAAGCCGCATGCATGTTTTATAGCTAGGATTAGGTACGAGAGAATGTAAGAGGAAGCAGGGATCAGCACAACAGTCTATGCAAGGGAAATGATTCTCTGCTTGCAGATTGCCATACATACATGTAGTAGTACCTGTCTAGCTTTCTTTAATTGTGGAAAATGGGGGGTGTCTTGGGTACACTGAGACCTTCAGGTGTACTCATGCACTATGCAACAAATTCATCATTTAAAAATTATGAAAAATTCTTTAAAAAAATTGATAACATTCACACGACATCCATCTACCATGCAGAAAAATAAGATTTAAATTTGATCCACATATCAAGAAAAAAGAAGATTAGTTTAGCTATGAATAGTACCTCTGAAATGAACAATGATATGCCACTGTTATTACTGAATTTATTATCATTTTTATCTTTTGATACATGGATCGAATTTAAATCTAAATTTTGTGTGCCGTGCTAGATAAATATTGTATGAATGTTGTTGATTCTTTTCGGAATCTTTTATGGCTTTTGAAATGATGAATTTATAGCTTAAGTGCACTAGTGGATCTAAAGGTCCAACTGCATACCAGTCACATCCGGAGAATGGCCTAAAATAATCAAGGATGGTTGGTGATCTCTGTCTCGATCTGTCTCTGCAGCCAGTGTGACATATATATGTGGATATACGTATGTATATCCAAATTGATTGCAAGCGAGATCTCATGCGTGGATCTTGTTTCCGAGTTACCTAGCTTTGCGCTGCTACGCACGGACCATCTTTAATTTCTGCCATCAGCTGGCTTTAGCTCAGGTGGGTCTGTCAGTGAGCATGAATTTTAGGCAGGTGGTAGCTCATGATTAATCGGGCGAAGAATGCTACTCCTGTGGCTGTGTGGTAAGGTTACATGTATGCATGGATATCACGGACGGCGACGTGCATGCAAATGCAAATGCAATATCGCAACGAAGGACTAGAAGCCGACACGCTGGGAAAGGGAATCGAACAACTTCATTCAGGTCAGATCGATCATGCGCGTCCGTCAATGCATGGGTAGCTCCATTGATCGATGGCACATGCATGCAGATAGATCAATCATTTGTTGGATGAACATATCTTGCGGGCCGGCGGTCAAGGTCAATATATCTGCATGCATGCTAGCTACTGCAACAGCAAGCAACCAACATGGAGTAGCTAGCTTGTTCATCGATCTTCATTTACATTTACATATGCATGCGCATGATTGATGGCTGCATGCGCCTTACTTTCCCAAGGACGCGAGTACTACTCGCCTCCAATCACTGCCAACTTCTTCATATTTAACTCCGGCCGGCGAGGCGGGCGAGCACCTCGATGCAGTCTGCACCACATTGATGCATGCTATTCAATGCTGAAATGAATCATGGCACCAACCAACACACACTGCAACGGCAACCGGCCGGCCGGCCGGCCGGAGTAGTGCTGCATTTGTATTGCCAACCTAGCTACGTACGCATGCAGATAGTATACGACTACGTACGAGATTACGGGTACACGCATGCATGCAGATGCACTAGTGCGTTACATGACGGCGCACGCGTTGGGGTTCTCGTCGCTGAAGAGCTGCGGCGCGTGCAGCATCTCCACGCGGTACGTCGACGACCCTCCCCCGTACATCGTCGCCACCGCCGCCGCCAACATCGACCCCCCAGCGGCGCCGCCCTCCTCCTCCTCTTCCTCCTCCTCCCCGTCCTGCTGCTTCTTCTTCTTCTTCTTCTTGCCGCCGCCGCCGCTGGCCTGCTGCTGCCCCCCGTCATTGTCCCCGTCCCCGCCCTGCTGCTGCTGCTGCTTCTTCTTCTTGTCGCCGTCGCTGCCGTCGACCTTCTTGGCCGGCGGGACCACGGCGACCTCCCTCTTGAGCTTGTCTCTCAGGACGTCGGGGAGGGCCTTGGCGTCCATGGTGCCCGTCACCGTCACATGCTCCTTGCTCGTGTCCACCGTCACCTGCTTCACCCCTGCATCGCGCACGTGCCCAGGGGCAAAACCGTCATCTCATTTGCAACAGCTATATATATGCCTACGTACGTATGTATGTACCATTCAGCTGTCTCTAGCTTGCACCATCGATCCATGCAGTGCGTGAATACTCCATGAATGTACTGCATGCATGGACGGTGGTTTGGTTGCTTACCTTTAATCTTGTGCGCGGTCCGCTTGATCCGGTCAATGCAGCCGTTGCAGTGGAGCCGGATCTTCACCACCACCGTCGATTCCGGAGGCTACATCCATGCATTTTCAGTTTTTCACCAACCGATCGAGCAGCCAAGAAATCGATTAACATCAACTGATCAAATGATGAGTAATTAAACTCGTACAAAATCATCGACTTATAGCTAGCTAGTCCCCGACCGACCTCGTTGTTCTTCTTGTCGTCCGTGGTCTTGCTCTTGCCGTCGCTGTTGCCCTTGCCCGCGGCGGCGGCGGCGGCTGTTTTCTTGCCGTCGACGGCAGTACTGTCGTCCTTCTTCTTCTTGGGGGGATTGGGCGGGGAGACGAAGGCGACGGCCTTGTGCGTCCTGGACTCGATGTGGTCCTTGAGCTCCCACGGGTCGGGCTTGCCGCTCACCGTCACCGTGCTGGCCGCCATGTCCGTCGCAACGCCCTCCACTCCTGCCACGGCCGCCATGGCCGCCATATACGTTATCAATCAGTGTGAGATCGGTTGAGGCCGGCGCGCATTGTTCCAAGGAGAGAGAGAGATTAGTGTGGCGAGATCAACGGACCTTGTGCGGCTTTGATGACTTTCTTGACCTTGCGGGCGCAGCCGTCGCAATGCAGGTCGACCCTGAGCACGACCGGCTTGTTCGCTTCGCCGCCGCCTTTCTTCTTGTTCTTTGGCTTCCCGTTGCCGGCCTGCGGCTCATCGTCGGCTCCTCCTTGTTCCTCGCCAGCGGTGCCTTTCTTCTCCTTGGCATGGGCATTAAGCTCCCCCATGAGTGAGTGGGTGAGTGATGAAGGCCTGATAGCGAAGAAAGAAGAGGAAGAAGAGGTTGGGTTTGGCGAGGCGTATAAATAGGGGAGGTGGGTCCGGACGGTGCGGTGGATCTGATCGTCGTGGGTCCAATCTTTCTTTCTTTTGTTGAGGATACATACATACCAGTGCAGTGTTTGTAGGTACTTTCTCTGTCCACTGCCATGTTGGGCCCACGCAGCCATAAGTATTATATTGTAATTGGCACCAACGAGGTAACTAAAGTCTATGCAGTGCAAGTGCAATGCCATCTTTCTTCTTCTTTATGGCTGCTGCAGTTGGACTATCACTACCCATTCCAAGTCCAAGCCTAAACTGAAAAGAAACAAATGGGCTAAGGCCCTTTTCCATAGGAGGCCCATTCTACTTTTCTTTAGAAAGAAGAAGAAGAAGAATCATTTTGCAACTTGAGTCCAGGTTTGTATGACCTAGCTCACTCATAACAACTTAGGAGTACAATTTTAATTTATTTAGGAGTATTGTATGTAAAAGAGTCTAGGAAGAGGAGAAGAGGGGGTGGGGCCAACCTGTCAGAGAGAGGCAGAGCCCTAATCGCTCGCTCACGCCCCCATCCCTCTCCCTCTCTCCTGGGATCACCAAATCCCCGCCGCCGCCGCCGCCGCCGCTCCCCCCTTCCCTCCCACCACCATGGACCCCTCCCCCGCCTCGCCTGATCCGTCCCCCCCTCTCCCCGGCCGCCAAGAGGTCCGCCTGGAAGCAGCCCTCCTCCAACGGCTTCTTCCTCGACGCGCCCCCGCCCGGCGTCATGGACGCCGACCACTGGCCCGCTCTCTCCGACGCCGCCAAGACCAAGGCCGCTCCCTCCTCCGACCCCCCCAAGCCCCCGCCGGATTCCTCTTCCGCAGCTGCCGCCGTCGCCTCATCGGTCAGATCTCTTGTCTCTTTCCCGCTCCTTCTCATGATTCCTGCTGTTAGTTTGCGCGATTGATTACTTCTACTGGGTATTCTTAGGCTGTCGCGAATCCATCCAATTCGCCTAAGCACGGCTCGGGGGCCCATCACGGTCGCCAGAAACCGGCTAGACGCGGCGGCGGTGACCACTCCCCGCGGGACCATCATGAGCGGGGCACCGGCGGCTGGGACCATGGTACCGGTGGTGCCGGCGGGAGGGGCGGTCAGAGAAGCCACAATAACGGTGGCAGCGGTAGGAGGGGTGGTGGCAACAGTGGCTCGGGTGGCGGGGTTGCTCACCATGGCGGCTTTGGTGGCCGCCGAAGAGGGGGTTTTGAGGGCTTCTACCGTGGCCCCTCGATGGGCATTGGGCCGTATATGCGGGGTGCGCCGCCGCCGCCCCCTCCGCTGGCGGTTGCTCCGCCGTTCATGGGCCCTCCGCCCCCGCCAGTCTCACACATGCGAGCTTTTGCTGGACCAATGCTGTTCCATGGTAACGTTATTTCAGCATGTTATTGGTCTTGCAGATATCACAATGCTCCTACTGCCGCATGTATACACTCTCTTGTATTGATAATTTGTCACCATGGTTTGTTATGTCCAGAGATGCCATCTCCCGTGTCTCCTGTCTCCCCAATGTACTATGTTGGGCCTCCTCCACCTCCAGAGGCTCTTAGGGGACTGGCCTTCGCAACTCCGATGGTCGGGCCACCTGCTTACCCTTACTTTCAGCCCCCGGCTGAGCCTGACGCTGATGCTGAAGACCATGCCAAGCTGCTGAAACAGATAGAGTTCTACTTCAGGTGGCTACATTGCATTTATGCACCATTGAATTCATTAGTTGGTTCTGAGTGTACTTCTGTTGGTGATGCCCATCTGCTTTGATCTACAGCAAGGATAACTTATGTACCGATGTTTTCTTGCGGCGAAATATGGATGAGGAGGGCTGGGTTGATATATCTCTTATAGCAGGCTTCAACAAGGTGATCATGCCTACTCCTTTTCCTTAATTTGCCTTTCTAGATCATACGTCTGCTTGCTACGTTGTCAGTCACTAAACCTTTGGTTTGCTGATACTATATCAATATTGATACTGTTTACCGGTGATGCTTGCCTTATTCTTTGTGAGACACACATTACACTTTTGGGCACACAATTTTAACTGGTGAGTTTTTACCTAGTGCATTTCGCATTTAGGTAATCACATCCATAATTAAAAGTCATTCCTTTGCATGATCATCTGTTGCTTTTTACTATTCTGATGTTGATTAAGTTCCAGTCACTTAAAACTAATTTTGCATATTTATTATTCATAACATTAACAACTGCTGAATACGAGGCTGGGTGTTATACGCCACACATTTCCCCCTTCTTTTCTAATAAGTATGCAGGTGCATTGCATGCCATACATCTCTGTTTCGTACTTTCCACCTAACAGTTTTACTATTTGCATTATGATTTAGTTCCCAATACTATAATGATTTGAACGTGTCTCACAAAAACTTTGTTCTAGCACGTAATTGACAGTTGTACTTTTACTTCTATTTTGTGTAGCTGATGAGTTGTTTATTATAGGAACGCACCTATAGATATTAATTACTATGAAACTATCCAGTGCAAACCCATCCTTTGATGTTGAGGTGTAAACTTTGACGTGGGGTTTTAGAGCTGACCTGGATGGTTGGGATTTAGAGGGAGTTGAAGAGGTAGGATCCATCCATATGACCCCCAAATCCCTCTTAAATCTGAGATCCCATGTCAAAGATGGGATTACACTAGATACTCCCGTTAGCTGACATTATATTTCGCACTGGATATTGTACCATCGAGCTGGATCTATTCACAATGTGTTTTTCTCTCTCTCGGCCTTTGTATCTTCTGATCTTATTTGTGCATGAAGATTTGACTTTATTTTATATTGTGCATTGTGTTCTGGTTAGTTAAGTTAGATGTGATCCTAGTAATTATTGGCTTCTTTTCTTCCTTGGTTCTCCTCGCTTGTGCACTCTGCGCTATTCCATAGCTGTTTTCTATTCTCTTTGAAAGCAATTGTGTCCGCTTTGATGTTGACCTAGTGGTCTTTGTGGGTGGATATTTGCACCTGGTTCTAAAAGGAAGGATCTTTTCTGCTCTTCCAGATGTCATTTGTTCTTTCTGTGGTATCAGGTTGCTTGTGTTGAAAGGTGTGAAGTTGCATAGAAAATTGCTTGTAGTGTTCCTGGAAAATCATTAATATGTCTGGCCTCTTCCTCAACTTTTTTGATAGGTGGGTGTGAGTTGTGGTAGCGTGTTTCGTAGGGGGTTTTGAGCTGATGAACAACATTAAAATCTTGTTGTATTCCATGGTAATTTGCAGATTTCTTCTCATGGCCTCAAAGTTAAACATTTTCAAGGACCTCTAGCCTAAGCACACAACTCAGATTCACACAACTCAGATTCAGTTCACCATTCCCTCATTGCTTGTTAGGATGCCCATTTCTTTTACTCCTTTTATAAATGGATGCATCGTAGTTAGCAGCAGGTTGAGTATAGGAATAAAAGATGAGAGACCAAGATAGTGAATCATCAGCTTGCTGTGTAATAAGTTGGGAATCTATAGAGTGCATCTGTACTGTAGATGTAAGAACTTTTATGGTACCCCGTATATTACTTTTCATAGTGAGTAAGAGTTATCTGTTGATTTAAATTAAACATTTATGATGGAGTGCATAACCATGCTATCATTAGATTTGTTATGAATGCGAATTGCCAATGGAATGTACAAACTGTTGGGATTCAAGTTCTTGTGTTGTTGACGTTCTATGCTTGTGGAAGCAATGTCCCTCTGTTGTGGTACCACACAAATTGTTTTGCCATAAGTTTGCGAGTTATAAACTTACAGATTATAATTACTGGTGTAAGCCATGGAGTGTATAATGAAGTAGCATTGACATAAAGTGCCCTTAATTTCTACTAATACTTTCATACATACATTTTCTGTAAGTTATATATCCTGTTAATTTTAATTATTTCTATACATGAGATATTTCGCATTAACTTAATTAGTATGTGTAATGACTGATTATGATCTATGCAAGTAAGATGTGAATCATTCTTTTATATATGTATTTATGTCTCATTGCATTTTGGTTCACTGTACATCTCAGCTATCATAGCATCGAAGCTAGGAGAGAGTGTGTGGCCATATGGTATTTTTAGTTGTTTTGCATTCCTAAATACATTGGATTTTTCTGGAAGTCTATTGTTTGAAGTACTTCTATTAACAGTTGGAATTTTTGCATCGTTTGTTATTTGGGTACTAGAAATCTATGACTGATCTGAGAAGATGGTTTATGTGGTGGTATATGTTGGGGCCATTCACATCCAATTTGTTAGGTTTATCCCAAATTGCTTTAAATCCTATCTTCTAGAAGGTTAAAATGCGATTTCCTTTTGATCCTGTCATTGCCATGCTGTAATTTTATCCCAATTATATGTCAGAATAAAAAAAAAGCAAAATGTCACCTTCCCGTCCTAGAAGACCACAAAAGAACTTACATTGGCTCTAGGTTTTGCAAGTAGAAATGAACCAATTGGAGAAGGTGGGGGAAGGAGGACAGAAACCCAAGGTGCCATTTAGCGTTGATAGTTATGTTGCAGACCGAGTTAGCTCCCTTTGGATTTGTAGAACTATATCTCATTTCTTACTTAGTGTTGTGACCCGTCATTCTCTTCTTGAAGTAATTGTTTGTTTTACTTAGGCATTTAGACTTCCCAATTTAAGATCATGTTTGGTCCATCACGCTTGAACCCTCTTGTGCTTGCTCTATTGGTACTTTTGAACTGGTTAAATTATATAGTTGGTTATAATCGAAAATTCGAAGCCTTTACTTTGTTACAAGTATCTGTTATGTTATCATAGCTCTACCAAAATTCCAGTCGGCTGTAAGATGGAGTAAGAAGAAACATTTCAAGTATACCAGTCTTGGATAGCCAAACGGAGCAGAAGTGATCAATCCGTGTATAATACAAGTAGCATATGGTTAAAGAACTATTGGTTCCTACACCATTTCTCATTGCTAAGAGGTCGTAGAGTGTTGTGAGATACCATTTCATTATTTGTTGTTTTCTCTTTTTGAGGTATCATTGTGCTCAAATATGTTCCTCTCTACTGTAATTTAATGTACTTGTGCAACTCCAACAAACACACACAAACATTCTCTTAGGTGTATCATTTGTATTGCTCTCCTGTTGTTGGCAATTGTTCTGGTTCAGTTATGTTGTTCCCCCCATTGTTGGCAATTTTTCTGGCTCACTATTTTTATGTTTGTGCTCTTGCAACCACATAGACCATCGAGAAACTTAGTCCTTGTTTCATGACGCCATTACTATGCAAGTAGTGCTTTTGATGTCACTAGGTCTCAGCTGAATATTTTTAAGCAGTCTGCTCACTGTGCTGGAACATTGTTTTTTGCAGGTCCAGGCAATCACTGCTAACCTGCAGTATATAAAAGAAACAATTCAGTCCTCATCTATACTGGAAATGCAGGTACGCACTCTTATTTGACTTCAGTTTCAGCTAACTAAGTGATGTGCAATATGCATCTCAGCATCTGTACAATATGGGGTTCCATTAATGCCCACAAATGACCATTCCACTTTTCATAAACACTGGACTAGAATAATTTGGGCAAATATATTCCGTTCTCTTATGGCTGAATAGTTCAAACTGTTGAGGCTTTGATCTTCTGGGCACAAGTGTTTTTTCCACTTATGTGGGCATTGGTTTCTCTGTGTAATGCAGGGCGACAAAATTAGGAGGCAAAATGATTGGGACAAATGGGTGATTCCTCGAGAGAGCAACCCTGATATTCCGACAAGCTCTGCAGCTGTGCCAAGCCCTAATGTCAATGATCTGACAGCACACCTTGGAGGCGTGGGTCTGCATGAAATAGCTAGCTCTAGTAGTACGATGGACCAAAACCATCATGAGGTACTCCTGAATGGATCAACTTCCAGTAATAACCAAGGATCAGTAGTTGCAGACAATGCTGGTCACCGTGAGCCATGATAATACATATTGGCTCCGATTCACACTATGACTGCAAGGGTTTTGTCCGAGCGCGAGTGACAAGAGTACAAGTGATATTTTGCGATTTTTTGAAGGTGGTATGCTTGTGGGGTACATTAGACTGACAAGTGGATTCATTTGTGGCGGTGTCAGGTAAGATTTTCGTTTACCCTGTTGTTGGGGTAGTGTGCAAGTCTTTCAGGTGGTTGGTGAAAAATGGTAAAGCTGAAACAAAAGACAGCCAAACAAAAAGGCTTATGTTGTAGAGGCATCAAAGGTGATGAGGGGGAGACTGAAAACAAAATGAAAGGCAAGAGCGCTAAAGTTAATAGCCCTGCAGGGCTAGTCGCTTAATATGCAATTCCCGACTGTCGTAGGTTATTTGGGCTATGCGTCTGAAGTCTGAACTATGTCGGTTTTCCCCCATTTGGATGTAAACCTCCATTTTTTGACGGAGGATGTGAACTTTCTCACTCGAGAGTCCGGGAAGTTGACTATTCAGCAAGAATCTTGTGTAACACCTTGGGTGTACTATTTACAGATATTCCCTTTTTTGCTGTGTTAAAATTATGCCCGCATGTTGATGTTGCTTCTGGTGATTGTGGAAATTGGAGGCAGCGCACAAGCTCATGTTTGCCATGGACTAGTGTCCATTGCGACAGGATGGTGCATGCTTCTGTGAAGCATTTTGATCTAGTTGCAGTACTGTCTTTAGCGCACCCTGAAGCTCTCTTCTGTACCTTCGTTTTCTCCTTGTCAGGTTTTAGCGCTATGTCTATGACTTACCTAGCATCACGAAGAAGTGGAAACTTGTGCGATCTTCTTAGGTAGGTTGCCCATGTTTGTGAACGCAGAGTTGACAGTCAAGAGTCTTGCTAGCCTGCGTGCAAGAAACTTGATGGATGTGGGCTATGGGATATGCAAAACAGATTTGCATAGGATGCAAAGGGAATGTCAAACAGTGCAGACAAGCTGGAGCAGCGACTTGTATGGTGACAGCATCAGCTAGCAACCAATAATGCAAGCAAGCTATACTAATAACTCGATCTGCAGTAAAACTCCGTGGCTTGCCAGCTGGCTGAAGTGTGTTTAATGGTGTTGAACAGTGATAACCAAGTGATGATAGTCAGCAGCACTGTAGATGACGATCGATAGATCTCACAGCTAACTAGATTGGTGATGCATTAACTAGTCTTCCTTCTCAGCTGCCCGTATCCAACACACGCATCTTTCAAGCAGAGAATATTTTAAAATCAATTGAGTGATTATGCTTTAGGGAGCGCATGCATGCATGATTTGGAGTTTCTACTAGAAAGAAAATGACAGCTAGACTGAGGAGCATTTGGCTGGGAAATTGTCCGTCCTCTGAAGCTCTGAGCTACCTTACGGACATGGGTTCATATCATGCATGCATACACTAGTACACTGCCATCTTTGAAGGGGCAACGAACAAAAAGCTAGCTTACTCAACCATTTTCTCATTTCCTTTTGCTCTGGAGGAGGCCTCAGCATTCTCGCAACGAGTGCCTGAAACATTAACGACATTGAATGTAAGTGTGTATGAATCTGAATCTGAAACTGGCTATAGGGCTACATACACGAACGATCGATGCATGTCCATAGGGACACTAGAAACCATAAATGCAGATGCGCTTCCTATACAACAGACAACAACGGGTGTCTTGCATATATACACAGTATCCTGTCATGATCAAGCCATGTAAATTAACTGCGCGCGTTTATAGCAAATCTCTTGCTGCCTAATGACGGTATATATATGCATGCCATAGAGGGGCAAGCAAAGGCTAAAATGCTGAACAGTAGAGTATAGTACTGCCATCAGCCTCGCACTCGGATCTGAGAATAGTGCACTTTAGGTTACACGGCTCAACGGCATCTCAGCGTTCATGCTAGAAATTAAAGCGGCCATATATCGTATATGTAAATGGTCTATACGTATACAAGGAGCAGCCATATGACATGGCATTGCATGCATGTTATTGTTCCAAGCTGGAGCTTAACTGCATGCAGTACGTTTATATAAAATTGCACCAGCTATTTAAGCTGGCTAGCTCCTTCACTGATCAACTTTACGGAAAGAGAGTGGCATACATGCCCATAGCAAGCTAGCTAGCTAGTTTTGCAGCTTTAACTGTAGTACGTACCTTCCAACACAGTACTGATAAGTACGTCGCAACTTAACACGAAGATCAGAATTAGTTCAGTTTAAACATGTACACAAGGTACTCTTAATCCGGCGGGAAATAATAACTTGCATGAAGATCGATCGTCTGCAACAACGAGCAAGATGATAATATGGGAAGCAACAACGTATGGTTATATATTTGTCGCGTACAGGATTAAGCACGTACATACTGGTCATTAATGCCCACAAAAGTTGGTGATGAGATGCGACTTGGAATTTTGGTTCCGACGGATGGGCCGGCGAAACAGATATAGTCCGATTTGTCTTTACTCATCTTGATTAATTCCTGGCTTACATATCGATGGATGCATGGGGAATTTGTTGAGTAATTTATTTCAGCAAATTGAAAGCAACAGCGGATGCATTAACGTACAGGCAGACAGATAGATCAGCTAACAAATTAGTAACATGCATGCATGATGCAATGCATGGCTGGCTCGCCTTTTTGACGTTCCCACGCAACAGTGCTCGTCGACGTTCAAAAGAATCTTCATAAATGCATCTGTTCGATCTTATGCATAGTTGCACTCTCTAGTCTTGCCAGCTTAATGGATCTGTCCCCTACAATTTTTCCTACATATATATGCAGGCCAGGCTAGCACAATCGATATTCTTTCGTTTGATCATGTGCCGGTCGGTCAGTTCTGATATCAAGTGTACGTTGATTACTGTGGTAATCAATCAAACGTGCAAACAGTTAGATGTACGCTACTGTAACCTGGTGATATCGTTACAATGCAACAAGAACTTAACTGCAGTCGTCTGCATCAATGATTCATGATAAGTCAGTCTACCATGTCCATGTGCTCGTGCGCTTGTTAGTAATCTTAAGTACGTAATTAGCAGTTCTGTTAGTTCACTTGCATGACCATGCAGGAAATCTTAAGTACGTAGTTAGCGGTGGGGGCACAGGGGAGGCGTATCCGTTACAAACCGCTGATTACACCATCGGTGCCCCCACTAAGTGTGTATTCTGAATCCGTCCGTGCCTGTGCGTGCGCCTGTTAGTGATATCAATTTCTTAAGTAGGGTACCAGTAGTTCTTTTGGTTTACTGGTATGACCATGCAGTGAATTAATCTGCAAGATAGTAGTAAGTCAGGACCATCCATCAATTAAGTCGCTATATATCGTGCACATGCTGGTATAGTAGTTTGTAAAATCGTCGAGCCGTAATAATTGGCCGGCATTGGCATCAACTGTGTAGTACGTTAATTATCTTATCTAGCTAGCTCCATCGACATATAAATAGGGAGCTAGATAGCCTATTGGTTGAGGCGAACGACTGACACAACTAAGCTAAGGCACACGTACGTACACCATGCGCAGAGGAGCAATGCGGAGCTCAAACCGGTGGCGGCTGCAGGAGCTTGTAGCGTTGGTGGTGGTGGTGGCCTTGGCGGCGGCGCCGGCGCCGGCTGTGTGCAGGTCGTTGAACGAGACGCAGCAGCAGAGGCACCAGCGGCAGGGGCCGGTGGTGACGGCGGTGATCGTGTTCGGAGACTCGATCGTGGACCCGGGCAACAACAACAACCTGCCCGAGACGCAGATGAAGGCGAACCACGCACCCTACGGCAAGGACTTCATCAACCACGTCGCCACCGGACGATTCTCAAACGCACTCCTGCCCTCCGACCTCATCGGTACCTACCTCTTCTATCTAGCTACTCGCTTTCACTGTTCTCAGCCTATTATTTTTCCGTACACACAAATTAATAAAACACTAATTCTAAGAAAAAGCAATAAAAAAGATCATTCATGTCCCTACTAAATATTCCCTCCATATCATAAAACTATGATATTTTGGACATAGTTTCAATCAAACTTTTAAAACTTTGACTACTGATATCATTTTAAATATTTAAAATGGATACTTGAAAATCATACGCATGCATTTGTTAGGTTTCATACATGTATTATGATAGAAATTGGTGGTACCACTTCAAGATTTGTGTACTAGCTTCTTCTTTTCTAAGATATAAATCTACTGTGAACAGTTTAACTAATTACGTGTCTTCGTGGCATGTTAACTACTAGCTATAGTCCCGTGTCTAACATAGCGAGTTGAATGAATTGACCCATAAAATTAACCTCACAGTTTGAAGTACAGCATAAGTAGAGAGAGAGGGAGAGAGAATGTACGCATGCATGCATATGCATGAGCCTTTTTCTAAAAACTATATGCTGATATGCATGAGCCATTAATGCATCGCTATTGCAGTGCAGTAGAGAGGATATATATGCTCATCCAATTAGTGCCGCTCGATTTGTGCATGCTATCTGTCCTCTCCTGTACGTACCTTGTTTCCTTCGTGACCCAACAACTTAACTGCTGCTCTTAGTTTACGCATGGACCCAACAACATTGAAGTAGTTTAATTCGATAGGAGCGTTCATTGTATAGGTAACTAGATTTTTTTTTATGTTGTAGCCGATTTTTATCATCCTTAGATCTCTTTAGTATAGCATTCTCTTTAGTCTTAAAGTAAATTAAATATAAAGTCTACGATGATGAACTGAAACTTAAGGAATTTTTTAGCATTAGCTATTGGGTGTACAGACACATGGGTCAAAAAAAAATCTAACAATAAACCTATAAAATTAATTGTGTACCACTCTAGCTCATATATAAAGGTGGGAGTCGGACCGGGTCGAGCCAGCCCGGCACAGATCTGTCATGCCTCAGGCCGCATCGGGCCGACACAAGCCGGCCCGTCTAGCCTGTCGGGCCGGGTCAGGCCAGCCCAGCACGGATCTGCCGTGCCTCAGGCCGCATCGGCTCGACACAAGCTGGCCTGTCTAGCCTGTCGGGCTGGGTCGGGCTAGCCCGGCACGGCTCTATCGTGCCTCAGGCTGCATCGGCCCGTCTAGCCTATCGGGTCGGGTCGGGCCAGCCCGGCACGGTCGTGCCGTGCCGTGCTGGCCCAGATTCCCCGGGACGGCGCCGAAGCACGGCCCGTGGCACGCCGGCTGCCATCTATTTGCTTGTTTAACCAAGAACCTAATGATTATTCATAGTTTTCTAATAAAAAACAAACAAATCGTGGCATGCGTAGCTAGCAGTTGATATGACAAGCACAGAAGTTGTGACAGACACTACTAAACAAAACACTCGTACAGCATACAAATTGAGGGGGAAAACTACCAAAGGGGAAAGCGGATTCAGCTAGGGCCCCCAGATCATGCCGGGCCATGCTGCCCATCGTGCCCAATTTTCTGGCCCGGCCCGGCCCGGCCCAGTATCTGGGCCGGGCTGGCCTGGCTCATTACACTTCGTGCCGTGCCTTGCTTTCTGTCGTGCCATGTCAGTCGGGCTCGTGCTGGCCCGAAAAAGCCCGGCCCAAATCCCAGATTTACTCGTATAGAGTGCACCCTGGTGATAAATCCAAAACAGCCAACGAAGCCCTCACTTTATTTGTGAACCTGATCGATTCCAGTGTAGCTCCGTGCATGCATTAGCAATAACCTAATTGGATCCAGTAGCGAGCGAGCAGACAAGAACAACATGTACGCTAGCTAGCCTCGTCCCAGTATATAGTAAGCATGCAGTTTGATTACTTAATTTCTGGATTTCAGCCCAGAGGCTTCGCGTGAAGCAGCTGCTCCCTCCATACCTCAACGTTGAGCACACCCCGGAGGACCTCCTCACCGGCGTCAGCTTCGCCTCCGGAGCCACCGGATTCGATCCACTCACGCCACAACTCGTGGTATGTGCTAGCTAGCTCCTTTGATCCGCACTTAAATTGTACCAGCTTTTGCGTCTCGATCATATCGAGCTAATTAATTAACTGGTACTCCGTCCCAGAACGTGTTCACGATGGAGCAGGAGCTGCAGTTCTTCGACGAGTACCGCCGCAAGCTGGTGGGCATTGCCGGCGAGGAGGAGACGCAGCGGATCATCGGCGGTGCGTTCTTCTTCGTGTGCGCGGGCACGGACGACTTCGCCAACACCTACTTCATGACGCCGTACCGGGCCGCCGACTATGACATCCCGACCTACGTCGACCTCCTCCTCGTCGGCGTCGAGTCCTTCCTCCGCAACGCCAGCGCGCGCGGCGCCAGGAAGATGGGCTTCACGGGGATGCCCCCCATCGGGTGCGTGCCGTCGCAGCGGACCATCGGGGGTGGCCTCCAGCGCCGCTGCGAGGCCAGGCGCAACTACGCGGCGCTCATGTACAACAAGAGGCTGCAGGAGCTCATCGGCGAGCTCAACAAAGACCCCGGCTTCCACACCCTCGTCGTCTACTTCGACATATACGACATCATCGAGGACCTCGCCGTCCATGGAGATCGCTACGGCTTCACGGAGCTGACCCACGGATGCTGCGGCACCGGGCTGATCGAGGTGACGCAGCTGTGCGACACCAGATACATGGCGGTGTGCGACGATGTCGACAAGCATGTGTTCTTCGACAGTTACCACCCCACGCAGCGGGCCTACGAGATCATCGTCGACTACATCTTCCACAACTACGTACCTCTCCTGCATCTCTGAAGTTTCTTCGCCATGGAAAAATTCGTTCTAGCTTGTTGTCTTAATTATGTGAGATCGACCGAGATCCATGTTGCAATTGAGTGATTGAGAGAGTAATATTGTCTTGTTCACTACGACGGAGTAGAATATAACGAGAGAGGTGGTCATGATCAACCCCTCTCAACAGTAGAATGGCAAAAGATGATTATGCGGATGATGATGTGACGCTTACAAAACCGAATCGGGAGGACCTACTTCAACTACCATAGCATCAATGTGACTCACGATTTTTTTTTCTGAATATAGTCGTTTCACTTTTTCAGGAAAATTTTCCGAATATACCCGTTTCACGATTTTAAACACATTTTAGTTTGATTAAATTTCAGTGTTTTTTTTTCATGCTATGGCTCATGACTTTCAAGATTTTTTTCCAGAGAAATTTTATTTCACGGTTTTTTAGAATTTTTTCATGCTATAGCTCATGATTTTCGAGAAATCTTCGTGTGATCGGATTTTGTGGTTTTCCCATGTTATAGCTCACGGTTTTCAAGATTTTCTCAGTAGAGTTTAATTTATTGGTTCCAAGTAAATTTTTCATGCTATAGCTCACGGCCTTAAAAAAATTCATGGTTTTGCAATATATAGGTCACGACTTTCAAGAGTTTCTTCCCAAAAAGATATCCGTTTAGTGGTTCAGAGATATGTTATATGCTATAGCTCACACTTTTGGAGAATTTCCATATGTTCAAATTTCGTGGATTTTTCTATATTGTAGCTCACGATTTCGAGATTGCTCCAAAAAATCCATTTCATGGTTTTGAGAAGAAAAAAAACTGCACGCCATAGCCCACGATTTTAGATAAACCACAAAAGATATTGCATGGTGGCCTTATTGATCATTGTCTTGTCAACCCTAATCCCTAAGAACGTTGGCATGCAGTCTTGGTATCTCGGACAATGCCAAATTTCAGACGGGCATTTAGAGTGCGCTGGCTTTGGTACCAATGGGCGGATGAAGAGAGGCCTTGACGTGCCCTGCAACGAAATCGATATATAGAGAACTTCTCAACGCTTCCACCATGATCACTACACTGTAATGGAGCGAAGACATCCATCATGTCCTCCTCCTAGCTCGACGACGTCTCAGCGAACCTAGCTTGCCACCATCCTTGATAATACTTTATCGACAAGTGGGGGCATGCACCGGATGCCATTTCTTGGAAATGGACACTGGATGGATCTTACTCCGCAAAAATGGCGTACAAAGTGCAGTTCCATGTATCCCAAACCCCATTCGAAGGAGAGACAAAATGCAAACATTCGCTTGGATCCTCTTGCATCACAATATCTTGAGGGCTAGACATTTGCTAGCTTTTGATGGGTGTCCCAATCAACCACTATGCCGGCTGTACCTTGCTATTCCTAAAACACCAAGGAACCTTCGCACTGACTGTCCATTCTTGATGCAGGCCTACGTGGGATCTTGGATAGGGCTGCAGAACTTTGGGAGTCACTCAAATGCCAATTCATGAATGGTAGGCTAACCAACTTAAACTGATTCTAAAAGAAAGGTAGAAAGATCTTGGAGGGGCTATTTTGTACACATAGTGGGCAATTTGGAAAGAGCGAAATGCTCGTATTTTCCGAAATGTTTATGGGAAACCACTGGGTGTGGTGTTTTATATCAGAGAAGAGCTATCCTCAAGAGATTTAGCCTTTAGTTAACCAAGTTATGAGTCGACTAGTTTTCAAGCCACTTCAACTGGATTAATAGAATTTTATTTTAGATAATGGAAGCGCTAGCCTCCCAGTCCCTGTATCATAGCTATGAACTTATAGGATTATGAAGTTTGATCATGTAAATATTTACTCCTTGTTCTCTCTAAATGAAGGGGTTGAACTCCTGCTCCCTTTCAAAAACGCTAGCAGTCGTGCACGTGCAATGCATATTTTCACATTGTACATCACATGTTGATCCAATGGATCATTGGCCCACCTCCAAAAGATGAGAAAATAATTAAGCTACGGAATCATATAAAACACTATAAACTTACCTCTAGCATTAAATAAATTCATAAAAATCGTCGAAATTGCGAAACACACGATCTACCAACAGTGAAGGGAAATATCTCCTACTTAAATTTTTTTAATCAGAATCATGAAATTGCAAAATACCTGATACTAACTGTGATTAGAAATATTGCAAGAAAATCAACCAAATCATCGTATCCTTAGTTGTTCACAGAGTATTATCAAATAGCCTAACAAATGCACAATCGATGTTGAATTTGCAGGGATTAAGAGGGTATATTGTGGATGTTAGAGTGCAACTAAAGCTGAATTTACAAAGATCCAACTAAATTCATGAGCCATCGGATTTGAATTGGCTGAATAGTTCAAACAGTTTAGATTCTGTGAGTTCATACCCCTTATATTGGTGTAGTTATAGAAAACTTCAAGTCAGTGATCAATCCCAAAACATGGTGAAATATATGTATCTTGAGTATTTACTACTAAATGCGTTGTGATTAACTTTAGAAACCTTCACGTCCATCATATCTATGTATTCCATTCGATTTGAATTACACGTCATGTTTTTTACTTTTTTTTCCCTACGGTTTTTAACATTGAGGGAATCTCGAGCTTTGCTAGTGTACTGTTGCACCAGCTAATTAGGCAGCCCCCTTCACTAGTTAGCTTTCCTCGCAATCAATATATATCGATCGTAATTTTTTAGTTTAATCGCATGTATATCCACTAACTTTTTAAATAAATATACTAGTTAATTATGCGCTACAGAGAAAACAAATTAGACTATTTCACATGTTACTAATGGATAAAACAAATTAGACTACCCAAACAAGTCGAGCTCCCGGTGACGCCAAGCTTAGCCTATTGGACACCATCATCATTCACTATTATATATTACTGACACTTGTGGGTGATTTTATCTCGATTTGGTAACAAACAGAACCACCATCAGCAACTTGTAACAGCCTAACTGCTCATATCAGGAGGGGAGGAGTAGACGAACAAACTATCCTCACTGATTGACATCTTTATAAAGATGTTATGTGCAATTGCACAAAAATTATTTTTAACCATCTTTAATTCTTTTGAATACACATAGGTATAATTATACTACTGTAAAAACACCAAATTGTTGTCAATTGTGTTGATTGTACATTAATATTAGATCAATATGCATAATTAAAGTTCAAATCGCATGCTAGCCAGTTAACAATTTGTATATGTGTTGGCAGGTCATTTGTATGTGAAATCAGTAAGCGGAACTAAAGTTTGGATCGCTAACCAGTAGGCCGTTTGTACGTGATACTATATCAGTATGGGAAATTAATCGAATTCATTTTATCTAGAAGTATGGAAGTATATTGAGATGGATGCTTGCTCGTTTGTACTGAGCCGATAGATTATTTGTACATGATTAGATCATTTGGAACTAAAGTTTGGATCACGATTAGCTGGTTTGTTTGGATGTTATATTAGACTAGTATGCAGTCTTAAAGTTTAGTTTTATGAGGTATAAAATTATAAATTATCGGTTGTGGGCCATAAATAATTAAGGTGCACCGAACCAATGGCGGATAATGTTCAGGTACAGTTTATCAATTTTGTTCCATTAATAATGAAGGTCCACCAGCAAGATGAAGTTTAGATGTAGTTATGAAAATTTATCGGTTGTGGTCTGTTTAGATACAGTTATGAAGATCTATCAGTTGTGATATGTTTAGGTACAGCTGTGGTGATCTATCGGCGGTGGTTTGTTGAGGTACAATCACGAAGATCTAATGGTTGTGATTTGGGTAAGTATAACTATGATGATGATTTGTTCAGGTGCAATTACGAAGATCTGTCGGTTACGGTACACTACAAGAGAAGACCCATCAAAATAATGATAAGACTTTTTTGCTTTTGTCGACGATCGGTAAACTACCGATCTTATGATATTCGTGGAAGGTGATACTGGGGGGTAGGGACCTCTAGGGCACAGGGCCAAGAGATCTGACAACAAGGAAAACGCCCTTTTTATACAGGTTCGAGCCTCTCTCAGGATAATAGCCCTACGTCATGTTCGTATATATTGATTGGAGAGTATCTTACAAAGGAGGTGTATATTAGTGGCTACCCTAGGCCTAATCGAAGACTACGTCGACTAGTTCCGCTGGGCTCGACTCCTTCGAGGCTGCGGGTCTTCTCGTGGGATATTGCTAGGGCTTCTGGTTGGCTTCAGGCTTCTTTGACTCCAAAGGCTTGTTGGGATCTAAAGGACTTGTCCTCCCCTATAGGATAGCTGATCCTTTATAGGGGGTTCTCCGAGTCGTACTGGACACGGATTTACGCCCGAGTAGGGCTCTGGCTTCCTTAAACATCGGGATTGGCTTCTTAGTTTAAGGGGTGTCCTCCCCCTTTACGGGGGTTACCTTATCTCCTGGGAATCCTTACCAAGTACACTTACTCTGGTAATCCAGGGAATCGTATACGGATACGTCCTCGTATACGGGATACCGTACTATTCATCATCAGCTTTTAAAAAATTATAGTATATCTTTTTTTAAATTTAACTGTGATGTATTTTTATTATACTCCCTCCGTCCCATAATGTAGGACGTATTTTTATTGGTTAAGACAAGACTTTGACCAATAATTACTCTATTAATACATAGTTTATGTGACATAAAATTGATATCATTAGATTCGTGTTCAAAAGTATTTAATTATGATTGTGACTTTGTATCACATAAACCATATTTTAATACTCCCTCCATCCAAAAGCTAAGATTTATAATACTTTGGTTATGTGACACAAAAGTAATATCATTGGATTATGTGACACACAAGTAGTATCAATGGATTTTTTTTGAAGTACTTTCTAATGTAATCACTTTTATGTCACATAATCAACATATTATAGATCTAATTATAAATCTTAAGATATATGTACGTCTTACATTTCTTAACGGAGTATTACTACTCCCACAAAAGTATTACTACCATTCACGTATAGGAATAAGCACGAAATGTTCATCAATGCCCACGAAAACTAATCATGACGGCTATGGCCTTTGTATTTTCGGTTGGGACGAATGGGGAAACAGCCAATATATTATTTTTCTCCAATTTTCTTAATTTTATCATCCTGATTCGATCCTGGCTACAACGACGGATGGATATTCACGGGGAGTTTATTGATTTATTTATTTCAGCAAAGTGAAAGCAACAGGTAGTGGCTGGGCGTATAGATCACGGACAAACAGATACTCCCTCCGTTCCAAAATGTAAGGCACATTTTGTTTCGTTAAGATAAGATTTAGACCAATAATTACTCTATTTGCATATGATATATGTGATATAAAATTAATGTCATGAGATTCGTATTCAAAAGTACTTTTTTATGATTGTGACTTTGTATTATATAAACCACATATAAACAAACTATGCCTTATATTTTGGGACGGAGTAGATAGATAGATAGCTAACTAACTAAATTTGCATGAATGCATGATACATGGCTGGCTCGCCAGACCTTTTCGATGTACTCGATCGTCGACGTATCGATCGACGTGCATAGAGAACACGTTTCTGTTCGATCTTATGCATAGATACCCGCGAACCGGTAAGAACCGGCGCACCGGCAAGGAGCCGCCCTCCTGTGCGCCCTCCCGCCTGCATCTCGATCATCCGTGGGCAATCGGACGTAATGAAATCACGGGTGAACGAGGGGGCTCGGAGGCCACCCAGTTTTACTGTCTCTAATATGTAGTTGCACTCTCTTGTCTTGCCTCTACAATACGTACGATACGTATATATATACACAACCCATGCATCCATCACAGGCCAAGCACGATATCTTTTCATCTCATCTTTGTTCCCGCCCGCTAGTTCTGAAATCAACAAGTGTTAATCACAGTGGTGATTCATCAACTTAATTGCTAACATTTAGATGCGTAAGTAACATAAGTACCCCATGCAAATTGTTACAACACGCACTCCATTAGACCATTAGCGTGCATCCACATGATTGTTCCGCAGTATTCTCCAATCTACACCCTCTGCAGTCTGCATCAGCTAGCTTAGCTAGTTTGATAAGTCGATCAGGCCCATCACAATTAATCGAGTCGCCATCGTACATGCTGGAATATCATCTAACCGAACATTCATAACAGTTAATGAGACGGAATTGACATCAAGTGTGTGTACTGGAGCACTTCACTAGCTAGCTCCATCGACATATAAATAGAGTAGAGCTATGTACATATCCATATATGGCAGCTAGCTAGTCACCCTGTTGGTGAGGCCAACCACACAACTAATTAAGCTAAGGCACACACCATGCATACAGCGATGCGGATCAGGGCAACCCGGTGGCGGCAGCAGGAGCTTGTAGCGGCTGCGGTGGTGGTGGCCATGGCGGCGACGGCGGTGGCGCCGGCTCTGTGCGAGTTGAACGAGACGCAGGAGAGGCAGCAGCAGGGGCCAATGGTGACAGCGGTGATCGTGTTCGGCGACTCGATCGTGGACCCGGGCAACAACAACAACCTCCACACGCTGATCAAGGCGAACCACGCGCCCTACGGCAAGGATTTCATCAACCACGAGGCCACCGGACGATACTCAGACGGATTCATACCCTCCGACCTCATCGGTACCTACGCCCTCTATTTTTACTTACTTTAATCATCACTGTGAGCGATTTAATCTCCGGTGAAGTTAAGTGAAACCATATATACCTGTCGGCCCACAGAAATCTTGATCGATGCCTTCGCTAGGTGGAGATCTTCAAAATTAGTCTCACGCATGTCATGAGAAAATAAAACATCTTTATTTCTTAAAAAAAATTAAATTAACATGATCTATTTACCTTACTAAAACTATCTCTTAAGTTGTGTTGTCAATAGGTTATCGTGATTGTTACATCCAAAGTAATAGATAAATTAATACTTCCTTCAGTGTCAAAAAACTAATATTTTAGATAGCATCTTACATACTAAGGAGAAGTTCTATCTGAATCAACTAGGACGAAGAACTAGGAAAGAACAATAAAGTTCTTGCGTCTGGAGCGGATTTTTTTTTCTGTTTTCTTTTTTATTCCCTGCATGTTTGCCCAATTTTTTTTCTTGCGTGCTAGTGGTTTCACCTTTTGAGTAGCACCAGCTATGCAGATACCTAGGAGCCACATGTTGCAAATATAAAAGCTATCAATGATTTGCATGCATACATATTAGTGGAAAGGAAAAGCTGGCCAAAAGAGAGCTAAACTCCCCCAATGTCAAGTTTTATGTCACTTTGGTAAAATCTTCCCAGCGTCACTTATTCTGATCTTGGAGGGAGTATATCACTATGTTTTTATTGTAGTTCATCGAATTGATGCATATTTTCATGTGATTGTTAGTTATCACAAAATTCGGGACTATAATGACAACAAAAGTTAAACAACTTATGCAATATTGTTTTTCTTCCATAACAAAAATACACGATCGTTTAGCTAGTCACGAAAACATCCAAATTGTGAATGACCTCCGGACAGTCAGTTCCAGGGATGGGCCTTCTCGTCCCATACCTTTATATATCAGATTTCTTTCTAATTTTTCCAATATGATTTAATGGGCTTTTGCGCGTAGGTCCCTTTGCCTGAGGATGGTCCCGCCTTCTTCCTAATTTGCTAACGATATGACGTTATATTGTCCTTGTCCTCCATTCTTGAATATATGCATCATGTTTTTGGAACACATCAACCAACGCACACGTATATAGACTACTTAACTATGACATATACTGTATTACTCTTAGATAGTGTCTCTTATTCTAGTCTATAATAATAAGATGACATTGAAAATAGCAAACGAATGCAAAATTATCTCTCGAAACTGTAAAATGGCATATATATATAGAAACAAATTTGGAACCCATAATGTGCAGTCGGCTTCTATATATGTCATCGTAGCGTCGCAGTAGCAGCATGTTCTCGACCGAATACGGTTCCATCTTTCCTGGACCCGTCGTCGTTATCAGTTATTGATGCCGTCGAATTTGCTTGTCCACCTCCCTTTGCGTTGGTTGTTCACCACTTGGCGAGCTTGCAAAGTGAGCGCTGCTCTGCTGCATTGGTGAGCGCTTGTGTAGGCCGTTGCCTTGGCCTTGATGGCAATGTACAGTGGTAAAAAATAAGATTTTTTTTTATCTTTCATATTGTTTAGAGATTGTAATAAAAGTATATTATACGGTGAGTTATTTCTTAGTGTCATCTCTAATATTTAACGCTTGCATGCATCTAAAATATTTGGTGACAAAAGTTAAATTAGAGAATGAGTGAATAAGAAATGACATCTAATAAAATGGAGAAACAGCTTCTTAGACATGACGAGATCATCCCTTTACTAAAGAAAATAAATCTCCTCTCTTTTCCAACTCAACAAAAATACTACATAATATCTTTAATACAAGGTTAAGATTGCTTCATTGTACACGTCCTAAGAGGAACAAGTCAGTCGTTTGAAAAGGCCTAAAGAGTTAGTGCTCCAACATGCATGTCCTATTCCTATGTCACTCGACAGATTTCTACTAAGGTTGCTGAATAGGTTATTAACCAGATCTGACTAGTCTCTTCTTCGTCTCTTTGACTACAGTACAGTGTACACTGTACAGTACTTTCAGGTAATTAAGTCTAGCTGTGCGCGAGTCGAGTGGCACATTAATATACCATAACAAGCAAGTTCATTTGGAAGTGGACGTGCCATGAGATATCATTTGGAAGTCTTTTCTTTCTTTTTTTGGTTGAGAATCTTTACTTCTTTTTTTGGGAGGAAGGTTGAGGATCGTTTGGAAGTGTACTTTGTTCATCTTTATTTATGCCCCCACCAATGAACTTGCTTCTCTTAGTACATGAACCCAACCCAACAGCACTAGTCTTCATCCAGTAGTAAGCAGACATGTCGGCCCACTTTGTACTTTCCAGTAAATGAACTTTCGGTAGTAAAGTAATATTTTGATGGGCGGAATTTCAGCCCAGAAGCTACAGGTGAAGCAGCTGGTCCCTTCGTACCTCAACGTCGAGCACACCCCGGAGGACCTCCTCACCGGCGTCAGCTTCGCCTCCGGCGCCACCGGATACGATCCTCTAACTCCAGTCATCGTGGTACATTTTCTAATTACGCGCGTCTATAACATAATTCATGTACCGCATGCGCGCGCGCTTTCCTTTGCAATTAACTTGTCCTTGTAAATCCAGAGCGTGATACCGTTGGAGCAGCAGCTGGAGTACTTCGACGAGTACCGTGGCAAGCTGGTAGCCATCGCCGGCGAGGAGGAGACTGAGAGGATCATCGACGGCGCGCTTTTCGTGGTGTGCGCCGGCACGGACGACATCGCCAACACCTACTTCACAACGCCGTTCCGGAGCCTGGAGTACGACATCCCGTCCTACGTCGACCTCCTCCTCGCCGGCACCGAGTCCTTCCTCCGTAGCGTCAGCTCGCGTGGCGCCAGGAAGATCGGCTTCGTCGGCCTTCCCCCCATCGGCTGCGTGCCGTCGCAGCGGACGGTCGGCGGCGGGCTCCACCGCAGCTGCGAGCCCAAGCGCAACTACGCGGCGCGGCTCTACAACTCGAGGGTGCAGGAGCTCATGGGCGAGCTGAACAAAGAGCCCGGGTTCAACACCGTCGTCGTCTACCTGGACATCTACGACATCGTCCAGGAGCTCGTCGACGGCGGGGAGCGGTGGGGGTTCACGGAAACGACCCGCGGGTGCTGCGGCACCGGGCTGATCGAGGTGACGCAGCTGTGCGACGCGAGGTTCATGGCGGTGTGCGACGACGTGGACGAGCACGTCTTCTTCGACAGCTACCACCCCACGCAGCGCGCCTACGAGATCATCGTCGACTACATCTTCCACAACTACATACACTTCCTGGACCTCTGAAATCTCTTCGCCACGAAGAAATTTATTCCCTTCTTGATAATATTATAATTATTTGAGATCGATCTGAGATACTGTCAGTCAGTCAGTTCCAGTCCCGAAACATGGTGAAATGTATCTTGGTTTTTCAGTACGTGCAGTGCATAGGAAGTTAACAACTGAAGAACAGAAAGCACATATATAGTACTTTGTTATTTAACTTTGGGCACCTTCAGTCTTGCACCTAGATCATATATATTCGATTCGATTCGATTTGGTAGTGCAGATTACAGATGAAAGCCATGTACTACTATACCGCGTCCAGATCGTATACGAGTTTAGTTTCCAGGAGTGAATTTTTGGTAGCTTGTGTTTAGGGATAGGAAAGTGTTCCTTGTTTAGTTGTAAACCGGATTAGTTTCCAGTCGGTTTGAGTCAATACGTTCGTGTATAGAAACGCAGGTTGTATCAAGAGGAGAATCAACACGAAGCAGTAGAAAATCTCCCAAAAACAAAGTTGTTGTGTTCACGTGTGCATGTGTTTCCGCAACGTGAGTTCTTGCATACGCTCTGAAGCCTTTGCTCAATCTATTCCAGAGAGTGACATGCAGCGATCCTAGGACGGCAAAAGCCAACATTTGGTATCAGAGCTTGGATATTGTAGAGGCGTTGACGGTTTAGGAAGACGTTGAGAAGATAGCCAGAGATGATGGGCAGTCCGGCAGCGGCAAGAAGTGGGCGACGCAAAGCGCTACGACAGTGCCGATCTGGTACGAAATGCTCAATAATGTTAATTACGGCATATGGGCCTTAAAGATGAAAATTATCCTCTGCACCCTTGGAGTGTGGGCTGCTGTTGAAGGCGATGACGAGGTGGACAAAGAACGAGACTAAGGCGCCATGGCAGCAATTTCCCAATCTATTCCAGATTCTGTGTAATGATGCTCACAGGATACGAGACGGCGAAGGAAGCATGGGAAGCACTCCGAGAGATTCAAGTCGGGGAAGATAAGATGAAACAGGCGCAGCTCAACAAGTTGGAGATGGAGGACTCTGAGACAATTAGCAAGTACTCAATGAAGCTCACAAACTTGATGGGTGAGATCCATTCGCTTGGAGGAAAGATCACCGACACAGAAGTCGTGAAAAAGCTATTCGGATGTGTTACCAGTAAGTTCACCGATATAATCGACTCAATCGAACAGTTTGGAGATGTCACAATAATGTCGGTACCTAAGGCAATTGGAAGGTTGAGGACACATGAAGAAAACAACAAGACTCGACATTGAAAAGCGGAAGAAGGAGGAGAGCAGCTCTTGCTCTCACGTGCTGAATGGGAAGCCCAAGTTACTAAAGAGAAAAGAAGGAGGCGAGTGATCCAGAAGCACAAGACGGGGTGGTCAACAAGACCGTTCCTAAGGAGAAAGTCGTGAGGATGACGAACAATTTGTCGATGAGAAAAGGCCAAAAGCAACTTCGACAAGTCAAAGGTAAAGTGCTTCAATCGCAACCATTATGGTCACTTTACAAAGGAGTGCAAGCAGCTGAATCGAAGAGAAACAGCTGACCTTGTGTAACAGCTAGATGATGAACAACCAGCTCTCCTCATGGCAGAGGTGTGTGAGCTCGTTCAAACCGTCATAAGCAAATGTGATGAAGTAGTGATACATGAAGAAAAAGAGACGACCAACATGGTCATGCCCGAGTGTGTGCATAAGTCACACGGTGTGGTGCTTGTGAACGATAAGGTGGCATCAGAATTATACACCGACGAAGTACCTGAAGAGTCCAAAGTTTGGCACTTGGACACTAGTATAATCAGAGTAGGACAAAAGTGCCTACAAAAAAGTTATATTTGGCATGAATATGTCGTAGAGATCAAGGAGAAATTATCAGTCACTTTTCTTCGATTCCGAGGAGCTGCAAGTGCTGGTGGTGTTATGCTAGTTATTGACCACCTGGCTGCTCCATACAAGTCTCAAGAACCATTCAACCTAAACATCGCAAGCACAGGAGCTGTTTTCTTGGATGGGTATCGTAGAGCTGAAACCTTTCTACTTCACAACCCAGCGCTACATTGATTTATTTGGTTCAGCTGGAAGATATGAGTTGGCACTAGGAAGTGCATCTCCTAGGATTACTCCCAATGTGTTTTCTGCCCCTAGTCTATGGATTCATTGTGAAATGTTTCTATCAAGTGTAGGTTCATCATCGTGAAAACTAACTTATTCGAGCTACTTGTCGCCTGGCCCCTGCAACGATCTCTCCACCCGTGGGGTGTCAGCACCGGCCACATCTTCATCGTCGTCTAGGAGCTCGACCTTCACCGAGACATAAACCAAGGGCGTCAACATAATAGCCAAAGTCAACGCGGGCCACGGGCCACAAGACATGAGAGTAATTGTTGAAAAGTATCGAATATATACATGGGTAGGTTACACAGTAAAATTAGAGTCTAACTAGAGGATAAGATTAATAGAGTTTGAGTTAGAAACGTCTGTAACCTGGACTCCTATAAAAAGAGATGCCGCTAATTGTAACCAACAAGCCAATTCAGATTTGTCGCAGTCATCCCATAGAGGGTGGTCAGATCGGCCGGCTCTTGGAGTGCGGGATGTCAACAAGGATAATCCAGGAATAAAGAGGAGGTGCGTCCAGCAACGGCCTTGAAGATGTAGGTTTCGGCTGAACCTCATTAATAAATATTGGTATCAATTCTCTCTCTTGATTGTATGTAGATCTAACCGCTATGGGATAACCGATGTCCATCATTAAGATCAGCTCATGTTGAAGCTAGTTTTACAACAGTAATGATGACAGCCGAGAGCGACATGACTCCAAACACCACCCCAGTGATGCACTACAAATCAAGGTTAGGTGACGAGGGATGTTAGTCAAAATGGTTCTGAAATAATTAATTAGACGGAGATGTGAAGGACAAGTATATACCGCGTCGCTGACGACGCTAGTCTCCGCCGTGTCTACGGCAACGGCCCCTTTCTCGAGGTCAACAATAGAGCTAGACTCCCCAATCAATCCCCAGCCGGCCTCAGCACCTTGACATGTATATATGCTCCATCAGAAAAATATGCTTATTGGTCAACGCACCTTTCATCCTTTACCTTCTCGAGTATCGGAGTTTACATGCTACTTCATGGTAACGACATCAAATGTCTTGTTCATCAGAGTAACTTAGATCAGCTGGATAATACAAACTGATAACTAGTATACAAGATATTCAGCACCTACATTACTCACGATTACAACAAGTCAGCTTCTTCCATCATACAAACACAAAAGGTTGGGTAAATTTTCAACTTGTTTATTCTACTAAGTCACCGTCAGTACTTAAGGACTACAACTAAAATAAATACTACAACTAATACTGTGCGCAACCTTTCAGAAACCGGACCGAGACGGTGGCGCGGCTGCATGACGATGCACCGGTGTTCCTGTGGTCATAGACGGAGCTCGCGTGCCTTGTTCTACACTTCCAATGCATCTCGATTTCTTGATTTCACATCTCTCTGTTTCTAAGTTAGTCCGATGCTAATTAGCTGCGTTCTTGAGTGCTTCTTCTCAATTGTGCATGTTTCCTGATCCTATTTCAAGTTACGATTTTGGAAGTTCTAATTACGTGATTTTATTTCTCTGCTGGACCTCAATCTTGCTCCTCTAGAGAGTAATATACTATGTTCTTTTTTGGCTCATGTAGTGTCGAAGAGTAATATACTATGTTTCATTTTTGACACCGGTGTTCCTAAGAAACAAAAGAAGATGCGAGATAGCGTTGGTTGGTAAAAGAAAAGAGATGCATGCATGATCCGGCCCAACATACTAAACCTGGGCTTCCTCTCCCAAAGAAAACAATGGCTACATTGTAGATGATCAGGCTGACGTTAGGGGGACATGGATCTACACCTCACTTCTTCCTAATCCACACCACGGTGGTCGGAGCGCCCGCCGCACCCGCACAGAACGATGACCTTGTCTGTGGTCACCTGCTGCCTCCCTCGAATCTCCGCTCCCGGCAAGACCACATCACCACACCTTAACAAGAGCAACAAGGACCACCCAAGAATCGCCCGAAGGTATCCATCCCATCCCCATTTCTTCCACTACACCGTTGCAACTCCGTCTCCAACTATGGCATCTGATTGCTCCGTGCCATTTTTGTTCCCGGGAGGCAGAGACCTTGTACTGAGGAGCAGTGAGCTCGCCACTCTCGCCGCTATCTTCCACTTCAGGTAGGCTTGGTAAACCGCCGGCGCCGGCTTCTTCAATCCAATTCATCCATTCATTGCTTCTCTTGTCATCTAGGAGTCGTACTAAGTTTCACAAAAGCGAGTGACAACCACTTCTTTCATGTCACAAAATGCAACTGACTTCAGCATAACTGCGGAGAAACTCACAACACCACTTACTGACACTGTAATATAGTTTTACTACTCTATAATTATGTCGATACTAGATAGAATCAAAATCAGAGCCTGCTAGAGGAATGCGGTTAACTGAATTCTTTGTTCTGATCTGACAAGTGCATTTCTTTCTCTTCGTCTCACGGCTCCAGTGGCACCAAACCGAGCTATCTTGGCGTGCAGAAGAGTCCTCCGTCTCTTGCACTGTGCCCTGCAACCAATAATTGCGTATCCACATCGGAAAAGATAAGCGATTCAAATCACTATGCTCCCCCATGGTTAGTATTTCTCTCTTGCACAATATGTCCTTCTAATGTTCTTTGTGTTGCTTGTCCTGCATGCACATACATTTATTGGATGTTTGGACAAATAATGCGCTCTATTTTTGTTAAATTACTATTTTTCTCTCTTCCGGATTGAACACTTAGCGACTCACAACATAAGTGCATTGCAAACTTTTGTTCAAGTGTTCAACAGTAGATCTGCTTCTTTCATTCTTTGTACCGCAGATGCTTTACGGAATGTTCAATTAGTTTCATATGGAAGTTCTTCATGAACCAAAATGCTAAGTTGTTGAATGAGTCGGTATATGCACTGCCCACAAATTCAGCAAATATGAATCACTGTTTTTCTACCTTTAAAAAGTCTGTTTTCCGCAGTTTGCTGAATTGTTGATATAATCAAAGTGCTCTAACTTTCTAAAACTAAACTTGACCTTACTACACCAAGAAATGCATGCATCATCAACTCAAAACTTTAATAGCATCACTTCCTCTTAGTATACCAAGCAAGAGTCTGCCTTGAGCTCTTTTAACTGTATTCTTGCAAGGGGAAGGCTAACTCTGGAATGTTTGCTTGATTGATGTTGTATCTAAAATATTTCCTTTGGTCATAGAGTGCTCCTTCAAGAGTTCTTTATAATTACATTTTGTAACAATTGTCATCCATGGTTTGAAGTACTTAAACATGGTTTTGGTTTAGGAACTACAATCCCAAGGATGGCCGCAGGGATAAACCCATAAGCAAAGATGAGGCCATGAAAGAGCTCGTTGAAGTGGTAAGTATGAACATGACATCACAGATAAGGATCATAATCTTGTTCCTGTCGTGTGCAACTGGAGGGTAAATGCTAGTATGCAATATTGGCGTCTTGTATTTAGTTGGAATTTTGAACTGCTATGGCTATTGGCAGGTGATGAAAACAAAGCCAGACAACTTCAGTCCACGTGTAGTAGAGAAAGGAGATGACTATGTTCGAGTTGAATACGAGAGTCCTATATTCGGGGTAGCACCTTGTTACTCTTGTAAGCTAATAATATACATTCTCACACATGTGTGGATTGCCCTGTTGTTCATGATGTTCATTGCTTCGTGCAGTTTGTAGATGATGTTGAGTTCTGGTTCCCTCCTGGCAAGAAATCAATTGTTCAGTATCGATCAGCGTCTCGATCAGGATTTATTGACTTCAATGCCAACAAGAAGAGAGTAAAGGCAAGCACACGCCTATCATTTCTGCCATTTGATTTGCAGTATCCTAGCCAACTATATGAATCAGATACCGTAGTTCATGGATGATGTATCTCGTCCGCTGTTCCATGGCAGGCGCTTAGATTGGCATTGGAGAAGAAGGGTTGGGCTTCTGAAAGCAGCTTCTGAAGGGAGTAATGCGGCTGCAAATTGGTCAATTGGTCTAGCACTGCTCCTCGTAATTTAACACGCTATAGAACGTGTAAGAAAATCACAACACCTAGTAGTCATCTTGTGAACTTGGGGTCATCATGATGTTATTGAAGAACCAGTCCAGCATATTTAGATGAACTGGCAGTGGCACCAATTTTTTGTCCTGATATAATGATCTCCCAACACGCAAAGGTGTTTTCCTTGTCTTCTTTTAGTGTGGCACATGGTACCAAAACAGAAGGGTGTGATGTTATTATTTGTTACTGTAAGCATGAAGAAAAGCTTTGCATGAAACATTAAGATGGTAGCTCATTTGAACTCATGACTTCCTTCACAGGTTATTCTCAAACTTAAAATTTTAAAGATGATTACAATATCATTAATCCAATTACACGAGTTCCAACTATTTTTTTATCACAATATCATTAGATTTAGAACTATGTGATTTGGAGTCAGCAACTTGTTGTTTGCCATTCAAAGGTTGCTTGAAAGGAAGAAACTCTATTCCAATTTCCACCCACGTATGGTTGCAACACCTCTGGCACTTCAACACCATCTTTCATCTGGTGATTCTCCAGAATACAGCAGTGTCCTCCGAGTGCCAGTCAAACATATAGTTCAGCGTATGAACAAACATCATTCTGCAATTTGAACAGCAGTGGTGATAACTGGTCAGACATTTTGATTACACTGGGGAAAAGTGAAGCAGCGTGATATACTGTCTACCAACATCCATGTGAAACAAAATTTTACCTTTTTCTGGCCATAGCCTATTCCAAGTCCTCATGCTTGATAATCTGTGCAATTTGAACAGGACAGTAATTCTCTGAAGGTTTTTGATGCAAGGAAACATGCTTCCAAATCATACTTTTTAGCTGCAGCATCATTACGAGCACCAGACACAATAGAAACAATTCAATTCGGTAGGCCAATCTGTGAGATGGACGTCACTCAAATGATTAGACATGTCCGGAAAGACAGCCCAGGATATAAATATGGTGTTTAAGGTTTGCAAAGCTTCTGATGCGTACCTCTTATAAAAATCTTCTGAATTCTTGATCATCTCTTAATGCCTCTCCTAGTATTCAGTGTCATTCGGACTTGTAGCACAGAATTGTTCGATCTTTTCAAACTGGTGGACACTGAAGACGTTCCCGCGTGAACCAGCTTCTTTCCGGAAGCATGTGGAGTGCCCAATATATCTTAATGGGCATAACTTATGATCAAATTACTAGTACACATTAACTAAAGACAAGCTAACGGAAGTTAGACATTACTCACCTAACAGGCAAATCAGCAGGATGGATTCAATCGCCTTGATGATAATCGCATAGCGTCACGTGTTACCTGTCAAATTCAACTAATGGTCATGACTTGTATTACAGTATATTTTGGATCAAACATAACGATTTTCCCAAGACATAGAGGTGCTTTTCTTTCCTTGCCATATCTAAGAAGGGTGTGTTGTTATTTTGTGTTAATGTAAGCATGGAAAAAAGGTTGCATGACAGAAAAATATACCAGCAATGAGATGCGCGTACGAGGATGATTTGCAGAGCTAATCCTAATCAGTAGTTGTACTTAGTGCATGCATCTTTGGGGAGGTATGAATGGCTCCATTGAATCTGAAGGTGCCCATGGCCACGCAAAGTGGGAGAGATCTCAATCACCCCATCTCTCTTGCTCTCTACTTTTTTCTTATTTGGAAGAAGAAAGTAATGGAAACCTCTCCTGATATCATTTTTGCCCCTTAATTTGGTAGTCCTGGACCTTAAGCACCGCAGTAATTAAGCACCTAGACAGGCTAGAATCACGACTAGTGAGTCCTAATTGTCTAGGCATTAGATTGCATCAAACAGAGCATCATTCATGACAGGTTTGACAAACCAAAATGATATGTCACAGCACTGCAATGGAGGGAGCTGCTTGCCTATCAATATCATGACCCATGACTGCCTTTCTCAGCCAGGACCAGACGCACTACCGAAGAATGGAGTCAAAAGGAACGAAGGGCATTGAGTCAAAGCCACCAAAAGTACTACTCCTGCTATAGTTAGTGGCTATCTTACATTGGTGGTCGAACAGGCTCCTGTATATATGTGGGCTAGCAAAAAAGTCCACTTTTGTTCTTCGGCGATTTTCAAAGTATAATCTTCACATTTTCTCCAAAACCGTTTATTTTTCATTATTCAAGTGTCAAAATTAGACTTGAATAGGCATTAGGATGCCATGTCACCGGAGTGGTTCATGTTTGCGATGTGATCTGCAGTTGATTTGATATTTGGTGCACGTAAAGAAACTGTTTTGGAGTTAATGGTGAAAATTAGACTTGAGAAGAGTAGAATGGCTAGGAGTGGACTTCTTTCTACGAGCTATGACCATGGTTGACAAATTGAAAAGCTTCTTCCCGTAATTGATGATATGGAACGGTGGGTGCGGTGAACTAACTAGTGCCCACTGACCTCAAGGCTGGTCTCCATCTACTTTGTCTGGATGATTGACTCTCCTGGTACTTTACAGATATCGAACAAGTCTTTCAACACTTGATATGCTAATTCCATTCAAGAAAGAACTTGATATGCTGATCTGAACATTTTCCATGTATTCTGATCGACTCATCCAGAACTCTAGATGTTTTTTATTGGATCTGCACTGCACCTAATATGATGTAGAAACCCAACCGAATTATCTTAACAAATTCCATGAGACCTAGGTCAGAGTGAATATATGTCCCACTACCAAGAAGAAACATAAATACCTAAGCGATCTCCGACATGCATGCGACCTCAGAATTTGCTAGCTAGGGTATCCAACGAGCGTGATGGTGATTGAAAACAAATAAATCGCCAACACGCGCACTGACCAACAATTTCCAGGCCCAAATGAACTCACTGCAGTAGCACACACTAGCTTTACACATATGCAGTTCAATATGCTCCACACAATAGCAAGCAGGTGGAGCTAGCTAGATAGCCATGGCCATGTGTGCGCTGTGGGTTGAGGTCAAATCAAGAGATGATGCAGATGGATATAGATCCACCTTGAATTGTCTTGTGGTTTACCCCTCACAAGAATATAATCCAGCTTCGCCACCACCTTGAGTTGTCCTGCAACCCCATCCTCATCTCTTTTTAACCACCCTGTCCCAATTATATCTGCTTGTGCTTGGCGACTCCAACCATTTTCCAGTACCGAGATAATATAAACCATACGGTTTATTTGTATTCAAAATAAAAAAAATCGTGTGAAAATGTAGTATCTTTTGACTTACATGAACACAGCCGGACTGCACACACCAAAGGATGACGCTTTGCAATAACATGACTGCATGAGTCTTTGTGATTGATGCTTACCACATCTTGTTTTATTTCGGCTATCAGTCATTCTGACTTCTCATTTCAAATTTTCGGAACCTAAAACCGTCCGCAGAGTCCCTGACCCCCAGCTATACATTCGTGTTGAACGTCTAATTAAAAACTTTTGACGCTCCGAGTTTGTATAGGAATGGAGATTCAACTTCTTTTGTGACAATTGAAAACTCTAGCTCCTTTTATCCTTTCTTCTTTGCGGCCCACTTGGGCTAGCTCTTTTTTTCAGTTTTTATACAGATAATAATCCTCTGTCTCCTCTTTAGCAAGTCTGCTTAATTAATTGATCGTAGCGCTGCTGATTCATCAAAGAAAAATAAAACTCCAGCTCACATGATTAATCCACGCTTTCTTTAGAAGATTGATTTATCGATGAAATGATCTACAGTCATTCCCCACTCCCTAATCTTTAATCTTTACACCTCCTTGATTCCTTTTTTAGATAAAAGAAGAAATTCATTACTTCCGGCCTCTGCATAACAAGATGCGCACAGCCAAAGGACCGAGAACGAGTTTGAACATTGTCCAACAACAAAAGAACTAAAAAATGACATAAAAGACTCAACAATCAATGAAACATCTCTTCCAACATTAGCAAAAGAACACAAAGCTATAGTACGACACCATCATCTAGTATGGGTTGCTGCCTCCACCCACTAGACGAGAACAAGTGTAGAACCACCCGTCTCAGCCTGTCGCTCCCCGCTTTGAATGATTGACGATGATCCGCCACTTGCATCGGTGTCCATGTACGCAACAGAGAAGCACATAGGAACACCACCTGATTTGGATGATAAAAAAACTTTTTGTCAAAAATTACATTATTACGACATAGCCAAATGGCCAAACACATAGCCAGGGCTCCAAAAAAATGCGATTTCTGAACTTAGGCTCAAAAGAATTGTGCCATGAACCCATCATATGAGCAATAGACTGAGGTACAGTTAAATTAAAAGTTATTTATACCACACGCCAACAAAATTTAGCCACTTTACAATGAAAGAAAAGATGTTGGATTATTTCATCATGCGTGCAAAAATAACAGGTGGGACTACCCTTCCAATTTCGTTTGATGAGATTATCCTTCGTCAAGACGACTCCCCTACCTAAGTACCATAAGAAAATCCTGAATTTGAGGGGAACCTTCAGCTTCCAAAAGTGCTTATGACGAAATTGAACATTAGAATTCAATAAAAGTTGATATGAGGACTTAACAGAAAATTGGCCACTAGAATTAAGGACCCATCGAACTTTATCTTGACTATCCCCAACATCAACCCCAGCCATATCATCCATCAGATTATTCAATTCCACTCGCTTAGCTCCAATAATCGCTCTGCGAAATGTCAAATTTAGAGGAGTGGACTGGAACACCAATGCGACCGTCACCTGTTTATTCCGGGCTACATTAAAAAGCATCGGATATCTATCCTTCAAGGGAATGACGCCATTCCATAAATCTACCCAAAATCTAATTTGAGAACCATTACCCACCTGAAAGCGGCAAAGCTGGAAAAAATGGTCCTTGACCGCCATAAGACTAGCCCAAAAATGAGAATCACCAGGTTTGAACTCAGCCTGTGATAGAGTTTTGGATCGAAGATATTTGTTTCGGAGCAGGCGCTGCCATAGACCATCCTCATTTGAGAGCTTAAATAACCATTTGCAAAGTAGCGCCCGATTTTGTTGCTGTAAATTAAGAATACCCAGACCACCTTGGTCCTTGGGACGACAACAAATATTTTATTTAGTTAATCTATATTTTTGTTTTACATCATCACTCTGCCAATAAAACCTAGAACGATAGAAGTCTAAACGCTTTCGAACACCAATAGGTATTTCAAAAAAGATAGCATGAACATTGGTAGACTGGAAAGCACTGAATTAATCAAAACCAATCTACCTCCCACGGAAAGGTTCTTCCCTTTCCATGAGCTTAGGCGCTTCTCAAAACGATCATCTATGTGCTTCCAGTCAGAGTTGCGAAGACGTTTATAATGCATTGGAATACCTAGATATCTAAAAGGAAAGGAACCCAACCCGCATCCAAAAACCTGAGAATAGTGCCCTTCGAAAAGCTTAGCCTCTCCAAAACAAAAGAGATCACTCTTATGGAAATTTATTGTCAAGCCCGACAATTGCTCAAAAAGACATAGAATGATCTTGAGGTTGGTAGCCTGTTCCATGTCATGTTTAAGGAAAATAATCGTATCATCGGCATATTGTAAAATAGATAACCCACCCTCCACTAGATGTGGCACCAGGCCTTCAATGAGGCCTGACTCATTTGCTCGTTTAAGTAAAATAGCAAGCATATCCGCAACCAAGTTAAACATAATGGGAGACATAGCATCGCCTTGTTGAAGACCTTTCGTAGTTTGAAAAAAAGGGCCAACTTCATCATTGACCTTGACGTTGACACTTCCTCCCTAGATAAACCTAGTGACCCATTCTTGCCAACTAGTCAAAAAACCTTTTAGATCTAAAGTCTTAAGAAGAAAAGACCACTTAACTTTATCATAAGCCTTTTCAAAGTCCAATTTCAAAATTATCCCATCAGATTTTCGCTTATGGATTTCATGGTTAGATTCCTGTAAGGTGATCACACCTTCAAGAATGTTACGACCGGATAAAAAAGCCGTTTGGCTAGGTCAAATGACTTTGTCGGCCACTGTTGCTAGCCTATTAGTTGCAACTTTGGTGAAAATTTTGAAGCTAACGTTAAGAAGGAAAATAGGCCGATAGTGCTGAATCTGGTTCGCGTCCTGTTTCTTTGGTAGAAGGGTGATTGTACCAAAATTAAGAGAATGCAAAGGTAAATTCCCAGAATGAAAAGCACTAAACAGCGCCAACAAGTCTCCTTTGATTAAATCCCAGAAAACTTGATAAAATTCGGCTGGGAAGCCGTCGGGTCCTAGGGCCTTATTGTGCTCCATAGCGTAAATGGCCTCGTAAACCTCCTTCTCCGTGAACGGAGCTGTGAGAAAATCGTTTTCCTCTTGAGAAACTTGAGGAATATCATGGTTTCCACTACCCCAGCGAATAGAAGTTTCCTCGGGCTGCCCAAAGAGCCTGGAGTAATAATCAGTAATATAGGTTCGTAAATTAGAATCACCACAAATAAGACCATCCTCCTACTCTAGTTGGTAAATCATTTGTTTATGATGCCATCCATTAGCCATCAAATGAAAAAATTTAGTATTGTTATCTCCTTCAAGAATGAACTTAGCTTTAGAACGCTGATACCATTTCAGTTCCTCTTCACGAAGAAGGGAGGCCAATTTATCATTGGCATCATGTTTTAAAGCAATCTCCGAAGGAAGGAGCTGACGGGATTCTGCTTCCAAATCTAACTGATCGATAGTGTGGAGAAGGGAACGTTTTATAAGTCTATTAGTGCCACTAGTATTCTTGGCCCAACCCCTAAGAAATTGGCGAATGGCTCTAACCTTCTTCTGCCAACGCGTCATCGGAGAACCAATAGGCCGCAACCCATTTCAAACGCCGTACACCATCTCAGAAAAACCATCACGCTGCAGCCAGCCTAACTCAAATTTAAAAGTAGGCGGCGTACATGGTCTGGTGTGTGGCCCGGAACGGAGCAAAAGAGGAGTGTGATCCGATAAAACTCGCTCTAGCGCCGAGACCGTGACAAGCAGAAATTTAAATTCCCAATCAGAGCTCATTAACACTCTATCTAGTTTTTCATACGTGGGATTGGACAAATTATTAGCCCAAGTAAACTGCCTACCCGAGAGATCAATCTCACGTAACTCCAAAGTCTCAATAACAGCATTAAAATTATTATTATTCTTTTCCGTGCTACGTCGAATAATATTAAAATCTCCCCCGATCAGAATGGGTAATTTATCATGACTGACCGCCCGAACTAACTCAGCAAGAAATAAATCTTTCTCTTGGTCCTGGGCAGCCCCATACACCGCCATCAACACCCAAGTAAAACCCATCTTTAAAACGCAATTTAAACTTTATAAAAAAGTCCCAATCATCAATAGAATCAACATGGAACGCCAATCTATTTACACCTAACAACATCCCCCCAGAGCACCCCCGAGGGGCAGTCTAATGCCACAAAAAGTCTCTCCCACCACTTAAAGAACTCAACTTTGCTTGTGTAAAAGAATTAGTCGTGGTCTCTGAAATTGCCATGAAGTCCAAAAGATTTTGTTTAACTAACTCTAAAATCCTACAATGCTTAGCAAAGTTCGCCAAGCCCCTGCTATTCCAAAATATACCTCTCATTATGAACGTGAAATAAAGTTGGAAATGGAACGTAAGGCGGAAGGATTTTTCAAAGCCTTAGCCACCTTTATGTGTCTCTTTTTAAAATTTTGGGGGACCTTTAAGGAAGAGGCAGACGCATTAGATAAAATTGCGTCTTCCCCTGCTGCACTATCATCTAAATCTACACACAAGTTATTCAACGCCGGGAAATTTATTAACTCAGAAACATCAACATTTGAAGAGACATTTTTGCCATTAGCTAAAGCAGCGATCCTGTCTACTTCGGTCTCCTTCAACCGTTTAATCGAAGAGCAAATTTCAGCACTACTAGATCCTAAAGATACCCCAGCATCTGAAGCAATATTTATAAAATGAGAGTCAGGTAAATGAATAAAAGATGTGACCTTAGAACGGGACATACCTGTGACTGGTTCGAGATTTTTAATCTTCGCCCGCAGCTGAGCCCGCTCTATGCAGTCCAAATCAGCGTTTTGTTGCGCACTAAGTCGTGCGCTATGACATGCCTCGGCTCCCTGTGAAGACGGAGTGGACAGCAGCCTGTCTCCCTTGGACATCAGTGGCACACCCTTCAGTTGCGACTCGGGTACCACAGCTATGTCCACAACGGGTGGTAACACAAAGCAGCTGGCTGCTCCTGAGACGAAGCTGCAGCCAGCTGATTGAGCGACGCCGCCAAATGCGATGAGGACTCCGAGACCAGCTGCGTCATTGGCTGTGTTAAAACAGTAACCTAAGAAGTTCCTGGACCCAAAGAAATATCTTGACCACTATTTTTGTTAGCATCAAAAGCAGCCTCATTTTGTTCATCTCCATTTTTTGGTCTTTTAGAACTCCGATCCCCCATAGAAGCATCACCATCCCGATCAAAATCAGCATAGTCAGTGTCTAGGAGATCATCATCATCAAAATTCTCACTCCCCTAGGCATCATTATTTTCACCTTCCACTTTGATAAAAATGGTGTATACCCCGGAACCAACCACAATCTCTTCTTTTTGGTGATTTCTTTTGGATCAATCACGGCCACCTGCAAACGAACCACCTCTTCTTTGCGAGTAGTCACCATATCGACCTTAGCAGTTTTCCAATAATTGAGCCTACTGCATGAAGACTTATGAAGTCCCTAATCTCATATGGAACCCCATAAATACGCACCACACCTTAGTCAAATAAAAATTTGGTTCAATCATTGGCACCCATTCGTCTACCATAATTTTAGCTTTATCACAACCGAGTGGTTTAACTTGAAAAACACCAATTCAATTCAGACGAGACAACTCAATCTGAGAAGGGAACTTGGCCAAAAAGTCGTTCCCTTGCTCAGTCACTTCCCATTGCCATTCCACAGGAATAAGACGCTCAAGCTCTGTTGCTATATTTTATTTTGATAAACCACCTTCGAGCACACGAATTATGCCCATTCTATTATCATGTTCCTTATGGGAGCTGGCTAAGCCTTCTGCCGGGAAGGGAATAACAAAAAAAACCCTGGACTGACATCCATAGCCACAAAGCTGAGCAACTGGTTTAGGCGCCCTTAAAAGAGGGCATTCTTTGGCCAAATGGCTAGCATTTTCACAAATGTGGCACAACAACACAACCGGGCAATCAGCAAAAGAATGATCCAAAGCAAAACAACGAGAACAACTAGTACCTCGCTTTTTCAGCACCTCTGCCACCGGCTCGGCCAGACCCTTTCTCTTCTCAGCAGCCGTGAAATGCTGCACTTGATTGGCCAACCCATTGCTATCTTGCTGCTGAATCGAACGGAAGGCAACAGATTGAGAATGCCCAGCCCCAGGACGAACAGCAGAACCAACTGCAGAACGAACTGTCATGCCCGCGCCAGCAACTGAAACCTCGCCTTGAGCGCCACTACCCGACATGGCTTGAACCGAGCCCTGTGCAAAACTCCCAGGGACGCCGCCGCCATGGCCTACAAAGCCGCCACTACAGCCCCGGCCACCACGGGACGCGCGCGTCGCCGAAACCACTCCAAGAGTGCGCTGATTGCCTCCGTGATGAGCACCAGACCTGCTGCCAGTGCCACGCGACGCCCAAGCAGCACGGGCCGATCTACCGCTGCCGACACCACGCCGGAGATGAGTAGGAAGCCAATTCCTACCCTTGTACCTGCCTCCACGTCCTTGATCAGCGCCGCCGGACTCCATCACGACCTCCGCGTAAGAATGAACGCGAGCACCAGAACAGCCGAAAACCCTCTGCCGATAACCCCTAAACAAATCGAACAGCTTCTGGGGTCGTCAGATACGCGGAACATCGACGCGAGTCTGTTGGATCTTCCTGCCCTCGCCTCCAGGTGTCAGACGCGGAAAAGCCAAGCTGGGCCTAGGCTCCCGAGGCCCAATAGAAATCAAACCTGGCGGAAACAGCGCGGATTGATCCGAAGACTGCGCTCCCGAACGCGAACACGGCGCCACTTGCAGAGACAGACTCACCGGCGATGAAGGCCTTGCCAAACGTGAAGCGCCGGCAGCCTCGGCAGCGGGAGCGGGCCCGTCCACGGACGGACTGCCACATCGCGACCACGCACCGAGTGGAGGCTCTTCTTCTTCACCGAGACCCGAGTCCATCCTTCCTCTATGTCCCAAGACGCCGCTGCACCTGGCGACGCCCCGTCTGCCCAAAGGGACCAAACGTAGTGCCGCTGCGCCCACTCCGGGTCCAGCTTAGCTGCTGCCTCAACAGCCTCCGAGCGTGGAAACCCCTCCCTTTCCATTCCTATATCAATAATACCACTGACCTCTCACTCTAGATCTTACTACGACATCCAAAGCTCCATAGTTTTCCACTCTAGATCTTACTACAACATACCAAACATTTCAAGGGAAGTTTCAACCATCTGCTTAATTTCAACACTACTTTGATTTTTGTGATCTTTTACATATTTCAAAAAAAAAGCATTTTCTTCTTCCTTGCCCAATAGTGTTGTACTAGGAATCTTGCCAAAGCCCATAAAATTTTACCTTGAACACCTTCCATTCTGAGTGTCACTAGTAATAGCACTCTCCAAGCTTGGGAGTATATATGAAACCAAGTGGAGGGGTCTTGCCTTCTTCTTGGTGGTGCGTAGCACTGGCATAGCTCGCCCACTTGCTTCCTCTCACACCACAGCACATCGATCGATGCCCATGGCTCGGGAGTCGTGGTTCACCAAGGTCAGGTCCGCCATGTCCTCCGGCCTCGCCTCCGCGAAGTCGTCGTCGGGAGCGCCGCCGCCGGGCGCCAAGAAGAGCAATGTCGGCATCCTCGCCTTCGAGGTCACCAGCCTCGTCTCCAAGCTCCTCCACATGTGGCGCGCCGTCGGGGACGCCGCGGTCGCGCGCCTCCGCCACGAGATCGTTAACCTCGACGGCGTCCGCAAGGTCGTCTCCGACGACGACGCCTTCCTCCTCGGCCTCGCGTGCGCCGAGCTCGTGGACGCGCTCCGCTCGGCGTCCGACTCCGTTGCCGCGCTCGCCGCGCGTTGCGCCGATCCCTGCCTCCGCGAGTTCAGGGACGCCTTCTTGGAGCTCGCCGACACTGGCCGTGACCGGCACCGGTGGGCGGCGACGTGGAAAGAGATGGACGCGAGGGCGCACAAGATGGACAAGCAGGTGGCCAGTACCCTCGCGCTCCGCAGAGCCATGGAGGAGCTGGCGGAGGCCGAGCACGGCCTCCGGAAGTTCCTCCGATCCGACGCCAGCGGCGGATGTCATCGGCGTAGCCTCTCGACGAGCAATATCACGGTGGCGGCCGAGCAGCAGCAGCTAATATTCTCCAAGAAGCAGGACGTGAAGCACCTCAAGCAGACGTCCCTCTGGGGCTGCACCTTCGACGCCGTCGTCTCGTCGCTGGCGCGGACGGCGTTCACCATCCTCACGCGCACCAAGCTCGTCTTCGGCGTCAGGCAAGATCAGCGGCACACACCGCTCCACCGAAGCCTCACTCTCTCCTCGGCCGTCCACCCTTCGGCTGACGCGCAGTCCCCGCCAGCGCCGGCACGGAAGTCCATGTCAATGGAGGAGGTGTTGTTCGACGTCCATAGCGTGAAACGGCGAGGCTTCTTGGAGTACAGCTCGGCGACGCTAGTGCCACCGGCGGGGACGCTGGGCGCGGCCGCTTTGGCCCCGCGGTACGCCGGGCTAGTCATCTCGATCGAGAGGATGGCGCGCTCGCCGCGGCTGGTGGGGCCGGAGGAGCGGGACGAGCTGTACGGCATGCTGACGGCGAGCGTGCGCGCGCAGCTCCGCGCGCGGCTGAGGGGCGCGGTGCCCGCAGCGGACCCGGGGCTGGCCGGCGAGTGGCGCGCGGCGCTGGGCGGGATCCTGGAGTGGCTGGCGCCGATGGCGCACGCGACGATGCGTTGGCAGGGGGAGCGCAGCTTCGAGCAAAAGAATACGACGACGGCGGCGGCGGACATAACCGGACTGCCACCTCGGGGCAGCGGCGGCGGCAACACGTTCCTGCTGCAGACGCTGCACTTCGCCGACCGCGACAAAGTGGAGGCCGCCGTCGCAGAGCTCCTGGTCGGGCTGAACTACGTGTGGCGGTTCGAGAAGGAGATGAACTGCCGCGCACTCTTCGCCGTCCACCGCGAGTTCATGGAGCGCGGCGATGTAAACGGAAGTGGCAATGGAACAGTAAGCTCGTGCGCCTAGACCGTCTGATCAGAAATCAATGGTGATTAAAGTGTGTTTAGCTGTCTCTAACTTATGAGATTTTTGTGGTAATTGGGGGCTGGAAATCTTGAGGTGAGTGATTAGCTATATTTCTCAGTATAAAGAATTCTCATATATGATAGATGTAATGTAAAATTCTCTGGTTGCTTGGTTGAAAGCAGCTAGCATCTGTGTCTGAGCTTCTTACCAGCTTCTGGTCTTGAAAACAACCCCTACACCAAGTGATGTGCCCTTCGACTCGATCGCTGTACTTTGTCCACTCATATCATGGTGTTTGCAACTTGCACGTTGACTTCTCGCAATGGCAATGGCAATAATCAAGTTTCTGCATAATTGCATATGGCAGCAGAAAGCTCCAGCAGCTAGCTACTGAGGAAGCTGCATCCCATATACACATCAGTTGAGCAATATGATGGTAGTAGCGTACATGCAAGTGCACCAACTTTAGTTTAATTCTGTAGAAATACGCGATGTATGGCGATCGATAATGATGCAGACGCAGACCAGTGAATTAAAGGTAGAAACAGGCATGCATCTGTCCGCTCCAGGGGAGGCAATCGTTGGGACTGTAAATCCAAAGCTGTAGATTTGCTCCTTAATTAGTTGTTGCCTATCTACTCAAGCATTCACCCTTTCTATCTCTTGAGCAACTTGCTATTTCTTACTTGTTTAATTAATCTGCATGTTCTGTGGAGTGACTAAGAGGTGGCAGAGGAAGAAAGTTTGAGATGCAGAATTGGGGAGTGATCTGGTCAGACACATGGGAGGGTTAGTTGAGTCAATCATGATGGAGGATTCCATCCATCCATGCATCACATGCTAGCTGCTCCTGAATCAGAGAGACTTGGGGTGCTCTCGAATTGAAACTACTGGATGTATCAGAGATCCAGACCAACCATGCATGAACCCGCCAACAGTATTCTACATATATATATTATCACTTGTGTTCATGAAATGAAAGTTCCCAATCTTTTTGTTTTCAGTACCAGCCAATTCGACAGCTGGCAGTTGTTTCAGCAAGTTTATCTCCATATGTTGTAGGTTCTAGATTTCAGAAAATGTTCCAACTCGTACTAAAAAATAGAATCTCTAAGGTGACTTATGCTCTATTAAGTACAAATCACATTTTTGAGCCACTGAACAATCTAGATTCAAACACACACACCCACACACACATCTCAAATCTCAAATCTAATCTAAGGGTCAACGAAATAGAACTAATCTTTCGATCTACACGTCTCAATCTTGCATAGATGCTGGGAGTGAGTGAAAGCTCCTGGACATCGATGAAAGAATCATGTCACATGTGTTGTATCTTTGAAGCAGTTAGTGGTATTAAGAGCTCAGCATGAGCACTTTTGATGCCATGTCATTGTTAATGTGGTGGAAAACACTTATCTTATCTTCTTGAAAAGTCCATCCAGGCAGACATAAGAAAGAAAGGATGATCTTTTTTATAAGATAAATAACTTTATAAATCTAAAGAAAATGAAGAACAGCTACTTTCATCATGTCACGGGGGGGATAAGGGAGAAACAAGCATGTGTGTTCAAAAGGGAGAAACAAACACAGCAGCCGGTGGTTACCTGAAACTTTGATATATACTAGTTAGTAGTAGCTGCTCTAATCTCCTGTTTGTAGTATATATACTCCAAAAGCATAAAGAGAGTAGGTACTCGATCCATGTACCTACCATCTTCTTTCCGCATATGTAAAGCTAGCACTGGAACAACATATGGTATATCCTCTCTCTGTTTCGAGATAGAAATCATTCTACAAAATGTATAGTCAAACTTCTTTATTTTTCATCACTAATTAATTAAAAATGATTTATGTTGATTAGATGTAAATGGTACCATTATATTTGTCACTAAAAATCATTTCATAATATAATATTTTATAATATTTTACTTACATACTCATCCAAAAAATAATAGTCAAAGCTATATATTTGAGACTTGTGCAAAATCGAAAACTTCTTATATTTTGAAACGGAGAGCACAACTAATTAAATGAAAACAAAATCCTTGTAAAGTTTTATTAGAACAGATACTTTAAGCTTCACGCATCTTCTTATTCGGAATGCGCAGTGCAGACTGCAGAAGCATGTGCCAACAGTAGGAGGTGAAATTAATCAAATTAAACCTGTAGGGCTAGCTGCTAATTGCTTCTACTTTCTCCTTATCTCTCACACCAAACTAGCTTTGTCTAAAGTCGTATGCAATTGTTGTTGTAGCTAAAATAAAATAAAGAGGCACAACTATTAGCAATAGTTACAGGCAAAATTTAGTCACTCGTGATTGGCCAGTGAGACCTTTGACTTGAAAAACTCGACTAGCTAGCCAGATGAGCTCGAGTGCATGCAGTGGAGTGAGGGGCCTCCACATTCCAATTCCAAAAAAAAAGCTATCAGATTTTCTTTCTCAGCAGGAAAGCATAGCATAGATTTGGATCTCAGAGCTCTTTTGAAAAGAAAAATAAGGAAAAATAAATAAAGTCTAGAATTATGCGCTTAATTTTCTGATGAGGAGGTAGGCCATGGGTCCCTAAAAGCAAAGATGCTCCCGTGCCTACAAATTAGAACATGGCCAGGTGCATCATCTTCAAGCTTGGTTGTGCTGATGGTAAGCAGCATTACTTGCAGCGTATATAATTAATATAGGACTGATAACTACTGGGCATAATCACAACATGACTAATTGACTATACTGCACAAGAACGTTGGTTCCGGATGTTCCTACCCAGGTGGTAAACTGGGCGTAAAGTTAGGATCGGATTGGTTTTCTGAAAACTGTCGATTTCAGACTTCAGAGAACTGATTGATGTATACTGCACTATCTTTCTTACTCACAGTACTTCTTCCTTTCCAAATAACTAGAGCAAAACAGTTCTTGGCAAGTCTCTCCTCCAGTCGAGAAAAAGGTGTATGTGCATAGAATCTGCTGATGGTCTAGTTAATTTCACAGAAACACCAAATATATAAAGATAAAAACAATGATGTGCTCTGTGAGTATATGTGCTTATTGCTCTTTTGAGATTTCATAGTAATATAGTACATTGGGGGAAACGTACGGTTCAAAGGTTGGTGTAGGCTTTATTCGACATTCTCAAAACATTCGATCTCCCAATGCTTTGTTTATCATGTAATGTTTGTTCGACGAAGCTAGGATAGATGTACATCTTAATTATAATACTTTTCGGTTGATTAACCTTTATTTATGATGTAATCTTTGTTCAGCCTCAAACAGTGTGCTCGTGGGTTGCTAGTATACATGCGATATTCCTTTCTAAATCAATCTCCAGTTTCCCCACTCGTTTCTCTTCTTTTGAGTTTCTACGTCCATGACAGGACAGCGACATACAGCCTAAGTCCAAGGAACACATGCTTCATGTCTGGTTCGTGGGAGAGGCAGATCAGCTCAAGCCAGATTCTTCTGTCAGTGTGCCGACGCCTTATGCTCCGGCGGCAACTCGAGGGCGGTCTTGCCTCGGCTACCGGCCGGTTCCCAGCTCTCGTCAACGGCAGCTCGGCTTGGTAGTTGTTTCCTCCTATACACATGCAACTGACAACACAAGATACTACTAATTTTGGTCCAGTTTCACCCGGCTGTCCCAACAATTTAGCAATGCTATCCACCAAAATGTCGAAACCAATCCATGTAGCCAACATTACAAAACCAGTATGGCATCCAAAAGAAAAAACCTAGGGAATTTGAGCATAGCAAACCCACGCAAATTACTGTGGTTACAGAACCACTTTTAGTCAAAAGGGCCACTCCAAAAAAAAACTTACAGTTATTATACCGTAGCGGCAGCGCCGAGAATTCTGTGGAAAAACTTAGTGCCATGATCGATGCCCGTCTACACAACAGGATTTCTCTCTTTGTTTGACAACTCTTGTCACTCAGGACTCAGGACTACCCTCAAGCTCAAAAGAACCAAACTATGATTCTGTTCTGTGCATATCAAGGAACAACTTCGCTTGTTTTAAGCTAAGTTTGAATCTTTCCTTTTTCTTTTGTGCCCTCAGGGAAGCTGTCTTATAGAGGATGGCCAGGATCTGATCGATAATTCATGTTGAACTAGCCTCTGGAGCTAACCACAGCTTCACCTTTTTGTCTTCCCCAGAACTCGCTAAAACAAATGCAGGAATGCCACCTGTAGTTATCAACAAGCAATGTGATTTAGACACCATAAACACACCTTCAAGCTGGAATTCCAGCAAAAAGCTACATAGAAAACCTCAAAAGTGGTAACAAGGATGGGTCAACACGAGACACGAAGTGCATCAGCTCCAAACAGAAACAGGAATTGTGTTCGTACACGTTCGCAGAGATCAGCCAATGTTATCAGATCAGAGATCACTACTGCAGTGTGCCAAGGATTGACATACTAAGCAGATGCAGTATACATATGGCATTTTATTTGCACTACTAACCTAACAAGCTCCTGAAACCTCACGTGAAAAATAAAGCAAAGCAAAAAAAACGAAGACTCAAATCTCGAAGCATTGTAAATAAAACATTACCATTTGGAATTGTCCGTGGAGCCCAAGCAATGCCAGTTATATTACCTGAGTAAATACAGAAACATGTCATTCCAAGCACATAGCAAAGCGGTGAAGATCATAACAAGAAATACCGCAAGCTATTGCTCAGTATATCAGCACTCAACAACTCTTGTCAATTGAAAAGTGGCTGAAATTCTAAAGAGAAAATATGATTAATCTTCTGAAGACCATACAAAGTTGAGGCATCTGTTCTGCGGTATTAGTTGCAATACAATGTCAACATGGAGAAGAAAATATTTAACTATATATTAAGAAGATGAGATGACATGTTAGTATAACGAACTCTGAGTGATATTTGTTTAAACAGTAGTATCCTATCCATTACTCAATACCCATACTTTTTTTTAAGCCCTCATTACATCAAAGGAACCTCAAGAGGATTCATCCTAGGACATAGGAACATTACACACCTTCATGAGCTTTCTCAGCTGTATCCAAAACTGCACCAGTTTCTGCACATAACCATTGCAACGTTGATCCACTTGTTACGGCCAGAACTTTTCCATCTGGAGAGATGCCCATGTGATCATACTGGCAGACAGAACCTTTTGAATCATGCAGTGGAATTGCCAAAACTCTCAAGGTTTTCGGGTCTTCATCAAGGTGATACCTTACTACAAAAGTAACAGAAAAATTATCAACTCTTGAGAAAAGAGTAGAGAAGCATTATATTTGGAAAAGGAACAGTACAAAATAAGCACAAAGACTTTGTGTACGGCAGTGTCTGCCAAACATTTATATTCATCAGGAGACATGTACATATACACAACTGCAAATTCATAGTGTTACTGTGTTAATGATCAAATGACACATCATCTAACTGATAAGAAACATTAGGGTAATAACTGAGCAGTAACATGACTTAAAAAAGGACTTTATAATCAGGCAATTGACAACTTTGGCCACTACATCAATAGCCTAAAAAATGGTTGTTTCTACTAGAATATTTCACTAACTGATAAATATTTTTTTAGAGAAGGATCTGTTTACCTTGGTGAAGAAAGGCCACTATGAAAACTATTCATGTCTTATCCTTTGAGCAAATCGAGCATTCTAGAAGTAGATGAGAAAGTATTGGATATATATCTAAAAGTACAAAATAAGCTGCTATGGACTTATCATGACTTCCAGTAATCAGGGTTAAAACTGTTAGATATCATGAATTCAAAATCAACAGGCACTTTAAAGGCAAGGACACGGAGGTTAGTAGATATATAGCATACCGTTGATATTCCATACTCGAATTGTACCATCTTTCGACGCAGTAATGATCTTCTCAGAATCCGGAGCGAAACACAAGCAAGTAACAGCACTCTGAATAAAAGGAACTCGTCAGTCTCCGTCCTTGCAAATAGTTTGAAACCTGCTAAAATAATGTACACAGGTAGGAATTTGACCTTGTGACCCTTGAGTTGCATAACTCTGTTAACCTCCTTCACTGAACTATCCTTCGAATAAACAATCTCCCAGACCTAAAGAACATGTAAATATCACCATAACAGAGAATGCAGTTAATGAGCAAAACAGTGAGCGTTTCTGCAGTGCAAAAATTCTTGGTAGTCTGTCTAATTTAGTTCTCAACAACCCTGCAATAAACATCAGACCAAACCCTTCAATTGGAAACCAATCTCAATGCATTGACAATCAACAAAAAAAAAGGAAAAAAGCAACTCAAACAAAAGTGTCTCGTATCCTGGATGCTTCAACAGAAAATTCCACCAATTCAGTATGATTAAAATTTATAAGGGCATCGCATGAGCTGGTCAGAAAGAATGCAAGGACTAACATTAGTTGCCTGGCTGAGGTCCACTATGAATTCCCATGACAAACTTTATTACAAATGAACACTGATTTGTAAAGACAGAAGTCTGGGGAGAAAGAGTTGCCAAGATAAATTGCTCTTTCAAGATATATTCCAAAAAAAAGGTTCATTCCATAAGAAACCCAGCAACACAACCAACCTTGACATCGGCAGTGAAAGCTGCAGCAGCTATGAAGCGGCCATTTGGGGATATGTCAGCCATATTGTTTTTTAACTGATTGGTGTCAACTGTTCCCAACTCCTTTCCACTCTTCCCATGCCAAACTTTGATATCAGTTGCTGCGAATAGTTTAAAATATTAATCATGCTACAAAATAAACCTTCTGAATTGGAATGAAGTCTTACAAATTATCTTGTGATACAACTGCATCAGGAAATTTCATACACAACTGGTAGGGAAGATGAAAAACCAGAGGGGCACCTACCTAGTGCACATGTGCTGCATAACAAACAAATGCATGTTCCCTCGAGTTAAATAGTTTTTAAAACTGGACCACACCAGCGATTCAACCAGGAAAAACCGGAACCGGCACCTGGTCTGGTCTGGTTTGCTTTTAGAGTTTGGAGGGAAAAACAGGGAGAAAACAAAAAAAATCCAACAGTACACTCAGTATTAGAACTCAGCACCTCAACCCACGCATCACACGCATGCAGAAGGCCCAATAGCAACTGGGCTATCGATCTTTATAATGGTAGGTATTGCAAGCAAGTAATATATTAGGTCCTTTTCACTTTAGAGCATATAAATACAAAACCACTTAAAATTGATGTGGAAACAAATTAAATATAATATACTTGAACAGCAGTTGGACGGTTGAGCCGGATCACTGAATGGTTAATTTTCCCTCTCAGTCCCAAGAAAAATTCCTCCCCACAACCTTGATGGGGCAGGTCATGATGCACCCGTTTGTCAGCACTTAACAATGAAGACTGTATATTATTCCCATATATAAATGAAACATGGTGCAGCATTTCTGATTGAAGTTTACTAGTTTACTAAATATTCTACAGTACTGTGGCAATAGATCACTACACTAAATTATGGATCATGATGAAATATTGAATGCTGAAATTAAAATTAAAATCCAGAATGTATTAAAAAAAAGGAGTTTGAACACATGCTTAATGACACGGTTATTGCAAATGTTAGAAGACCGTTACATCTTCAAAATGAACAAATCTTAAAAGATACCAAATTAAGCAATCCTGATTCCTGAGTAACTTGTTTAAAGGAAACAATCCTAAGGAAGTACAGAACCCATACCTTCAGAGCAAGAAATCATTATTGTGCTCCCATCACCAGTCCCATGAGTTGCACGAGCTGCTGCAAGGTTCAGCACCGATTCCTTGCCATGAATTTTGTGGTGATCCCACTTGATGTCAGGAGGAGAAAGCTTGCCCTGCTGTTTGTTTCCCCCAGTTGGAGGAGCACTGACATCCGCATACATATACAGAGATGAGCCTAAAAGTGCCTGTGCTGCCACAACAACAGATGATGCCCCTTCTGAGAAAGCGATGGCAGTAGGATGTGCCCCAGCAGGCAAGTTTATCCTCAGAATCCTGAGAAAACCTCAGAGCATTATAATTTTGTAGCTGAAATAAAGGATAACTCGCACAGAATGAAATAGCTTACTTAAAGCTCTTGCTTGAGGCATCATCGATCCTGAATACTCTCACAGCTCCATCCGCGCATACTACAACAAGAAGCAGCAAAGATATAGATATCACAATTCGGAGAAGCAATTGTGATCGGGGTTTGATCATGCTCGTAAACTGGATGAGTGATGCCAAGGTAGAAATCTTATAGTTCATCACTAATTCCATACAAGCCGGCCAAATAAAATGCACAGAAAATTTAAAAGAAGTTATGGCGTGAAACAAGATAGATCTTGACCAAATGTGGGACTAGAAATTGTAGTAAGGATAGATAAGCTCACCGGTGGCTAGGTTGCAGGCGTCACTGGAGAAGTCAAGTGCAGTGACGCAGTCAGTATGCCCCCTGAGGGTGTTGACGTCGAGGTGGTGGTGCTTCTTTGCAGCATCCTAGAAGAAAATATAGTTGAGATCATTCATTGAATCATTTTTATATGTACATGGAATAATAATGTCTATAAGAAGCAATTCATTAGGAACATTATGTATCATGTTTTTATGCTATGTTCAGAATCGAATCGATAAGAACAGTAGCTTGGGGTCAACACTGTTCGCAATCAGACACCATGGATCACAGGAACTAGCTAGGACCGGATCATACTGTATCTGTGAGTGTGACCGAGAGGGGAGGGACGGATCACCTTGTCGGCGGCATGGTGGTGGGGGCGTAGGTGGGCGGGCTTCTTGGATGGGCGGAATTGCTTGGGCTGGTCCGGAGCGGCGGCGGTGGCGGAGGGGGGGACGTGGGCGATGTCGGCGCGCTTGCGGCGGAGGTAGCCGGCGAGGAAGACGAGGGCGATGGCGCCGCCGAGGAGGGCGGAGAGGAGGGGCACGGAGAGCGCGGACACGACTTGCGCCGCCATCTCTTCTTCTTCTTCTTGGTTGCTGCTCGGCGTGTGTGTGTGCGAGGAAGGATTCCTTCTTCCTCGCTTGTCTTCTCGGCGACAATTTGGTGGCGTGTTGGGCCGCATTGCGCTCAGGGCCCAAAAGAAGCTAACTTTCCATCGGCAAATAGCACAGCTCCATCCGATGAACTCTATCGATCTCTTGGATCGGCGATGAGGTTCCAGGAGGCGCCAGGAAATCACAGCCGTCCCATCCAGGTCAAAGTCCTGGTCGATGACGACGTAGGCCGTACGGCACCGCGTTCTCCCTATAAAAGCCCTCCACCACGACGCATCACGACTCACAAACAGCCGCCGCCGCCGCCGCCGCCGCCGACGAGGAGATGGGACGCGTGATCAGAGCTCAGCGCAAGGGCGCCGTCGGGTCCGTGTTCAAGTCGCACACCCACCACCGCAAGGGACCGGCGCGCTTCCGGGCCCTGGACTTCGGCGAGCGCCACGGGTACCTCAAGGGCGTGGTCACCGACATCGTGCACGACCCCGGCCGCGGCGCGCCGCTCGCCCGCGTGTCCTTCCGCCACCCCGTCCGCTACAAGCACCAGAAGGAGCTCTTCGTCGCCGCCGAGGGCATGTACACGGGCCAGCTCCTCTACTGCGGCACCCGCGCCAACCTCTCCATCGGCAACGTCCTCCCGCTCGCCTCCCTCCCCGAGGGCACCATCGTCTGCAACGTCGAGCAGCATGTCGGCGACCGCGGCGCCCTCGCGCGCTGCTCCGGGGACTACGCCATCGTCATCAGCCACAACACCGACAACGGCACCACCAGGCCAGTACATACACATGCATGCATGCATGCATGCTTAATATATCATCCTCTTTTGATTCTCGATTAATTTCTACCTAGAGCCATGCACGTCGATCGACGTCGACGACTTTAATTTTCTTTGAGATTTCAGATTGATCTTGCATGCATGTCAGCTGGGTTTAGATCGATCGAACAACTGTTCAGATTGATCTGACGTTGTATATATCTGCTTAATTCAGGATCAAGCTCCCCTCGGGCGCGAAGAAGATCGTGCAGTCCGGCTGCCGAGCCATGGTCGGGCAGGTCGCCGGCGGGGGCAGGACCGAGAAGCCGCTGCTCAAGGCCGGCAACGCGTACCACAAGTACCGCGTGAAGAGGAACTGCTGGCCGAGGGTGCGCGGCGTCGCCATGAACCCCGTCGACCATCCCCACGGAGGAGGCAACCACCAGCACATCGGCCACGCCTCCACCGTTCGCCGCGACGCTCCTCCTGGCCAGAAGACTGGCCAGATCGGCGCACGGAGGACCGGCAGGCTCAGGGGACAAGCTGCCGTCAACGCATCCAAGGCTAGCAAGATCGCTTAGTCAATTAGTTGAAGAGATTGATCGTCTTTATCGTGCGTGGATCATATATATGCTGCGTTACTATTACTGCTTTACTTCATATTAGAGATCGTCGTCGAACAGTTTATTAATCAGGTTTCCATTAAGGAAGTGGTTTTGTTTAGGGATTTCGTGGAGTTATGGACAATTTGCTATTTTACTTAGTTCGGACAAGTTCTTTGGCCATGCATGCGTTCGCTTGAGAAGTTAATTTTGTTGTGTTTTTGTCTGGCGACCCGTGTTTCGTCGTGCCAAGTAGTGAATGCAAGCGGATGCGCGTGTCCACGACGAGCCGCAACAAAACTTCTAGCTCTCATGTGGCTTTGCGGGCAAACGCCAAATCTTTTGCGGCCTCTGTTTTATTGTACAGTTGACATATGAAAACGTGGTTATCCATCGTTATCAACCAAATCGATCGCTGCGTTCAATCTAACATAAACTTTCCTTGTTGCAACGGTCATTTACCTTGTGTCTGTTGGTCCAGTTGCCCAATCCATCGGAGTAACTTGTTTTAAAACTGTCACGGTAGAGAAGCTAGCCCATGAATGTAAACGGGAATATTACGACGTTACGTACAGTCGTCTGTTGATCGATCTGTATTCCCCACAGCATCGTTTGCAGGTGCCTTATATTAAGATGGCACACGACGAACTGTCCAAAGTGCGACTGACCAGGCGCACGGACATGTTTGCGCCTGGACACGCAGCTGCGGAGGCGCACGCCGTGCGCCGTCGAGAAGAACATGCCGCCGGGATGCGTCCCGGCCAGAGACGTGTACTCGACATTCAACGCAGTCTTTTTCTTATGAGTTACAATAAACCTTTGACTGATAATCTAGCCTTTTAGATCGATCCATCAATTTACAATCCTAGTGTCCCGTGTTGGCGTGTCTAGCATTAGACTCGATCGAACTCGTGTTCTTTGGATTGCTTGCTGCCGTACGACGGACAATTTTTGTTTGCAGCGAGTTCTACTGCTTGCCGTCACCCACCAATCGCAACATATGTCCCTGGCAACCGAGTCGTGGAAGGGTCATGACGCACGAGCTAGCCATCGAGATGGAGAGAGTCTGAGAGGAGAAGGCAGGGAGAAAGGAAACCTATTCACGTGCGATGGATTCAGCGGTGCCAGGAGGTACCAAGTGTAATCAACCGTTAGATTCGGATGCTTTGGACGGTTCTAGTACTTCTGAGGCCATGTACAATGCATGATGCTTATAGCCCGGTGCTTAAAGAGATAGAGTAGCGTGGCGTCTCAAAAAAATATGTGACTTACAATGCAGAGCGCTTCATATAGGTGCTTAAGTTGCTTTAATATTCGTGTAGCACCTACTCTAACACCTGTTGTCTCCAATGCAGCGCTTCATATGAGTACTATTTGGTGCTTTTTGGAGTACTATTTGTTAGGCACCGGTTGAAGCACCTGTCACCTATGTCACCCTAAACACCAGCCTAGCACCGGGTGCTAAACTTTGCTTCCGTTGCCCTTCCTAAGCACCTGTCTAAGCACCCCTCATAAAAAAACCAGGTTTTTTTCCTGAGGCACATGTCTAAGCACCTGTATTGTACATGGTCTCAAGGATGGTACAATTCCTACAATCACCTGAAAATGCAACATCGAGCTACTTGTTAGGTTGTTAAGTTGTTAGCCTTCCCTTTTTCTTTTGTCGCGCTAGCCTGTTAGCCTCTGCCCGAGTCTTTCTGCATGCTACTGTTTATGCGCATGCACACATTGCATTGTAATTACCCGAGTTCCGATGCAATAGAACTAAGATCGGCCCAAATTTAGAGACTAAATGTTATTATTGTCAGGATTCTGGCCACGAGGAGAGAAATTGCAAGAAGTACCTAACTAGTCTGAAGAAGAGTGGTGGCAGTAAGACTTCCTCTCACGATACACTTGTTGTTAATGTTATAGATATGTTTCTTGCTGATTCTCCCATTAACTTTTGGGTATTTTATATCAGATTGATTGTTCATATTTGCTGCTCGATGCAGGGGCTAGTGAGGAGTAGCCGTCTCCTCTACCCAAACAAACATCAAACATCTCTAAAAATACAAATCCACTCCTATGTTGAAGTCCACTCGAGGGACTAGAACATAAAATATGTTCTCAAAATGTTTTGCACAAATCTTAAAACACTTGAACGGTAAAGATAACAAGATAACAAGAGGAACCCAACCTTTGAGTAGAAAAATTGAATTGTTTGTTTCCGTACGAACTTGGTGCAAGTTTCCAAAAGAAATCTTGCATTCTAAATACGGTGGCCGGTTTCAGAAAGCTACGTGCCTACCATGTTTTTACTCGCAGCTGGGTGCACAGCTAGGCAAGCGAAGCAACGCAAAGCAGAAGCAGCAGCATCATGTCGTCCTGGGTGGGGCACTCCAACAGGGGGCGCTCCAGCTGGAAGCATAGCTGGACGGCTCGGGCGCTCTCCTCGGCCTCGCTCCCGCCTGCCCGCCTGGTCGCCTTCTCCGCCATCATCGTCTTCTTCCTCTCCGTCTCCTTCTACGTCGACTACAGGGCCATCGAGAGCCGCGCCGAGATCGGCGCCCGCGTCTTCGCCGCGCCGCTCGCCGTCATGGCCGCCTTCCTCCTCTTCACCGCGCTAAGCTAGCGCCGCAGGCACTGGACGCTCAGGCGCCGGGCGCCGGCTGCTGTGCACGCTCAGCGCCAGCCTGCCCAAGGGGCCTCACCGTGGAGCGTGGCGGTGGCGGTGGCAGTGGCGGTGCTACTCATGATGGTGTCGTTTCAGTCCTCTGTCCACTCCATGTGGTTCAGGCCACTCTGGGGCTCAGACTACTAGCTATTCCTAGAGATGTTCATGCACATCATCTTGGATCTCTCGGCCAGCTTGACTTATGCGATGGACTACGTTCTTGAGACGTGTATGCTTGCGATGTCTCCTCCAGTTTTGCTTCGTATTTGATCATGTAATGTGATGGTATTAATAGGATGTTATATATACTAGCAAACAGTTCGTGCAATGCATGCAGATACTGTAGATGGTACTGTTCACAGAGTACTGTTGATGGTATTGTTTACGGGTACTGTTCACAGGTACTATTCATGCGAATCCCTCTAATCTCAGCCATCGGATTTATGGGATCAATAGCTCAGATTGCTTGTCAGGTCTAGTTCAAATTTGGTACACTATATAGTAGTATAGATATAGATATAGATGTGTATATATTTGGTATAACTATAATTATTTTGGGTCTGTCTGAGAGACGTTTTGAGCTAAACTTTCCGTATGGTTGGTTTTTGCGAGCTAGCTAGCGCTGGAATTGTCCTAAACTCGTGACACTTTTTTCTTAGGTGTGGTGAGCCCATCCATGTCTACATGAAACTCTGTGAAAGATTGTACATGGTAAATTAAGTAAGAACATTGTAGATCTGGAGTATGTGGTAAATGAAGCAAGTCAGCAATTATTATGGGTATTCGTACGTTGTTACAGAACAATAAAATAATATATAAAGACATTAAGTGAAGGGTTTTTCTGTTTCACAAATGGTGCATCAAGTACAACATATGTTCAGTTTCCTACCGTGTCACAACAAATGCTCTTTCTCTTCTTTCCTCCTAGGCAACCAACATGCATCTCTCTGGCTTTCTTCGGCCCTGTTTGTTTGGGCTTTTTCTGGCTTCTGTGCTTTGGCTTCGAAGCCAGAAAAGCACCTATTTAGGTGCTTTTGGCTTTTGGCTTCGAAAAGCCTGAAACAACTTTAAAAGTTATTTCAGGCTTTTTGAAGCCAAAAGCCAAAAGCAGGTAAATAGGTGCATTTCTGGCTTCGAAGCCAAAGTCCAGAAGTCAGAAAAAGCCCAAACAAACAGGGCCTTCCTCTCTGATGCATGTCTCCTTCACCCCTAACCCGCAAGAATACAAGGTGTTGTCTTTCACCTCTATTTCTCCTCTCAGTCTGCCCCTTGGTCTACCTACAGCTCCACCATCACTGCAACGTCACTCCACTCTGTTGTCATCCCGCGTCGCTCTGTCGTCACATGACGACTTCTCCAACTTCAATGAATTTCCGCCGACTTGCCTCTAGCGATAGATGATGGCACCTTAAGCACCTCATTTTAATATGGACAGTGAAAGGAGACATGCGGGTGTGGCAGCATTCATTCCCCACATTTGTGTTGGGCTTTCCTCTCCTCCCATGCTGTGAAAAAAATTTAGATGCTGTTCCTTGTAGGGAGTTGTTGGTATCTTCCGAATATTTATATTTTACTCACTATACTTCGTAGCAGCCTCGAATGACAATCTAAAACACATATAGGTAGCTAGAATTCATATAACAATATTAATTTAAAGTAAAGAAAAAGCGATTTACACATGTGGTGCAACACCCTTGTCATAGATGTCTTTTTTAGATAATAGCGTCATAGATGTCTGACCTCCCATCAATTTGTTCACATCCCCATCTGCTTGTACAACTGACCTGCTTGCGCTTATCAAGTAGGTTGGCCATTGTACCACAGCTTAAATATAGTTGCATGACCTATACTTGATCAACAAATCAGTTTAGGCTCGTGGATCTAGACACTGAAGATTGCTTGATTCATGGGTGTAAGTGTTCACAGATTGATAGCCCAATAGTTCAAGCGTGTCTGGCTAACAGGAACGATTACGCTTCTTTCCAGCCTGCAATTATTGCAATAGTCAATCCCTTAAACCACACTCAATTTCTAAGAATCATAAGCAGAAAATCGGTGGTCTGTAAATAAGAAAGTCTTTTAGTAGCGCATATGTTCACAAATGGCAGTAATATGACCCTTGCTCCAAATTTGATAATACGTAAATTATTACCACTCACTCATGCGAGAAACCCAGCATCCAAAACAATACGCTCCTTGCTCTGGACCTATCACAAAACATCATTTCTATATGCATATACCCCACATAACAGACAATTCCAATAGATAAACATGATTTTATTTTTCCATTCCAGATTTGCCAATTAATACTCATTAACTGATATAAGACTTTCGTCACAATAAATCACCATCCTCCAATTAGAGTGCTATGATGGCAGAATATGTTACCTCATCAGCTCTTAGAAATCACAGATATAACACATCTATAATCGATAAGGCAAACGGAAACCACCAAATCACATTCAATGCATGTCGTTTGTAAAATAAATTGGTTGAACCCTCTCAGAAACATGTAATTGTAAGAGCATTGCAGTGGCTATAGGCAAGCATAAGAAGTGCACAGAGTTCATTAATGTAACCACACAACAGTGTACCTTTAAACTGCACTAAATGCTTAAACAACTAATATGTTTCATGCAAACATGCCATTTAGGCATGTCTTTATCCAAGAAGGCAACTCTTATTTCTTAGGCTATCTTTCAGTATTGAGAAATGCACATTGGCTAATATGTCATCTTAACTTTGTTTCTATCACTGCCACCATGAAACGAATGCTGTCAATAAAATACTGGAGGGTTGTTGGACTTTGTAAGGGCATGGAGCTCATTTTGAACATTTAAAAGGGTAAATAAAGTTTTGCCCCATAAAACAAACTAACAGTAAGTTTAACTCTTCCAACCTGATTTCCATGAAAGAGGAAATTTTGTCATGGAAGCGATTTACTCACTACCTCTAGTGTGCATGCAATGGAGATATGCATGCTATAGGTTGGCTTTACCTCTGGGATATGGGTTATACATGCCCCATGCTGGTTGAAACTAATTACAAAACAAACTAAATGGACAGGGTGAAAACCACCTTGGCATCTAGTAATCATGATAGGTGTATGCTTGTAGTGTTGTGCCATTAAGACAAATGAGCTAGCTTGATTGGAACTGCTTTGATTCCATCCATCATAATATATGATCCATAACTTTAACAGTAAATATTTCCTTTGTTTTCTCATGATATCACTGGCCAAGTGAATATAAAAGAAATGCATATGGACAGACCTTGATATTGGTTGTATGAGCAGTTTTTTGTGAGCCAACCCTGTTTCCAGAAGTTTTGGTTTCCACCTGTTGCCACTTGCAATTGACCTACGCAAAGTATATCAAGGCGTAATTAGGCAAGGAATTGGACCATTCTTGGCCAAATAGAAACAAAACAATGATGATTCACAATGGGATCCATCTAAGATCTCACAATACTATTCACACAAGGTTAAAACCAAACACTATATCACGACAACTAAGTAACACATGAAATAGATCTGATGGGAGCTTTAACCAACCTGAAAAAAGACCATGCCTTAATTTTACCTAGTCTGCAAGAAACTAGTATTACCAAACGAGCTAAGCCATGGAGACGTCTCAGCATTAATCACTCATGCTAACCCTCGCCACATATTCCCTAGCAGTGCCCTTGCCTAGCCAGCTACAAACCGTACCTACGCCACTATGCAATTCATCCTTGCATTGACACACGTTCCCTGGCTACGCCTTTGCCTCACCACCCATGAAACGTGCACATGACACCATGCCACTTCAACCCAGCATTTTGTCAAACATGTGTAAGGCATGGAGTAGGGAGGGGGGGTTAGATGGGCATGACCCGTCGTCCTCCATCCGCAGCGGGAGGAGAGGGCTATTGATGTCCTAGAACATAACACGGGCAGCCAAGTACTCTTGTCGATGAACATCACCCGCGAGGGCACTGTGACAACGGTTGCAGTGAAGCCATGAATTTGGAGGAGGTGGGAGGGAATGGAACCCAATAGCTACAACACACGGTGGGATGAGGCAACCATGGTGATGTGTCGGCGGCGGTGTATCTTCTTTTATTCCTCTCTCGACTGCATAAATATAAAATTTGCAAAGATGAGGCAAAAATCATAGCATATGATCGGGCTTCCATCCCATGCACATTTCTTAGTGAAGACATGCCAATTTTTCATAGCTACAAGTCAGATGATAAACCATATTAGAGACAAAAAAATAAAATAAAAGGGACATCTCATTAATTAGCACACATGGAGCTTTAGGTCAAAGTTCATACACACAATAAGCATGATGACAAAGATGAGACGTTTACCTTCTAAATGGAATCTAAATTGTAAATAACGATCCATAAACTATTGCAATATGAAGGATCCTGCAAACAATCTCAGGCTATAATCTGAATTGACTAAGCATCTAATGTTAGATCACATGCTAAAATCATCAAATTTGCCAATTGAATGCACAAATCTTACTATGCAAAAAAGGACCTTGGGGTGTGATAATTTAAAAATATTTATTTTGAAATAAAACTATAATTAGATAGTAATCTTGTGGAAACACAAGCTTTGGAACGAGTCTTGCCTTCAACGATATGCTCACATCAAACCAGCCAATGGAAAAAGAGTACTACAAGTGAGCACATCGTCTATCGAGAAATCAGAAAGCCATGGGATGAGGCATAATATGCAGGAGAGCAACAGTCTTCCTCCTTTACATATAGAGACCCGTTTCTAATCTAAAAAATTAATATTTATGAAACAATGCCGTGCAGACGTGTAGTTGAAACAACTCCAACAATATTCCAGCATTGTTCTGCTTATTTTTATAAAATAGGAAATGTCATTTGGAATGACCAATAAGTTAACTTTGTTGCAAGCTTAACTCGTCATCTGCAAGCTAAGTAGTGCCAAGTTTAAATGATGCTACAGGAGAAGTGAGGGGACTGTACGTCTATACCAGCTGGGTCTTGATGCGATCCTCTGTATCATCAACATAGTCCTCCAGCTAACTAATAGTACATCCCTCCATTAGTCGAGATAGGAAGAAGTATTTAACACAAACAAGTTAATTTGTTCCATGAGAACAGAAAACTCGATATAGTATGGTGTGTCACCTGTGAATCGAGGAAGGAGGAAGCAACTTGCTGATGTACAACCACATGGCCTGCTCAGCGGAGCTATCGGCGTCGGCGTCATGGTCGCAGGATGAGCACCTCGTCGGCGGTGATTCACCTCGAGGTAGTGGGCAACGATACGCTGGCGACCGAGTATGGTGGGGCGAGAGATGGGAAGCAGGTTGAGGATGCAAAGGGGTCCCGTGCTGGCATTTAAGGAATAGTAAACATAAAGTCTAATGTGCATCTATAGTTCTCACTAGTTATACTAGTTTCTCGTCATCTGATCGAAGATTTAGTACTTAGGTGCATAACTGCCTCTATTCTCTGTATTATTATTATTGTGCTAATAGTTACCTTTATCGAAATATTATTGTCTCTAACACTATGTTAACATAAATGATGTTTTTTGAGATAGTTAGGGATGCATCTTTAAAATTAATATCGTACAATTGTTGTCAAGTAGACTAAATAAAATCCCTAACCATATCCACGACATCCAAGTTTTCTCGGGATAAAACAATCGCTAAAGTAGTTATAACTACCGCAAAACTCGATGTCCATATAGAAAGATGTAATTTGCCCTCACTCATTCATAATGGTCTATCCTTACATCATGTACTGAAAGGACATATTTACTGACACCCTCTACTTTTAAAACCGAATACCTATTAACCTTGAGTCTAGTCATCTTGATGGTTTTGCCGTGGTGGAGCTGACTTGTGGTTGTGGTCATACCGAATGATGCTCTCTGTCTTCTCTCAGTACCACATGTGATACACAGGTAAGCCTCTTTTTTGATGTAGTGAGGTCTTGGTGCGTAGGCGATGTAGGGAGTTGTAGCTCTCAATAACTGCCTCAGGAGGCTATTTCAATTTGGTTATCACAGAAGAGGGAGTAAAATAAACTGCTTTAAACTGCATGTATGTAGCTGGACGACTTTAAAGTACATGAGTAATCTAGACATTTTGATATAAAACATACACTGTTTTTTTATAAGTTTAGTAGCCTGACTCATGTGAAGTTAATAGAACATAATCATGTAACCAAGAGGAAATAATAGCGAAGATTTTTTTTATGACAAAACTCGAGTTCTAAAATTCAAATATAATGAAAATAGAGCAACAAAAGAAGAGAGAAAAAACATGTATAACAAAAATTTAAGTCCCACAAAAAGAAGAAGAGCAGAGTACTCAGGTTTCATCTTCACCGTTCATTTTTTGAACCGAACGATCTAGACACTTGGAAACGGCAGCATCTCATAAATCTGTCTGTTTTGGAACGGAGGTTCCCGTTAGAGAGGGATCTAATTGCAAATACAAAAAAAGGTAGGGATCGGTATGCATGTGGCGCCTAAGATCGCGTACTTCGGCAGCAACCTATCACCGGAACCCTCTCGCCCTCCCTCTTAAACCCCCAAAATCGAAAATAAAAATCCCCCCTTTCTCCCTCCTCGCCGCCGCCGTTGCCACGGCCGCCGCTCCTAGGGTTCCGGCGCCGTCAGACCTTCCCCACTGCCGCAGTCCCCACCGCTTCCAGGAACTCTGACGCGTTCGCTCCACCAGCCGCTGCCATGGCGGACAAACTGAGGGATCTGAGCCAGCCCATAGACGTCCCGGTGCTCGACGCCACCGTCACCGCCTTCTACGGCACCGGATCTAAGGAGGAGGTAATCTATCTCGCCGCCCACTCGCGGATTCATCTTGCTCCCCTCACGCGTGCTTCCTTGGTCGCCCGCGGCGGAGAGCTGACCAGACTTAGGGTTTACGCGGTTCGCTCAAGCTTCCGAGCGATGTGTCAAATGCTAATGCTAGTGCTATTTCAGTTGCTAAAGTAGGATGCCTTCGGTGCTTAGGGTTCGGGGCTCAACAGCAGTGATAAGGTTTATGCTGTGTGCAGTAGGGTTTGTTAGTGGCGTAGTTGCCATTATCTGTGAAAAGGGGCGAATTTGGTTCTCGCCTTCACGCCATGTGCTGCTGCTGCTGTAGGGGTGTTTGGCGCCGCATGTTTGTTCAGTATCTTATTTCAAAGTTGTTCTAATCTAAAGAAAGGATCGTATGTTAGTGTAAATGATCTGATTATGCAACAGTTGTGAACTTATTTTTTGGTGTTATGTTTCATCCCTCATGGTACTGCTGTGGTTCATGTCTGTTTCTAGCTTTGTTGATTTGACAATGCCGCACATGTATTTAAAAAAACTGTATTCACTGTTTTTTGTTTCAGAGGAATGCTGCTGATCAGATATTGCGGGATCTACAGAATAACCCTGACATGTGGCTGCAAGTAGTCCACATTCTGCAGAATTCGCAGAACTTGAACACCAAGTTCTTTGCCCTACAAGTAAGTTACTGTATCTGAGTGACTTATTTCGAAATGTGAGGGTAATTTGCAACTGGAGGGAGGCTGATGCTGTGGTTGCAATTGGTTTGATGATTAAGATTATATGAAGTATAATTTTCAATTCAGTACTCCATACACTTCATTATGAACATTAAATTATATACTTTATGTGGTTAATGGTTATATTAGGAAACGGCTCTGCTAATATTTTCTTTTGGAACTCATAGCCAACTTTGAACAATCAAACCGTTCAGTAGCATTGAGGGTTTGACATATTTAAGCATACAATATGCTATCTGAAAAATCTCAAGGTTTAGGCAAGATGGTAGTCTAATAGGATTCTGCTTTGGCATTGTGGTACAAGTGCGATTTCCTATCTGTGGTTTTATATGAAATTAAAAATTAGTTGTGAATCACCACCAGTTGTTGTGAATCTCACTCTATGAACAGGATACGGTAGAGAGGTTTTCTTTTACAAGACAAATGATAGTTTATATACTTTGTCTCATTATTGTTCAGTTAGAATGATCTCAACATAGCCGTCTCATCTGCCAGCATAGAAAAATAACATAGGTTGTAATGTGATTTCTGCTCTTGTTTTCCTTCTGCCCGTTTTGGTCCTATTTTAAACCTGGCCAAATTAGTCCCACTTTCAATGTTTGCTCAGTTTGTTCCATCTTTTTTATGAACCTAAATAACATGTGTGATGATGATTCATGTAGCAGTAATGGCGGTGGGAGTGGAGCACTGAGTTGAGAATAGAACGATTTAACCCTTTCTTACGTAGAGGGTCTGACATGAGCCAGGGAAAAATGTTGATGGTCCAAAACATATATATTGTTCTTGTCATACTGATGTGGATTATCTATTGTTCTATTTCCGTACAAAATCTGAGCATGTCATGGACAAGATAACCAGAAACAATAGAGCTTTGTGACGCTGTTAATATTGACAAATGCACGTTATTGATTTTAGCATCACCTTTTAAGTGGTGATGTAGGTCAGTGGCCTTGACATGCAGAGTGGGTAGTCTACCTTGAACACTTAACAGGAATATGTGTGGTTATAGTGGCTGCTATTAGAACAGTTAACAGTATGTTGTCTGAAACTTTAGAGAAACACAGGGAGACTTCAAAATGATTGTCATATGATCCTGATTTACGTTACATTTGCTATTTTTCAGTTGAAATTATTGGATACCTATGCAGTGCTTGTGTAGGTGCATGCGCATGCATGCTACATATGTACTGTGTGTTTTACTTTTGTCATGTGCTGAATTTTGATATTTTAGGTACTTGAAAGTGTTATCAAGTACAGGTGGAATGCATTGCCGACTGAACAACGTGATGGCATTAAGAATTACATATCTGATGTTATTGTTCAGGCAAGGATTAACTTCCATGTTAACTATGGAAAATCTTTTGTCTTCTGCTGATGATAAATCTGATTCATATATGCTCTTCTTGTCGTGCTCTTTCGGCACTCTACCAGCTCTCCAGCAATGAGGTTTCCTTTCGACAAGAGAAGCTTTATGTTAATAAACTCAACATTATATTGGTGCAGGTAAGCTGTACTGTCTCGTGCTGTTTAACCCAGTTTGTTGATCTTCTGGATATATATGCATTTGGCAATCTACTTTCTTATGTTCTGAATTGTTGCAATATTTTAGGTTCTGAAGCACGAGTGGCCAGCCAGGTGGTCATCCTTCATTCCTGACCTTGTTGCAGCAGCAAAGAGTAGTGAAACGATCTGTGAAAATTGCATGGCAATATTAAAGGCAAGTTGTGTTTCTACTGTATCTGTTTAATGAACATATTGGAACAACTATTAACTATGCAATCATTTACAGCTTTTAAGTGAAGAAATTTTTGATTTTTCAAGAGGTGAAATGACACAACAAAAGATCAAAGAACTCAAGTCTTCACTTAACAGGTTGGATTTTGTTGCTATCTTCTATCTTTTTCGGCTGCCGGACAGCTTCTACTTGATAGAGTAGACTCAATTACTTTGCATATCCTATACTTTAGTGTGACTACTTCTATTCTTAGTTGTTCTAACATAATTTTCTTTGTTGTCAAACAGTGAATTTCGTCTCATCCATGAGCTATGTTTGTATGTCCTATCTGCAACACAAAGTTCTGAGCTCATCCGTGCTACATTGGCTACGCTTCATGCTTTCTTATCATGGATACCTGTAGGGTTCATCTTTGAGTCACCATTGGTAATATAGCTAATTTCTAAGTTCTTCCAGAAAAATGTTACATCAACAATATCTATTTGAAAAACACATGTCTTATTTTTCCCTTGATGGCTATTAGCTGGAGACACTGTTGAAGTTCTTCCCTATGGCTGCTTATCGGAACCTTACACTCCAGTGCCTAACGGAGGTAAAGAAAACATATTGTTTGCTGTGTTTAATTTTTGTAGGGTTTCCAACATGTCTGCTGGAGCAAATCTGAAGCCATTTTAGCATTAGTTTGATTTGTAGGGCACTCTATCTATTGCTTTACAGGAATGGGGTGAAAGTGTCCCTTACATTGAAAGCTTATTTATTTGCTGGCGCAATACTGTTTTGACTCTTTTCCTGATACGTGGTGGTATCTTACAGGTTGCTGCTCTTCAGTTTGGTGATTTTTATAACATGCAATATGTGAAGATGTATACAATTTTCATGATGCAATTGCAGGTGAATGATGATTTTCAGGAAAATAACTATGTTCCTTTCTTCTTCCTTCTACAATATTTTCGCCTAATCATTTACTTAGTATTTGATCTTTACTCCAATGTTTAGGCTATTCTTCCTCCTGGAACAATCCCTGATGCCTATGCGAATGGTTCCAATGAAGAACAGGTATGGCATCAACATGTTCTAGAAGTGATTGGCTTCTCTCTCTGTGTTAATACCATTTAGTTAGTTTCACTGTGTATGTTCTTTGTATGTTCTCGGTGCAGGCATTCATACAAAATCTAGCCCTCTTCTTCACTGCCTTCTTCAAGGTAAGATCCATCACTTCATGGATATACCCAACTATTTAGTATGAGTTGAATTTTTTCTTAGGAGAGAACAATTTTGGTTCATGAAACATTCTGAGGTGCTGTAACTAGCGAGTAAGGAAACCTACTCTGTTATTCCCATCCATGTTCCCAGCTACAACAAAAATAAATTGTTATGTTACTATATTTTTCTTTTGCACTGTCAAACAGTAGAATTTACAAATAGAGTTATGCTAATGAGTAGTAAAGTGATATACAGAAGAGTAGCAAATCTCCGTATAGTCTGATGCCTTCTTTTTGTGATACATGCAGAATCATATGCGTATACTGGAGATATCTCCAGAAAATAGAGCTGCGTTACTCCTGGGTCTTGAGTACCTCATTGGGATTTCATATGTTGATGACACTGAGGTTTTTAAGGTATGAATTTTGGAACTTGATTCATTATATATAAACAGTTCATGCAAAGTGCATATCTTGTAATGTTGGTCAATTTACAGGTGTGTTTGGATTACTGGAATGTATTTGTCTTAGAGCTATTTGAAGCACACAATCAAATGGAGCCTGCAGCAGCTGTAAGCATGATGGGACTTCAGGTGCTTTTAGTTTGTTTTTTGTTTATCTATGGAGATATTGTCCACATGGTTTTTTAATGTCATTTATACATCCGACTTTGTAACATATGCATTTTTGCCAGAAGGCAATCTCCCCTGCTAGGTTTTAAGTAATTGTGCGTTATTCACATATATGGGCTGCATTTTGTTCTATAGTTGTTTCTTGCTCCGTGAACTTCTTTACTTTTTTTTACTCAAGTTCAGAAATCCTTCTGATCATTACATCTATGCACAATTTGTAGGCTCAGATGATTCCTGGAGTTGTTGATGGTACTGGTGCAGCTGTTCAGCAGAGGAGGCAACTTTACTCGGGTCCACTGTCAAAATTACGGATGTTGATGATTTGTCGGATGGCAAAGCCTGAGGAGGTATTGATTGTGGAAGATGAGAATGGCAATATTGTACGTGAAACAATGAAAGATAATGATGTTCTTGTCCAGTATAAGGTTAGTAACAGAATGCCAATCTATTGTGCTTTATGACCTGCGTAGTTCTTTTTCTGACCAGTTATGATCTGTGTAATCATAGAGCTGATGTGAAGCTCCCTTTATTAATTATGCTAGATCATGAGGGAAACACTTATCTATTTGTCTCATCTTGATCATGAAGACACGGAGCAACAGGTACGTCTTATTCACAGATATTTCGTTATATTTTCAGAAATGTATGTAATAAATATTACACTATAGTAAGCTTGTTCATGGTATGTGGTACCCAGTGCACTAACATGTTGAAATGGCATAAGATCTTCTTTGAGGAAAATGGCGTAAGATCTTCTTTGAGGAAAATGGCATAAGATCTGGCTAAAGCTTGCATGAAATTGATGATAACAAACATGAGTATTTGAGCCTGGAAGTGGCCTATGATGTTTGTAGTTCGTACTTTAGTTATTGAGAAGGCTCATTTTGTGTAGCTGTGGAGCTGTTGCTAATATCTATTTTCTTTATATATTTGTTACCCAACTTGTCTTTTCTGTTTATTGCCCTTGTGAATTAAAACCACAGCTCTCGGATACTTCTTTTGGAATTCCAGATGTTGAAGAAATTAAGTAAGCAATTGAATGGAGAAGACTGGAGTTGGAATAATCTCAATACTCTCTGTTGGGCTATTGGATCAATATCTGGTTCTATGGTGGAGGAGCAGGTTTGTACACTGTTATTATGTTCCTTTGCTTGGCTTTGGTAAATTGCTTTTGGAGGGATCGACATTTTACTAATTTTTATTTTAACTGCCACCTCAGCATTCAATGTGCTGAAAATCCTAAATGGTTCTTTGGATCTGTTGCAGGAGAATAGATTTTTGGTAATGGTTATTCGTGATTTGTTAAATCTGTGTGAAATCACTAAGGGGAAAGACAATAAAGCTGTAATTGCCAGTAACATCATGTAAGCATTTGTTTCAATTCTCTCATGTTCGGAATGACAAAATAATGGTTCTGGCTAATTCGATGATCATATTACTAGGTATGTGGTTGGTCAGTATCCAAGATTTCTCAGGGCTCATTGGAAGTTTTTGAAAACGGTGGTCAACAAGTTATTTGAGTTCATGCATGAGATGCATCCTGGAGTTCAGGTCAGTGATGTATTTGCATGTAGTTTGTTGGGTTGGAACAAGGAAATTGTTTTACTATCCTTGCAGTGCAAGATAGGTTTTAGAGATTAGTTTTGTGATCATCTACCCTTCTCTGAGCATGCAGCTGAGCTAGTTGTTTCTTGTGTTTCTGTTGTATGTTCATCATAAATGTGTTCACTGCCTCTGTTCCGTTGTTTTGCATATTTGGGCTTCCCTCTGCATTTGCACATAGGTTTTAGTGCCTCTTCAAGTCATACATTTGCTACTGTATCTAATTTATGCAGTGCACTGCTGGTTGCAGGATATGGCATGTGATACTTTCCTGAAAATTGTTCAGAAATGCAAACGCAAGTTTGTGACACAACAGGTAGATTCAATTATATTGCCTAATGTCTATAATTCTATACGTAAATGATTACGCTGGTATTCCATTTCTAATTATGTATTATTCGTGTGGTTAACTCAATTTAGACATGCAAAGTCACATTTATGCTATATGATACGCACCAGTCACATGGCCATTTTTCATGTTTTCGTATTGTTATCCAGGTGGGTGAGAATGAACCATTTGTTTCTGAACTGCTGTCCAACCTTGCTACAACAATTCTTGATCTTGAGCCACACCAGATTCATACTTTTTATGAATCGGTATGTTGAATCAATTCAAATTGAGCAAAACATGGTTTCAATAATATGATCTGTTATTGATACTATCATTTGTGCTCACTGTTCAGGTCGGCCACATGATTCAAGCTGAATCTGACAATACGAAGAGGGACGAATACCTCAAGAGATTGATGAGCCTTCCTAATCAGGTTCCATGTTTTGCATTCTATTACGCACTTCCACTTTCTGTCTTGCTTTCTCTTCAGCATGGTTTTGACATTGTTGTCTTATGATTCGGCAGAAATGGGCGGAAATAATTGGGCAGGCGGGCCAAAGCATTGATATCCTAAAGAACCAAGATGTTATCAGATCTGTTCTTAACATCTTACAGGTAATAAATTGGAGGCTTGAGAGCTTCATTTGACTAATATTGCTTTACTACTTGTATAAACTGCAATGATGTCAGCTGTTTAGTGGTTTGAAGATCTTTACTTCATTTATAGAATGCCCTGCAAGATTGTGCTTGGGCACGTAAAGAAATAATATTAGTTAGACGATTAAAACCAGTTGCATGTCATTTCTTAGCAAGGTCGGTCTCCGAAACACTTCTGAATTGTTTCCAGCCGAGGCCAACAAATATTTTCAATGCTTCATCGGTGTCACCTCCAGCTGTCGGGCCAGCAATTCCATTTACTTGCTTTTGGTTGTTCCAGTATGTCTTTGATGATTGGTGTTTTGCTAGTATCATGTGCTTAGAACCTCTGAACGCCACCTTTTGAATTTTAAGTAGGTACCCAAACTTCACATTGAGCACAAAATACTAGCCTGAACTTGCCAAGTGCACCATAAACACACTGCGATCCAATCTTGATGTCGATTGTTTATGAGTGGTACTGGTAACTTGACACCTGAACACAAAATTCAGCTATGTTTGAGTGTTTTTCACATAAGGAAATTATATTGGTTTCATTTGACATTTTCACCAAACAGTATATTTGGACATTATCGATCAGCATTAGTATGGCATACTGTTCTTAGTGTATTGCTAAAGGTGGAAACATGAAGTTTGGTTTTGTGTTTCCTGGCCATCAGGTGCACAATTGCTCCTAGGGTGTGAACATAATGTTATTTGTGATTGTTCCTTTGGTACTAACATAGTGTCTTTTTTATTGCAGACAAACACAAGTGTTGCAACCTCGCTTGGTCCACACTTCTTCCCACAAATTTCACTAATCTTCCTGGATATGCTGACGGTTTACAGGTATATATTTTAGCATCACACACCATGTCTTGTAGTATTACAGTGCTGAGAGCATCTTCCGAAGTTTGAGCTAGGCCTGAAAAGAGCCCTTCTTTGGACTGGCCCTGCCTGCTGTCACGGATAATTTTGGGCTGGGTAGGTCACAATCTTTGGGGGCACGAATCTGGGCCAAAACATTGTGCTGTTTCAGCCTAAGTCGAAATTTGCTCATATGCTAGTCAGAAATGCGTGCTTATTCATTTTGCCTACCTATTTGTTCTCATAATTGCGGGTTTCTTTTTTTGCTTGCAAAGCTAAAAAAATGTTTCACAAGCTAATACAGCCTTCTTTTTGTGTTGTACATTGTTTTAACATCAGAATGTACAGCGAGCTTGTATCAAGCACTATTGCTGAAGGGGGGCCGTATGCTTCAAAGTCCTCATTTGTAAAACTCCTGAGGTATGATGAATCTTTGGTATCTATCCTTTTTCTTTCATTTTGTTGTGTTACTAAATAATATAATATTTGCAACAGATCTATCAAGAGGGAAACATTGAAATTGATTGAGACTTTTGTGGACAAAGCCGAAGATCTACCACACCTTGGGAAGCAGTTTGTTCCTCCAATGATGGATCCTATTCTTGGTGATTATGCTAGAAATGTGCCTGATGCAAGGGAATCTGAAGTTTTGTCCCTATTCGCAACAATTATAAACAAGTATTACCTCGAATTTGATACCCATGTGTTTTCTCTAGCTGGAAACTAAAATGTGTTTTTGAGTGTAGGTTGTAGGAATTTTCGTGTCAGTAATCTGGGTTACATGTTCAGTTATTTGTTGTCAATCCTTTGTTGCTTTTATACATAATTCTAATCATTCAATTTTTGCTGCAGGTACAAAGGTGAAATGCTTGAGGATGTGCCTCGTATATTTGAGGCTGTTTTCCAGTGTACTCTTGAGGTAGGAATACTCTCTCTTAAGTTGCTTTTGTTACTGATCATGTTCAATTACATGTTATTTTACTGTTTATTCTGTCTTGCCAGATGATTACTAAAAACTTCGAAGATTATCCTGAGCATCGCCTTAAATTCTTCTCTTTGCTTCGTGCTATTGGCACCCACTGCTTCCAAGCCTTAATTCAGCTTTCAAGTCAGGTTTGTATGAAATTTTTTCAATTACTCATTAGCCTCGTTGATGTTATTTATCAATGAACATCAACCCAAATTTCTTTTCTTTAATCTGATTATTGGACTGTCTGTTTCAGCAATTGAAGCTTGTGATTGATTCGATCAATTGGGCATTTAGACATACAGAGAGAAACATCGCTGAGACTGGCCTTAGTCTATTGTTGGAAATTCTAAGGAATTTTCAGGTAGAAAATATGGTCCATTCTTTGTTGGCAGCATGCGATTACTTGGAGTCTTACTATTTGATGTGATTCTCTTGCAGGCTTCAGGATTCCAAAATCAGTTCTACAAAACCTACTTTTTGAATATTGAGCAAGAGATTTTTGCAGTTCTCACGGATTCATTCCATAAGCCTGGTTTCAAGCTCCATGTTTTGGTGTTACAGCACTTGTTTTGTGTGGTGTGTTTTACATTCATGATTATTATTTTTTCTTATTGTTTGTATGTGTGCGTCTAATTTATTAGATTTAATATTATGTAGGTTGACGGTCTAACGGAGCCTCTATGGGATGCTTCCTCATTACCATATCAATATACTGATAATGCTATGTTTGTTCGAGACTACACTATAAAACTACTTGGAGCATCATTTCCTAACATGACCCCTGCTGAGGTATGATCACATTAATTGCATCCATCCTGTCCTTGACCTGGCCATCATGAACCTGACAAAATTTTGTGCACAGGTAACCAAGTTTGTCGATGGGCTTCTTAGTTCGAAACATGACCTCCCAAGCTTCAAAAACCATATAAGAGACTTCCTAGTTCAATCAAAGGAGTTCTCGGCCCAGGTAGCTTGCCCACTTCCCCTTATGCCACTCGCATAAGACTGGTTGTCATAGGATCGGAGAAAGCTAGAAACTTCAAGAAAACTGCTTCAATAATAATAATTTTTTAAAAAATATAGTAAAATGGAGCTCACTGGAAAATTATGTTTGGAAGATATGTGAGAAATGGAGCTCACTAGAATACAAAGTCAGGGGATAGGCTGCATTACTTGTTTTTGCTTTGTTTATAAGTTGCTTTGCGCCAGTTCTCATGAGTTCCTGTGGCTTCTTTCGTGCTTAGGATAACAAGGATCTGTATGCTGAAGAGGCTGCTGTACAAAGAGAAAGGGAACGTCAACGGATGCTTGCCATTCCCGGGCTCATTGCCCCAAGCGAATTACAAGATGAGATGGTAGATTCATAGTGATTTGTGATTCTGCCTTTCTAATCGAGTTTCATGTTTGCTTTGGCCTCCAAACCTTTGGAGGCCTCGACCCCGGTGTTTGAGTTTTCTTCCAGGGTGGTGAAAGGTGCCTGCTGTAATTTTATTTTCGGTTGCCTCCACTTGATGATTCCAAGATTTCTGCTAGTTGATAGCGAAAGGCCAACTCAATTTTGTCGCAAGAGCTGCTTCGGACTGGTATTGGTCTGCAGCATTTGCGCTGTGTGGTTGATGTGTTAGCAGCAGCTCTTGTGCTCAGTAGTGTAACATTGGTGCATGTGCTGAGCCATGATATAGTATCATCACGGTACAACATTGTATGCTTATTTTTAGTTTAGTCTATAGATTGACCGCATTCTGTATCAAGACTGATTCAGGCTGATAGGAACCTTATAATCCTAGTGTACTATTCTGTGAAATATGTTTTACCTTTTCTCCGTTTTGTTCGGACTGAAACCATCTGAAGTTTTTGTTCGGCCTTCTGTGATTGGTTTGTACCGATAGGTCGCCGTGTGTATTCAGAAATGAGATTTTTTCAAATATTGTTGTGAATGACCCACACTTTGAGTTAATCCAATGGCATCAGCTGATTATTTTGCAATTATGATGTGCTTTCATGCATTTATGGTGAAGACGTGTCTTGTGTTTTCGACCCGTGATTATAATTAACCGCGTCGCAACTGGTTGGGTGAGCGCAATTTGATTATCAGGTGATACATGAGACCATTCCCCTTTGCAGGCTGTGGTTAAATAACAATATATTTATGTTTCTTTATGGATATATTAGCCGGATAATGGGGAACAGTTATGGTATATGTGTTGTATTTATGCGCTTTATATATAAAATTTTGACCACCTACATTATTCAATTCATTTCTTGATGTGGAAGTGAGTCTTTAGGTGTGGAACTGAGCTCGTGAATGAATGTTGAAAAGCAGTAGCAGCATACTGGAAGTATTGTATATGCAAATTAAGACGACTTTGTTGAGGTGGCTGATGAATGATGATCCATGCTCGGTGCTGAAACGGACCCAAAAGAACGAGCACGACAACTCGAGCAACGAAAATGGCACGCGCGGCAGCAGGAGTAGAGATTGAGCAGCTGGTAGTTAGCTTCCCTCTTATCTATCCATCTAGGATGATCCTGGAGACGGATGGGGTGAGCGGTCACCGTCTCAACTGTCACAACTCACAAGCAATGAAGCAAAGCAAAAGCAAAGCTCATTGCTTTCGTCCTGTTATTCTTATCTGAACTGTACAAAGCAGCACATGCATCTTTGTACTGCGTACGTCCCAATCACAATAAAGCAGTGCAGTGCAGTGAGTGGTTTTGCTAGCGTTATGCAATCGGAAGCAGCCGCGTTGCAGCGCAGGCCAACATGCACACTCAGTGTCATATTGCATTCACTCATGGGGCCGAGTTGCATCCTCATGCTCATGGAATTGCCAAGTGCCAAGCTAGAACATACAATTGTTGCGTCCAGTCCAGCCACGAAGCCTCGTCGAGGCGCGTGATCATGGAAGATTAGATGCCTGCATCTGCATGGTCGCCACAAACTAGTATCTACTACATGTGATTCCCATTTGGACCTCAGATGTGAATGTGCATCATGTTCGAATATCTGACGACACGTTTAAGCTTGGTCACGTCAACAAATATTAACTAACTAAAACGAACATATATACATGCTTAATCGACCTTTACGTACCATTGTCTGTCAACTGCTAATTGAGTATATATGATCGATCCAGCTGATGCACAACATTGACTAAGTGCAGCCAAATCCATAGTAAATTATATGCCATGCGTGTTGTCCAGCAATTGGTTGAGCAAGCTGTACGTGTTGACCATTAATTTGGTTTTGGTTGGAACATAAACACCCCATGTTGATTGCTTGACCAGCTCGCTGCTGGAAAGGAACTGAGTAGTAATTAAGGTAACTAATGGGGTTTGTCGATCTCCTGTCCTCCCACGCGTCCATTTCAGGAATTGCCTGCTCTCAACTTTAAGGTAGTAACTAATAGTTTAAACCTTTCTTGTGCAAAAATTTTCAGCAAAATCGGTTGGAGATTAAAGTATGCAGAGCTTATGGCCTATGGATCAATTAGAGTTAAGAGTCAATCAATCTTACGTACGTGAGTAGTTGGAACTTGTTGCCAATTGATTTGACTCATGGAAATTGGCAGCAACCATGTTAAGATGCGTCTCTATTTCACTTTACTTTTATGTCTCTCTGTCTGGGACAAGTGCATCTTAGAGGTCTAGGTTACGTCATCAAGTATGCGCTAACCTCAGCTTTCCTCGGCCGTGTGTTCTCACAAGATTCTTATCCAGAGCTTGAAAGGTAGCTAGCATAAGGACTGGATATACATGATCCCTCTCCTATACTTTTTGCAAATGCCACTATACTTTATGAAATTGTTATATATATAAGTCCATATAAACTTTTAAGTGACCCTGAAAAATATGAGGTAGTAATAATTGATCCCTCAAGGTAAAATATGTGGATTTGCCATGTTGAGAGCTGGGGACGATGCCCTCGCTTCCCACTACTGGTGGCGCTACATCAACAACGATCGCAAGAGGAGAGATGACGAATCGGAGCACTCTGGAGAAAGGTTTTCCCCTACCCCTGCAAACCCCACTTTGAATGCTTCCTCAAGTTTCAGGTTTAAAGTGTTCGAGTTATAATTGCAAATCTTCAAAACCTGGTTTGAAAATTCGATTTGCTCAGAATTAATTGTTGAGTTTAAAGCGACAATTTTGAGCAAAAGATCGAATTGAAGCTAAATGTTTGAATTTACGAGTCGAGAGCTGTAAATGAAGTTGAAACGTGCAAAATGTTAATAATACTGTGTTATTTAATAGGAATCCATGGGAGTGACTTGAGTAACTCGTGAGCATTCTTTTTCGTTCCACGTCTACTGTGTTGGTTGGATAGTTCTTGGTTGGTTACTGGTGAGTAGTGCCTTCCACAACCCCCCTCACTACTGTTGTGTGCGTGTCTCCACGTATGTGAATTAGCGACCTCACACATGCACGACACAGAGAGGACACGGATATGAAAGGATGGAATGGGGCTTGTCTGTCCCCTTCCTTCCTACTGTCGTGGAGGCCACATCATCCCTCCGCCTTCTGCAATCATACAGCCGCTGCCTATGGTTGTCATCATCAAATCGATCAATCCCTCAAATGGAAATGAGCATCTCTCCCCACAGATGGAAAGAAAAGCACTACTGAAACACTACTATGGGCCTGTTTGGTTGGGCTGTGGCTGTTAACAAAACTGTTGTTGGCTGGCTGTCTAGAAAAGCTGCTGTGGTTGTGGAAAAGTGAACATATGACTTTTGGTTGATCTAAACCGTCTACAACATTTCGGAAATTGAGCACTTAAACTTCAACACATTGCAAAAAATTGGCAGAAGACAGCTTTTCCAAACAGCTAAATTTGCACTGCAAAGCCCACAGCTATCATTGGCAAAAGCTGCTGAAAAGCTAGCCGTTTGGTTGGGCTGCAGATTTTTCCAGTGAAAAGCTGCTGAAAAGCCCAATTAAACACCCCCTACTATTACCTGCTCATATTACGTATTGTTTTTAAAGATGTAATAAGATTTTGTTTCTTGCAGTCACATCAAGATGATGCAACCGAGTTTAAAGAGTTTCTTTCAGCCTTTACAATGTCCTGCACGATTATCCACTCCTGATCGAATATCAGGATTACAAATACGAATAACATAAACGGAGAACTGTCAAAACGGAGAACTGTCAACGACTCTCAGACTACGCATAGTCGATGACTAAAGCTCCATCCATTTGTGGCAAAGAGCTCTTGCAGGACCTTCTAAAAGGACTTGCACGCCTGGACAGCCAGCCCTTGTCCCTCTGGACGCTATAATGCTGACCAAGCTCACAACCAATGTGTACATATGTAAATAACCTGCAAATGATTATACAACTTCATTGTTTCTCAACACAGCATCATTTCTGCATTAGCCAAATCAACCAACACAAAGCCAAATCCCTACTATAATTAATGAACGTAGGCCCTTATCCAAACCATGGAGCCATGAGCCAGATAAGTTATCTGTTCTAGTAAGAAGAAGTAACCCTGATGCCGCATGTGTGACTTGCCATGCAAAACACGCAATCAAGTAGCTGAAAAATATGTGTCGAATGGTTTCATCTTGGTTATGAAAGCTACATTTCGAGTTGCCTGTCCAGTTTTGTTTTCGTAGGTTGTCCTTTGTGAGAATAACTCCCTTAGTAAATACCACATGATTTATAAAAATCTTGAGTAGGGTTTTTAACTTCCATATTTGTCAGTTCATGATTGGCATATCCTAGTGAACAAGTTTCACATAGAAGGATTTGATAGAAAATGCACTATTCTAGTGAAGATCCCATCTGAAGGTGTCCATGTTTGTTGTTAAATATACTTGTGCTACTCGAGTGATGAGATTGTGGAGATCGAGCAGATTTTTTTCTACAATGTCCCTTCGAAACGAGACATTCAGAGGATCTGTGTTCAAAACATTTGCCATCGCGGCGTGCTTTTTCCTCACAATAGAGGCGTGGATATTGCCTAGAAAGTGGGGAATTGCCCAACCATATATCTTTCCAAAACCTAATTTGCAACCCGTCCTAAATTTGGAGGAGCCATGCCTGAGCAATGTGGATTTGATTTTCATGAGGCCTGTCCAAAAATGGGAATCCCCTAGCTTGCCTTTGACTTGTGCGATGGTCTTATCCTTTAAGTACTTTTATCGGAGGGTAGATTGCCAAATGCCCTCCTCATTGAGTAGCCTAAAGAGCCACTTGCAAAATATACCCCATTTAGTGAGTCAATTTTTTTTGTGCCCATCACTTTTTATCAGTAGAATCTGGATAAAAAATAATCGACTCTTTTGAGCACCCCACGTGGTATCTCAAAAAAGATAGCATATAAATGGGTAAGCTACTGAGGATGGAATTCATTAACACCAACCGGCCCGCAAGGGACAGGTGTTTACCTTTCCAACTGCTCAGTCATTTCTCAATGTGGTCCTCCACACTTTTCCATTTGGCATTCTGGAGCTTCTGGTAATGAATTGGGATACCAAGGTATCTGAATGGAAAACTTCCCAATTCACAGCCGAAAAAATTGTCTATAATTAGCCTCATGTGTCCTAGCATCGCAAAGTAGAATAACTCGCTTTTGTGAAAATTAATTTTGAGGCCAAACAACTGCTCAAAAGCACTTAAATGAATTCAAAATTTGTGACCTGTTGCATATTGGAGGATCAACAGGCTATCATCTACCAAATGGGGAACCACCCCGCACATTTGGCCGGCTAACTTGGCCTGATCAATTATGATTGCTAACATGTCAACCACAATGTTAAACATGATGGGCAATAACAGATCTCCTTGTCTTAATCATTTCCTAGTATGAAAGTAAGGGCCCATATTATCGTTTATTATTATACTGACACTGCCCCTAGGGACACATGTCTGCACCCAATCACACCATTGTGGTGAAAAGCCTTTCATCCATAAAGTTTGTTGGAGAAAATGCCATTTTACTTTGTCGTGAGCTTTTTCTAAGTCAACTTTAAAAAATTACCCCGTTTAGTTTTTTTATGCATCTCATGAACCGTCTCACGTAGAACCACCACACCATCCAAGATATAACAACCCGGCATGAAAGTCGTATGCGTTGGTCATATAACCTCGTCAGCCATCATAGTTATTCTATTAGTTCCGACCTTCGTAAGGATTTTAAAGCTCATATTAAGGAGACAAATCGAACGGTATTGTTATATTTAATTTTCATCTTTTATTTTTGGCAACAATGTGATGACCCCAAAATTAAGACGATATAACAACAGTCTTCCTAAATGGAGATCATTAAACATAGCCATCAGGTCCTCCTTGATCACGTCCCAGAATACCTGGTAAAATTCGGCCGGAAAGCCATCTGAACCTAGTACTTTGTGTTGCTCCATTTGGACCACTGCATCGTGAACTTCCTTCTCCAAAAAGGAGCCGTGAGGATCTCATTTTCTTCAGTCGTCACTTGTGGAATATCCACCCACCACGTTTCAATCATAGAGAAATTGTCTGGCTCCGGGGAACTAAAAAGACTCTTAAGCTTGGCATCACCAGAAATCTCACTCTCGTCTTGATCTAGACAAACAATGTGTTACTTACGATGCTTCCCATTAGAAAACATGTGGAAGTATTTTGTAGTGTTTTATCTTACCTCGTCGATACTATTTTAGCTCTTCCTCCCGTAACATCTGCAGTCTATCACGCTGGCTAAATGCTTTTTATGAATATCATCTTCAGATAGCTCATCAGATTTGGCCTGTCGGTAGAAGGCATCAATAATAGCTAAAAGTTCTTTCTTTTTTACACCCCAACTAGTAACGGAGAAGGATAGAAGAGAAGATTCGATCGAGGTGAAACATTCACGATATTAGTGATGCTACCTGAAGATGGAGAAAATGTAGTAGTAGTGTTTGTCAATATTTGTCCTTGTTTTCTTTTGTTGTTAAAAGTTTCAGACGAGCCTACCAAACATAAACAACTCCTTTAATCTGACTGTGGTCAGAAAGCCAATTAATTTAACTAGGTAGCTAGAACGTTAATCAGCCAAGAAGAATACATACGTACATACAAGGGAAGCCCAGAACTCATAACTAGTAGAGATGCAAAATATATAAACGTACGTAGTATTTACAAAGAATCAGGAATAGATCAGTGTCATGTGTGTATTATATCTGTTTGGGTCCTGCTTGTTGGTGTGGCTAGCGTGAGATGTCAGGCTTGGGCGAGTAGATGGTGCCGATGTGCTCCATGGACTCCCAGGTGAGCTTGATGGAGGCGGCGTCATGCGCGGGCGCGTAGTCCTCGAGGCCGGAGAGGAGGTCGCTGGGGGTGCGCGCGGAGACGATGATGGAGCGGGCGGCGGGCGCGATGAAGCCCTCGTCGACGGCTTTGTCGATGAAGGACAGCAGCGAGTCGTAGTACCCGTCCACGTTCAGCAACCCCACCTGTATAGTATGTGTACGTACGCACATCAATCAATCTGCAACTCATCCAGAGCAATTCAGAAAAAATCAGCAGCGATAGGTTAACTAATGCTGACCGGCTTGTTGTGGATGCCTAGCTGTGCCCAGGTGATGACCTCCAGGAGCTCCTCCAGCGTTCCATAACCACCTAGCAGCAACACAAGCACACCCATCAATCAAGCAGCCACGCATATGTTACTTACACTTGATCTGAATCTTAAAGCTGCTCCAATCCAACGTACTACGTACGTACATACATACATAGAGGCATGGACCATGTGTTGAGGTGAAGGAAGGGCATGGGCTCTTAACTTAGGGAGATCTGGGTCCAATAATAAATTCTATACAGTGTGCCACCGTGCCAGTTTCAGGCATGTGTGCAGCTGGCTACCCATTGGAGCAGGTGAGGTGAGGTGAAGAACTAGCAGATACTAAGAGAGGAATGTGTTTTGAGCTAGGTAGGAGGAGACGCATTAATTAATGAAATACCGGGGAGGGCGATGAAGGCGTCGGAGTGGCGTGCCATCTCGGCCTTGCGCTGGTGCATGCCGGACACCGCCTTCACTTCCCCCGGCGTCTCGCCGATCACCTCCCGAGGAAACACCGCCTTCGGCACAACCCTTCAATCATGTGCACCACCGCCCCGCCATTAACAAGCTGGCGTTTTGAAAAGAAACAGGATCGAGATGGCCGCCTACTTACCCCATGACATGGCCGCCGCCATTGTAGACTGCGCGGGAGATGAGGCCCATCAGCCCCACGCTGCCGCCGCCGTACACCAAGTTGATCCCACGCTCCACCTGCACGTACCCATCCATCATATACAAGTTAATTAGCACCAAATTAATTACCAACAAATACTGACTAGCTCCTCGAGTAGATTAATGAGCCAAGGAATTGGGCTACTTAATTACCAGTTGGTGACCGAGCTGGATGGCGGCTAGCTGGTACGCCGCCTTCTTGCCGGGGCTGCTCCCGCAGAAGACGCACACCCGCCTGAAACGCGACGCTGTCGTCGTCTTACTCGCCGTCACGGACGACGCCTCCTCCTCCATATCTCGATCGATCGCCCTTCAATTGATCTGCTGGCCAATAAGTATCCTTCTTCTTCTTCGATCTTGCTGCGAAGATGAGACAACTCCGACAAGGCTAGCTAGCTGTTGCTGCTCATACAGTCATACTTGACACTAGTAGAATGAATCTTGCTGGTTGTGAGCTAGCGCTGGAAGGAAGCAAGGCTAGGTGTGGGTGCGTGTATATATACACACGCGCTTGTGCTGGTCCTCTGCTTCCTTCCTAGCTGCTTGGATCCCCTAGTTAATTGTATTGGATGGCTTATCAATGTAATGCAATATCCTCCTTGCCTCTCAGCTCAGGTTACTTACCTTGTTGCTAGCTAGTGGACGATTCTTCACGATCTCTTCTTTTGTCTCCCTCTTCTCCCCCCCCGAATAGTTAATTAATCTCCTGTGCTAGCTAGTTGTGAATTTTATAAAAAAGCCAATAAATAATATCCTCTCTTCTCGTCTCTTGTGTGAATTAGCTAGCATCATTAATCAACGTAGCAACACTGCTGAATACTAGCTGGTCCACGGACACAGGGGAGCTGGATGTTTTTTTTTAATAAAGGAGGTGATGCCTCCAGCCTCTGCATCGATTTGATGCACCTAGCCATCATTTTATTAGACAAAAGTATAAATAGTTCTCAAGTTACAATGAACTTAACAAATACAAACTTACTATGCATGCGAGAGTGTATCACTAATATGTCAACTGAATTGGATAGACAACTGTCGTGCTACTGTTTTCAAGCGGTCACTGTTGCCATTAACTCAGTGAAAGGAGGAGCTGAATGTACAAACAGATGTGTGCAATTAAGACTCTGAGGCGGCGGACGCTGACGGGTGGTCCCAATATGTGCTAGTTGCAGCAGGACTAGGAGCAGGAGCTAGCTCGTCGATCGTTCGCTCCATTTATTAATCAACGGCATGGGCCGATCCAGGCCTATCCATCTATTTCTCACCTTCCCAACATTTATTTCTACACCCCTCTACTTGCATCTCTAAACGTTCATTCCATCATGTATACCTCCTTTTCTTTTGCTACACTAATCCTCCGCTCTGCCACAACAAATTTTTTCTCCTGGTCCCTCAACTATTGCTCTAAATTAAGATGGTATTGTTGTGCAAGCAAGAGGATTGTATGGCGCGCTTCATGTAATTCACAAAAAAGAAAGTGTAAGAGCACTAAAAGAAATCCTTGCACTATCAGAGACATTTTCTAGTGATGGATGGAGAGATAAGAAATGATCACCTCACACACCAGCCTTGACTCTTGGTATGCTGGTCAGACAGACAAGCCAACCGAAAGAAAGAAAGAAAGAGAAAAGACAGGGCAATTCCAAGTGATTTCTGTCTCTTTGATGCTCTGAGAAAACAAATGCGTGAGGAAGGAGTAAAAAGGAAAGAACATTGCAGCTAGTGGTGGGAGATGAGCTGCAGCGTGTAGGGGGAACATTCCACTCAATTATTTGTAGCTGACTAGTAAGTACACACATGGAATGTAGGACACGTGGCGTGCTCACATAGGATCCCAGCGTGCCGCTCCACCGGCATCTATCTAATCTATGTAAGCTCTGATGTCACTCTCCCTGATGAATCTGGTCAAACTAGGTGCTTCTCCTCGCTAATTATTTTGATTAAATGAATACATAATCCATGACGATGCTAAACATTTTTTTCACCCTAGAGCAAGTTCCATAGACTCTGATGCAGTGAGTCGTACGTCTAGTTAGTCCGTTCTCCGTCAATTCTAAACGTATGCTCGTAGGACATAAGAAGTGAAACATGAAGAGCTTAGTCATGAATAAACTAGAGGATTTTGGATGATGGCAGCAAGATCTCCCTTTGTATTGGAAAATCCAGTCACTAATTGGTGGTTAGCAATGTCGCCGATGGTAATAAAAACCGCTGTGCTTGTTGGAGAAATTGTTTTAATTTTAGCGCTTGTGGGACGCGTGTCGTGTTTTTTAATTATACGCACGCTAGTTGATTAATTAGCTAATTAAATTCGGCAAGATTAATTCCTCGTCAAAGATTCCGGTGTCTTGATGATTGCCAGTGGAGTACTGTAGATTAGCTAAGAATGAATTAGGACAATAATGCAGCAAGTAGTGGCCTAACGCAATCCAACATTTAATTGCCTTCTTTGTTTTGTTTAGAGAGACAGAGAGACGAGGAGCCGACAGGCAGAGCAGGGGCAATCCAACATGGATCAAACTCGTGCCCTGCTGCTACTAGTCTAACATAAAATCCAACAACAAATAAATATATACAAATTAACAGAAATATCAACACTGCCCCCCTGCAAAAAACAATAAAAAGAAAAGAATAAAAAGGTACTAGTATCAAGACCTAGGTACCTAAATGGGTGAAAAGAAAGTTAAACGGGTGTCATGAGATATTGGATGGAATAACAAACCCACTGAAATAAATGTTTTTACATAAAATGTGAATGGATGTTGATCCAGGTGAAGGAAATCGAATACTAGTAGCAATAATAATTTCAAGAACAGTCCTTTTGAAACAAGAACAAGAAAGAACAATTTCATAAACAAAATGAGAAAAGGAGAAAGGAACCAGACGTCAGATTGCAGCCCACCCAACACAGGCCGAGACAAAGAAGCAGCAGCGAGGCCCAGAAAGACAAATGGGGTTTTATTTTTATTTCCCCCTTCCTTCTTCGTCTGCCGCCGCCACGACGACCAGAAGAGGTACCTCCTCCTCACTTGCATTAGCTAGATCAATCTCCTCACGACCACGAGGACGGTTGTGACGCAGGTACTACGAGCTCCGCGACGGCGACCCTCCCTACGCCGCCAAGTTCTCCGACTGCTGCGGCGCCGAGGACCCCGACGCACCCGGCTGCAAAACCGACTTCCATCTCTCCTACGACGACCACCAAGACGTACTAGTCACTACTCATCTGTAAGTTAACTCGGTCTTGCGTCTCGCTGTACAGTAAACCGTGCTTTGGCACGCGCAATCTACTACTCAACAAAATTAAATCACATCATGTTTGACAGTCTTGCACAAATTCCTGCTGATTGATCTGTTGCATTCAGAGTTGAGAGTAGAGATGGCATAGATTAGTTTGTCTCAACTCTGAAATCTAAATCCTGTGCAATGTCTGCATGCTTCAGACTTTACAATAGTACACACAACGTTGTTAACTCTTCTTCTAAGCAAGCAAACACATGATAGCAGGAATCAAGTTTTGGGATGCACAATTCTTTCTTTTCTTTCATGGGCATGTGCCCGGAGCCTCCAACAGTTGCACACTCGATATGCCCTACGTATCAACTATGAAATGATGCCTAATGAGCTCATCAAGCACACACACCATTTGAGGTTCAATGATTGTGATGTGCACAAACAATACTCGTATGGACTTTTTTTAGTCGCATGCGCCATAGAGCCACTCGATTTTCCCCGTGACTTCTGGAATAATTTTAGGACAGAGCAATATGCTAGTCAGGAAACGCTCAGCTAAACGCAACAGGATTGCCGCTTGCATTGCATGGCGTTTGTCAAAACATGTGAGGTCCTCTTTCAGTTTCAGGTGGGAGTGACCGCTATCTCGATGCGGATAACGTTGACGCCATTCGAAACAGTAGGACAGCATACCATACATATCCCACACTGTTTTCAGGCAGCTGGAATCTGAATTTGAGCAGCAAAGTTGAGTGATGAAAGGGTCACTCAGGTGGAAACTGGCAGGACAATGAGACCAGAGCACATGAGGAAATCTATTACTGCATGGTGATGCCGATCGGCACATGGCAGGTTTCCAGCACTAAAGTCCTCAACAGTTGCATTACAAGTTGCAGTTCCAATGGATGCATACTCTATTCTAGTCTACAGTGCATGCGCACATTCGAGTCATTCTAGATTGCACGTATCAAACTCAATAGTTATAGTGGTCATAAACTCTGGTCTTGCTGTTATAACCAGATTCAATCAAGTCAGAGAAATGACACCCCTGACCCACCCTCGAATCACCATGTCAATATTAGAGAGCCTTCACTATCAATCTCTGTCTACTCGAATGGATCAGTACTAATACCAACTTGCAGAACATCTAATAAGTCAGCCATTTATTACCCCATTTCAGTGTAGCAGGAATAGCATGAGATGTGAAGAATAATTCTGGAAAAAAGAAGCTTCTGAGAACGAGGAATGGGGGGATAAATGCCGGTCATATGGCTCGATAACATCTCGTTAACCACATGAATTTTGCATACACTAATTGAGCACACTCGGATAATCTGACAGTTTTAGAGTGTGGCTAAGTAGGCCTTGGCTAACATGTTGCCAAGCCGGACCTGAGCTTGGGTGGTGAGATGCGTGTTATCGCTCGCAATTGGTAGCCCCTTGGCGTCCACGTACTTGAGATTCTGAAGCTTCACTGCCTTCTGCGCTTTCCTCACAAGGTCGACGAACTTCCCCTGCCCAGTTGCGATCCCAACCTAAATCCACACATCAAAAAGATAAAAAAAGCAAAATTTAGAGCATCGATCAAATGGAGGTGTAGCAGGGGAGGGATGAAGTGGAGTAGTGAGTGACCTGGATGACGAGGAGTTCGGGCATGGCGAGGTCGCGGCGGACGTCGCGGACCATGGCCTCCATGCGGGCCGCGTAGGCCTCGCCGTCCTCGCGCCTGATGGTGTCGGTCTCCCCCTGGAACCAGAGCATGGCGGCCAGCTTGCCGTGGCCGCCGGTCTCTGCGATGGCGGCCGTGGTGCGCGTGATCATCCGGTCGTACAGGTCCGTGCCCCGCGACCAGTTGGCGATGGGCGTGCCGCCCTGCGCGCAGGGGACGAGCCCGATGACGCTGCCGCTCGGGACGGCCCGGAGGACGGCGCGGGCGAAGGGCATGCCGGGGCCGACGCCGAGGACGTTGCCGACGTCGATGCCGGCGTGCAGCGGCTCGCGTGCCTCCTCCCAGCGGAGGCCCGGGGAGAGGCGGAGGACGCGCGGCGAGGGCGCGCACTCGTGCGGCACGACGCCGTCCCACTTGACGCTGCTGGCGCCGCCGCGGCCGCCCATGTTGGACTGTCCCGCCAGGATGAACACCAGCGTCGGGGCGCCGGCGCCGGCGCGCGCAGTGGTCGCGACCGCGAGCAGCAGCAGCGGCAGCAGCAGTACTCGTGGGAGCATTGTTGCAGCTGATTCCATCAGTGACAGTGAGCCACTGCCAGTACCGTGTCTTGGTCTTCACAGAGAGTTACTACTACCCCGAGTGGTACTGGCTGCTACCTCAATTGCATCGGCAGGAAGGAGATAAATACGGCGTGTTTGTGCAGGGAATCAGTGAAAAAGGTGCATGCACGTACAGGGAGTAGCGACGACAGCAGCAGCCAAGCCAATAACCATTGCATATGCCTGTGCTATTCCTGTGATTTTTCGCGCGCACTTGACTCGAGACAGGCATGAGCTGTCTCTATTTGGAGTCAGGGTGCTGGTGGTCGGGTTTTCTTCAAGTCGAATGGGTTAGGTTTACTAATGTGTTGGTTTTGGATGAGATCAAATGGGTTCACCGAGAAAATGGTTTAGTCCGTTTGGACAAGTCGATAAAATGGATTGAAGCGGTTTAGGTTAGACTTAGTTTTTATAGAAAAAAATGAATTGAGCAGAATCCATGTTTCTTGTGGTGGTATTTAGTAGAAACATAACCACGGAATACGACCTTAATCGAAATGCATATATTTATCTCATACATCATGGGGACAGTGAGAAGAGATCTATTTTACATCCTAGAGGGGCTATAAATAGAGATACTATTATATCTCATACAAAAGTTTATATATCAATGGGAAATGCCCTATCTTTGAGTGCAGTTTAAACTATTGATTTATGTAATTGGAAGCGACCAATTAGGTTTACGATGAAACCTAGAAATCGATTACTGACCCAATTTGACTACTTCTACGGGATAGACCTCAACAGAATACTGTTGAGTAACAGCAGCAAGTGATTGATTTCAGTAGTTCCTCATAGAAAATTACTTACTCTAGAAATATGTTAACATAGAGATGACCGAATTGTTTGAAGCATGCACAGAATCGGAAGCGTCCCTCGTTTTAAATAGAGGAGGACGAGTTATTCCCATTTAATTTGATGGTCAGAATCGAATTTAAAAGCCAAAAGCAAATGTAACCCCGTAAATATAACATAAAGGCAAATGTGACCTTGTAAATATCACATAGTACAGTGTTTAGCGAGGGAGCTTTGTTGATCCTACAACTACAACATGTCTATGCAATCTGAAACTACAACAGATGATACAGAACAATAACAGGCCTGGAGGAGCGGACCGAGAGCGTGCCCAGCGAGGGTCTAGGCTCCTAGTCGATTTCTATGTTTACTAGCTAAAGGCTCGCGCGATTGCGCGACGTAGCCTAACCCGTCACACGTATATTAAATTTAGTGTGTATGAATATAAATAAAAATCCTTTGAATATAAGTGTAACATACCCTTTTTTTGTTTTAATCTATTAAGTGACATACCTCTAAACATTAAATCACTTAACATTATTTAGTTATAAATCGATTTACATATTTTTAGTATACAACTTATTTTGTTAACTTTAAATTACCATATGTACGTAGAGACATGTTCAAATTTATATGCGTAGAAAGAATGTCCTTAATTAATTTCAAATTAATCTTAGGTTAAAAGAAAGAGATATGTTAATTCCATGAATTACTAATTTAGTTTTTCTTAGTGAAACCATTTTAATAGATTCTTAATATTTTATTTGGCCTATCTGAATTTTTTCGTAATTTTTGGATTTCATTTGGATTCCTTTGTGGATAAATTCAAACATGTTTGAATTAATTTTGAGTTAAAAGAAGAAGATATGTTAATTCTATAAATTATTACTTTGGTTTTTCTCGATGGAACTATTTTTTAATGAATTTCTTATATTTTATTTAGCCTAGATAAATTTTCTTGTAATTTTTGGATTTTATTTTGATGCCTTTTGAATTTCTTTTTAAATTTCGGTTTTTGGGGTGTGATGAACAGTATCGGGTTGGGTGAACAGTATTGGACCCGATGTGAACAGTAACATCTGGTGCTGTTTAACATGGGTCGGGTTCCAAAACAGTGCTGGACCCGTTAAAGATTTGTTCACGGGTCTTATGAACAGTACTGAACCCGTTATGAACAGTACTAAACCCATTACTGTTTACCACTTGGTCTAGACCGTCCATGCTATATCCGATGGCTGAGAGTCAGCCACGTCATCAAAAATAACGTGGTGCGCTGTGAAGCTGAGAATCTCAGCTATTTTCTATATATTAGATACTCCCTAGAGAAGCCCACTATTTTGCGCAAAGATTCCATTCATCCCAACTAATATGCTCCTAGCCGCTCACTCCGATGTGTCTTGAGTCTTTTAATCCTAGTACTTTGTCTCCGCTCATTTTTTTCGCCCTGACAGCCACATGTGTAACACACTAGTATTTATTTGTTGTAGAGAGAGATCAAAGATCCATGTCCATGTGTTGGGTGTTGGATCTAGACAGCGTCCGTTAGATCTGAAGCGGAGGGTCGAGATCGTTGTGGAGCTAGCATCGATCCAGAATTAATCAAGATGACTGAATTGAATACTAGTCCTCCGTAGCATATCTCTCTGAGGATGTCAGACCTTATTTGACCCCGGTTCAATGCGTCTGCATGAAAAAGCGAGCCTGCCCACCAATCGATCGAATCGACCAACCGCGCGGCACGACATGGAAGTCTCTTGTCCCTTTCGCCTCAAATTCAATTCAAATTTCTAACCCCACGTAACGTTTTACAACCCCAAGAGATGGTAGACTATTTTATATGTTTTGGCTGCTGTCTAAAATTATACTTCAAATTATGTTGTTTGTATTTTAACTAACATGTAAAATATTTAACTCTTTCTGTAGAGCTTATGTCGTGATATACAAGTTATATATATGGCATCTAATATACCATATTTGTATGACTTTGAAGTATATGGGACAACCGTAAAGAATTAAAGTTGTTCTTATGTTCGTTGAGCATGATGGTTAAGGCTAAACGACTCGCTAGTTGTGATGCGTTGACGAACTAGATAGGTGTATGTACTTGTATTGGGCTTTCGAACGGTCCACTAGCCTTGTGATTATGTTAAGTTGTGAGTATATTTATCAGACTCCCCTGAGACCATCTAACTTAATGTGCTTGAGGAGAACACTAAATCTTTATAGGATTTTTGAAACTGTATTTGTCTTTTGTCTTGATGTATATATTTGTTTGACTTGATCAACGATGAGGTATGTATGAGATGTTGGTCTGGTGTCGAGTTATCCAATGATAATAGATAAATCGTGTGTAAGTTCGATGTAATGTGAGTCCTAACAAAATGGTCTAGTTTAGTTTGTTTGGGAAGTCACCCATGATTTAGTGCGGTTTGGATGACAAATTTGTCCTTTGGGTTGAATTGGGTCGGTAGTTTGACTAATTTTGTCCGATGTCGATTGAATTCGATCCGGGGTCCGGACCATCGCCAGGCCGATTATTTTGGAGAGACTTGTGCAAACAACACTGACATGTCGCACGTAAATGGCGCCGAAAGATATGTATGCGTGTTGTGTATGTCAAAGACGGACATGCAGCATAATGTAACGTGGTTGCCTGCTAGCTAGCTTGTAAAGGTTTTCAGCAGCGCCGGTGACCATCCTCATGTCCTCTGTCTGCATGATGCACCGCCGCTGCCCATTGTTATAGCACCGACATGGTACTGCTAGAGAAAATGAAAGGCTGGCCGAAATCGTTGAGGTATTTTTGCATAATCTGATCTAATTAAATATAACCATCCCATCCCCTTGTTCTGCTTGCTTGAGCGTAGGCTGATGGATTACAGATCAAGAAACAGAGTAATTGGGCGGCGATCGACGATGTTCCCTCTGGCCCTACCGGTGGCCCGCCACATGGTACAGGATGATCTCCTGGGACTACTGGCGCAAACGAAGCGTGGTTCATGCTGATCACTTTGGAGCTTTGATTCTTCAGGTAGGACCAGAATTGCCATTCAAAGACCTGGAAAAAACTTCTCCCACCATTGTTGGTAATGGCGGTGGTGGTGATGTTGTTTACCTCGCGGCCAAGGTTGACGAGGACGACCCAAATGCACGCATGGACACGAGTAACAGGGCAGTGCGACAAGTGATGTTGTTTTCTACAAATTACAATAGATCCAATCTACATGCAGTTGGATGCACAATTACACTAAGAAGTGGTGCTTGTCAGGCCCCCATGTGAAAGTAACACTTGAATTTCATCATTAAGTATTATTAGTTGATACTTACAAAGCAATTAAGAGTGAGTTGGCAAGTGGTTCTACAATCTGGTTGGATCTGAAGCGGAGGGTTGAGATGGTTGTGAGTGAATTGAATACTATGGTTGTTTGACTCGTGTTCAACGCGCCGCACGACATGAAAGACTCTCGTCCCTTTCGCCTCCGTTTCGTAAGTCGTAACGTTGCCACCCCAAGAGCAATGGACTTCCTCGCCCTCCTCGCCCTCCTCGCCCTCCTCGCCTCCACCGTCCTGCGTCCCGCCGCCGCCGACGTGCCGCCTTCCAACAAGGTGATCTTCATCCTGGCGGGCCAGTCCAACATGGGCGGCCGCGGCGGCGTCGTCGGCAGCCACTGGGACGGCGTCGTCCCCCGCCGACTGCTTCCCCTCCCCCTCCATCCTCCGCCTCTCCCCGCAGCTCCGCTGGGAGCAGGCTCGGGAGCCGCTCCACCAGGGGATCGATCCCGCCAACAACCACTCCACCTGCGGGGTCGGTCCCGGGATGGCCTTCGCCAACGCCGTCCTCCGCTCCGCCGCGCGGGCCCCGTAATCGGCCTCGTCCCCTGCGCCGTCGGCAGCACGCGGATGGCCGAGTGGGGCAAGGGGTCGGAGCTCCTACTCGGAGATGGTGAGAAGAGCCAGGGTGGCCGTCGAGACGGGCGGGCGGATCGGCGCCGTGCTGTGGTACCAGGGGGAGAGCGACACCGTGCGCTGGGCCGACGCCAACGAGTACGGACGCCGGATGGCCATGCTCGTCCGCGACCTGCGCGCCGATCTCGGCATGCCGCACCTCCTCCTTATCCAGGTGAGCTCGCTCAACTTCCTTCTTCCCTGGTTACTTCGTTGGTTGGTGGCCTGCCAATCGTAGCGTACACTACTGTTGATTCGATCGGCAGGTAGGAGCATTTGCTAGATCTGCTTCGAATAATGATTTCTTTTAGTGGAGGGGACAGCACTAGCTTTACTTTGCTCACTTGGACATGGTTGGTGGAGAGCTTTCTTCCTCTGAGAGACAAAGATCAGTCCTTTTTTTTGCGGTGGGCACACGGAGCAGAGTTGTTAGTAGCCGCTGACTTAAGATACATTTGGGTAAAGAAATGTATCTGATCCTAGCGTACAAATGGGTACTGGACATGTTTGTCAAAATATTGGTCGCATCTAGTTAAGGAATCGTTCATGGTTTCGGTTGCACATTGCAAATTGGGTACGGTGAGGTGAGGTGCTGCTGCAAGTAGCTCGAATTGCCTATAAAAACGATTTGCCATTTCAAGATCTTATATTTAGACACATAAGATTGGTGCCATCCAGATTAAGAAGCAGAACCATGATATGCAGACAACATCTGTAGTATGCAGAGCATCAAGGTTTTTCATATATATGGAAGCATCTAAATTTAGAACAGTGTCTTCTGCCTCAACTCCAGCAATTGTAGTTCGCTTCTTATCATTTATCTTTCCATGTTTCAGGTTGGGCTAGCGTCAGGGCTTGGGCAGTATACTGAAGTCGTAAGGGAAGCTCAGAAAGGATTAAAACTTCGGAACGTGAGGTATGTTGATGCAAAGGGGTTGACGTTCCAAGATGGCCATCTGCATCTTAACACCCAAGCTCAAGTCCAGCTTGGACATATGTTGGCTCAATCCTATTTGAATTATGGTACATCCACACTCTAGTTCTATATGTAGTTTTTAAGAGATCCAATTTTTATTTGTTCTCTACTTTGGTTAATTTCCTTTCAAAACTCTCCATTGAGGAGCATTCTTATAATTCTTGAATGGATTGGTATAGACTTGCCAATTTAATTCAGTACAAGTTCTTCATGATCAATGAGTATGGAGACCCACTATAGTCGTACAGTTTCATAATGGAAATTGTTCTTTTTTTTTCCTATTGTGTATTTGTGTTTGAGAATGATAGCATGCTACTGATTGTGCATGGAAAAGCCTGGAGGAGTGAGATGAAAAATAATCTAGTATGTGGAGTAGGACTGAATATGAGTTAACGGCATCCCCGCTATTAGCTGCTGGAACTGGAAAGGCCTGGTTAAATGGCATAAAGTACGTCTATGAAGCCAATCGAAAGGTTTGAAATGTCAATGGCAGTGACTCCAGGAAGGTCCAATCGTTATTGAGTGAAATACTGGGAAGATTCTCTCAGAACGTGATTCTGTAATGCCCATTCGCTAATTCGTAAAATGTGTGATGGAATGTATTCAGAAACTTAGAAGGATTCCATTATATTGGTTTATCTAGTTCTTGTGTTTCATTGAGAGACATTGTTTAGTTTTATGTAGAACAACTGGAGGCGGTGAACAATTGAGGATGAAATCAAGAACAAGCTTAGGCATAGTAGGAGTAGTAGTTACTAAAAAAATGCAGATTTAAATCCAATGTCTCCAATAGGCAATAGCTGTGAAATGTTGAGATGTGGCCCAACTATGCAGCTTGTTACTCTTAACGTATGTTATGCGAACTTTTTCTTGTAATGTGATGGCAAGGCAGGGGTAAGTACTTCTCTCTCCTTGTGATGATAGTAGTAATGTTTCTCAACTTGATCCCACGGTGGGTCCAGGAAAAATGGTAAGTGTATCCACAAAAGGTGGACAGCTCGCAAAGCTAATTATTTTCTCTATCATGCGAGAGTGAAGTCACATCTATAGAAAATTTTCATTTATAAATATACCTGGGGACATGGGCTTGACAGCGATTCGTAGTTACAGTATCTAATTTGATGGCAACTTAATCAAACTAGAACGAGCCTGGTACAAATTAATTCTCTGGTCAGTTCAATTAGCATCATATTTATTTCTCCTCTGTTCTTTCTGGGGTGCTAGGGTATGCACATTCTCGAACCCCCACACCATGGTGGCTGCAAATTATGTTGGCTTGTTGCTTACCAAACAGAGGAGGCGAAGAATTTCAGCCAGCGGGCTTTGTGCACATAATCATATACCAACACACAAGCAATGTGATGCATTTTGTCAGAACTATACATCCAAATTCTTTCCCCCAAAGAGGTCATAGAAGATATCATCACATACAAGTTATTTTGTCAAGTAAACCTGATTAATTCTAATGTACAGAGAGGGCTCAACAGTCTTTAACATTGTCCAAATCCGGAGTTTGTTTGGGATGCAGCAACGGTTTTCTCGCAGCGTATGGCCTCATTCCCCATAGAATAAAGGAAAAGGCTTGAATATATTTGGGCCATGTATAGTCCAGCCCAATTTGCCTGCACGCTGCAGCAGCCGCCAAGCTTGAACGCCGGCGCCGTCGTCTCATGTTGTCCTCCCTTCCCTCCACCACCTCCCGCGCCTCGCCGCCAAGCTCTGCCCTCCCCCCCACGTTCGTCGCCTCACCCCGGCCGCCGCTGCCTGCTGCCCTCACCTCGGCGGATCTGGCCTGATCTAGGACGGCACGAGCCCGTTGCACAGGAGGCCATCGAGGAGCTCGAGCGCCCAACGCCCTCCTTCCGACCGAGGCGCAAGTGGCCTCACACCATGGTTCACTTCAAGAACAGGTACATGGTGATGGAGGTGTTCATCGACGTGAGCAGAGGCGAGTCCGACCCCGTCATCTTGACCCACTTCAACGTGACAAAAGCCATCAGAGACAGCATCCAGCTCAACTTTGGGGAGTGTGGCCTAGCTGCATCTCTCGGGTCATTGCAAGGTGCTCCTTAATTTCTCTAGGCAGCATCACACGTGTCTGTCTCTATTGTGTGTCTTACTTCAACTTCTGACTTCTGTTCATCTGCAGTCAAGTACGTAAATCCTCTGACCAAGCTTTGCTTGATCCGAGTATCACGTGAAGATCACCACAAAGTGTGGGCTGCTATCACAATGGTGAGGAGCATTGGGAAGGTCCCTGTATCGTTCAACCTGCTGGATGTCAGTGGTGAGTGGATAATACCAAATCAGCTTGGTTGTTTTGTGACACTTGATCCATGAATCTATCCTTCTTAGCTGAATTCAGTATCTGATCTCGTTGTGCTCACTATGGTGTTATGAATTTTTGAATTAGAATGAAATGTGATTTTTTTCCAAGTTCATATGCCCCATCTCGATATCAAATTAGACATGTGTTTCTTATTAGGGATTGCTTTTTTCTCAGTTGGCTGAATTTTTCTAAAATCTCTGTTCACTTTTAAACAGCCTTTAGATTAACATCTAACCATCTCCATCCTTGTCCCACTCTACAAGGACCTATAGACTAAAAATTACAATAGTGTTTTACTAAAATTGCACACCTTTTGAGACTTAGTAGTGTGAAGAAACTTAGGTGACTGAGATTTGCAAAAATTTCAGGCAACCGAGAATTAGCAAAACCGTTCTTATTAATGTGAAGTTCCTAATAAAATATGCCCATATTTATATCTGCTTCTTTTTAGCACACACTAGCTTTTCAGTGTAAGGTGATGTTCAGATAGCAATCACAGTATCGTCCTTCTGGTTTCTTTACATACATGTATATAGTTGACTTTGTCGGAACTACATCTCATGGAGACCTCAGACTTAGTTCTCAGTGTTCTCCATGCACAAACTTTGGCCCGGTGATGTTTCTCTGTGTATAGTGTGGATGCTCATCCTCGTATCATTTGGCATTTTGACTCAATTCTACTATTTATTTTGTTGCCATCCCTAAGAGAAAAAATTGCTTGGAAGGCCAATGTGCCAGACCAGAGCTGATCATCAATCTCCTTTCCAGGAACTATCAGGGCCTGCAAGAAAGCTGCATTGGAGTGCGAGGAAGCGAAGTTTGAGCAATACAAGCTGGCTGTTGGTGACCGCATCACGCCGGAGATCCTCGAGTCCATAAAGAATTGCTTTGACAAAATTAGAGGATTAGAGAGCTAGTGAATTGTTGTTTATTTGATGTTGTCTTTTAGTTTTCGTCAACTCTAGCCTTACAAAAAATGAATGAAATGGCACGTTGTTTCTCAGTCAAGTTTACATCATGGTTCACGCGCGTCAACTCGTAGTTTGGACGAAATTAGGAGACGAAATTTATTCTTACGAAAACTCTAATTGCTACATACTCCTACTAAATTGAGAACCACCTTCACGTTCGAAGCCTTATTCACAATGCTCAGTGTTGATTTTTATGACAGAAACCACCGAACAAAAAGTTTCGAATGTTGCATGTGTCCTGTCGATCAGGGCATGCTACAACTCGGGCAAGCCAACTAGAAACCTAATAGGACGAGCAACCAACAGTTGACCATTACCACATAAAACGCTGCTATTTGGTGAGAATACAGTAAAGCCACCAAAGATAACCAAGTGCACAATCACAACCTGAGGAACTTTAAAGCCATCGAATCATGACAATGACGACAGGAGCAGCACTTTATACATCTCATACATTCAATTGCATGCATGCAAAAATACAGATTGCTGTGAAAGGTGCAGCCTATTAGGAGTTCCAGTACATGGTAAAGCTAGCTTAACACCCTCCATCAAGGTATCAAATCGCAAAATTTAGCGCAAGAAAACAATGAGCAACTATAAGCATCAAGGCTCCCCAATTCGGTACCTATGAAACCGGAGACGAGTGGTGGTGCCTATGGCTGTCGTCGCTGCAGTCCTCGTGGAATTGCACCTCCTTTTGGAAGATGCAGCACTTGTTCAACATCCCCTCCTTCCACGACACCTTCTTCTTCGCCCGCCGCTTCAGCCGCAGCACCGCCGCTGCAGGGGCGGAGGAGGAAGGGGAAGGGTCGATCGTCACGGTCTTCTGGACGACGACGGCGGCGCCGGCGCGCAGGTTGACATAGCGATTTCTCCGCTCCGCTTTGGAAGCTTAGAATTAGTACATTGTAGTGGAGCAGCAGCAGAGTGCGCCACGTTCAATCAAAATCCACCTGCACGAATATTGGAGCATGAATCAAAGGATGATTTGTGCAACTTGTATTCAGACTATTGGGATCGACGGACTCAACGAGGAGAGCATACTAGTTTACGTAATACAAAACCCTCGCTCATTTTCGTATTAACATGTCTTCCCTAAGATATTTTTTCTTTAATTCCAGCCCTTTCTCATCGCTTAATTTGTAAAAATATGTGTGTGACCACGCTTTCTCTCGTTTTCTCAAATTCTGATTTTGTGTCATTCTCCTAAAGTGGTGTGATTGTTCGAGACGTCAGATATTCGATGATCAATCATGAGCCAGATCTTCACTGAGGCAACGATGATTTTAATAAAAAATGAGGCGATGATAGCTGCGATAGTAAACCCTGACAACACATACAAACATGATAGTCTTTGGAGATTTATGACCAAATCAACTGCACTTTTAACAAATATCATGAATTCTACTCGGATTCATACACCGATTTTTACAATCCAAGAGAAAAACAAGGTTTAAGATGGAATCCTTAACCTAGGAGGGAGCACAAGGGCTAACTCTAGATTAAATAGCAAAGCTCTATTTTAGATCTAACATCAAGTCTAACCCTGAGTAGGAGGATTGCTATTTATAGTTTAACCCGCAAATCTTAAATGATTTGGGCCGAAATCCTTACAAGGTCCGCAGGCCCAAGTTATTGTGCGCGGAGAATCTGTCAATAACATCCCAGTTCAATTCAGAGGTTTCAGCCAACGCTATGTTCTTAGAGTTAATGCACGTCCGGAGGTTCCGAGGATCCTTAAGCTTCTGTTGGTCCCTTGATGCTTTGTTGAAACATCCGGGTTCCTTGTTCGGATGTTCCGGTTTGGCAAAGATTTTGGTTTCTTGGTGCTCGACTGGAATATTTGGCGCTTTATCCGTAGGGTTCGGGTTTCCTTGAACTTTTGTCCCTTGAGGCTAGATTCGCCTGGAAACTCCGAGTCCTTTGTCCGGAGGTTTTAAATCTCTTCTCTATTCCCCCGAGAAGAGAGTTCCGAATTCAAACTCTCATAGAAAAGAAAATTTAAATTGAAAAGTTATATATAATTAGAGTTGAAACATTCTGCCAGACCAATCCACCCGTACCTTCAATTCCAACCGCCACCCCATCCCACCGCACCCACCCACCGACATGAGTTGTCATGCATGCTCGTAGTTGATTCGTCATTATTGCCATTCACTATCCTCCTCTGTCCCCGGAAAATGGTGGCACTAGAGCGGTGGAGGATGGACTCGTTGGAGCATGTACAAATCTCCGAGCAAATCGAAGCTCGGAAAATCAACCGTTTTATAGTTAGCCGAGTGTATTTAACAAAATAAACTCATAAGAAAGGAGGAGGGAACATTCCGTTGGTATGCGTATAATGAGACTCTCAACATCCAAAATGGTACCAAAGGAGTAGACAGGTGGACCATGGAAGCACAAGATATGGTAGACTAGCGAAACGGCGGTAGAGTGGAGAAATCTGCGGAAGGCGCCGCGGGAGATCTCCCTCCACTCGACTCGCGCCACACATCTTCTCCCACCTCCCGCTCACCATATCTCCCTCCCGCCCCGCCACAGCTTCTCTCGCTGACTCATCATCACTTGCCCCACCGCAACCGCCACCGATGGTCTCCGAGGTGGCGCTCTCGCCGGCGTCCCGCCTCATCCCCTCCCTCACCTCCACTATAACCGCCTCCTCCTCCCGCGCTCCCCGTGCACGCTCCCTGCCCGCGCTCGCCGTCTCCAAGCCGAACCGCGCGCTTCTCCTCCGGCGGCTCCGTGCCACCGATCAGCAAGGTCCGCACCAGCGCGCACGCTACCTGCTCGATCTGATTCTTTCTACACCGACACTCTGGTTGTTGCGTAGCTAGCTACTATTTCTGCTGCTGATACTGATATATGCTTGGATGCACCTAGCTAGTCTCGTACTATATGTAAGGATGGATTGGGTTTCTGGCTTGATTTGGCGCGTGCGTGCAGGCCAGGTTCAGCAGGGGGATGAGGTGGTCGACGGCAACGTCCTCCCTTACTGCAGCATCGACAAGAAGCAGAAGAAGACCATCGGAGAGATGGAGCAGGAGTTCCTAAGAGCCTTACAAGTACGTGCTAGCTAATTCCTAGTTTGCTACTCAATGTCTTGCTCTTCTTCAAAATACATTACTATATCACTACTGCCGTTTTCGCACGCTTACATCTTTCTCTTTTTCAGTCCTTCTACTATGACCAGAAGGCCATCATGTCCAACGAGGAGTTTGATAACCTCAAGGAGGAGCTCATGTGGGAAGGAAGCAGTGTCGTCATGCTAAGTAGCCCCGCCAAATCACCCAAGCAACTAGTTCAAATCTCTCTTTTCTAATTTGTTGGTGTTTTCAGGCGCTGATGAGCAAAGGCTGTTGGAAGCCTCAATGGCCTACATCGCCGGCAACCCCATCATGTCAGATGCTGAATTTGACGAGCTGAAGCTCAGATTAAAGGTACGTTGGGCTCTGCTTCCATGCTATTCTCATCTCTGAATGAAACACCAACATGCTGAAGATAAACGCGGTTAAATGTTCCACGCTACACATATCACACCTCTGCTCGTGTGGGTATTATGCTCCAAGTAACACACACATTGGTATGAACATCTACTATATACTAAAAAGTAGAATACAAGAGAAATAAAAGATGTACTACAAATCTACTATATACTAAAAGCAGAATACAATAGAAAAAATAGAGAGGGGCTAGAAATTCCCACAAAAAAGTAAAACATCCGATCGTTAATTTGGTGGACCCTTTAATTATTAGTGGACTATAACCAATAGATCTTCATAACTGTACCTAAACAGATCACAGCCGATAGATCTTTATAATTATACCTAAACAGATCACAGCCGATAGATCATCATAATTGTGTCTAAACATATCGTATCCGATAGATTATCACAATCGTACCTAAATCTCGCGATCTGAACTTATTTCCTGTATTAATCTAATATCACGCGTATGGGTAAAAAAATAAAGATAATTAAAAGTGTTTCTCGCGTAATTGCGCGGGACACTGTTCTAGTTCTCATAAAAAAAATAAAACATTCAATCATTAATCTGGTGGACCATTTTATTATTAGTAAACCACAACTGATAGATCTTCATAACTGTACTTAAATAGATCGCAGCCGATAAAACTTCATAATTGTATCTAAATAGATCAGAGCAGATAGATCTTCGTAACTGTATCTAAGCAGATCAGAGCCGATAGATTTTCATAACTGTACCTAAACAGATCAGAGCGGATAGATCATCATAATTATACCTAAACATATCACAGCTGATGAATCTTCATAAGCATACATAAATAGATCACAACTAATAAATTTTCATAACTACATCTAAACGTCATACTGTCAATCTATTATTAATAGATCACAGCTGATAGATCATCAATACTGTACCTAAACATTATTTGACATTTATTTGTTGTACAAACAATCTACTGGCTCGGTACAACGATTGGCCGGCTGGATCTTGATCTGAACTTTTGATTTCTGTACTCATCTAATATCATGTATAAGTCTAAAAAATTTAAAGATTAAAGATGTTTTCTGTATAATTACGTAAGACACCGTGCTAGTTTTTCTAATTGAGTTTTCTTTTCTCGCTGCGACCTTTGCTAGCAAGACGGAAGTGACATTGTTACGGAAGGTCCCAGGTGTAGTCTACGGAGCCGAAAGGTATGTGTTTTGCCTGTTCATCATTCTCTCTTTTCACACTTAAAATACTTCGACTAATCAATGACAATTTTTTTCTATTTCTTTTCGGAAAAACGAAAAGCATATACTAGTACGGTAGTATCTTTACTGCTAAAGTAAATGCGTATCAATGATAACCTCTCTTGATAAATTAATGAAAATGCCACCTTCCATGTAACAAGCTGTGAAAAGCAGTGGCAGTGATACTGTAGTTTTTCATCGTTTTGACAATTGATAATTGGTTGAAATAAGCGCCACTTTGTGTCAGTATGCTGACCCATATATGCTACATGGAGCAGGTTTACAGTGACCTGTCCGTTGACTACTTAAAGATGTTCCTGCTAAATGTTCCAGCAACTGTTGCTGCTCTAGGACTGTGAGTTCATTCTCATTCTTGGATCCTTGTTATATCTAAAAGGGTTACTTTTAGTATGCATCTTACTGTCCAAGCTGCATTTAAACTGTTGCAATGAAGCCTTCTTTTGTTACTTTAAGCAGAATTACCGAGTTAGTTATGTTAGGCAACTCCTCCTCTATGAGTATCTAACATTGATTTGTTTACATTTAGGTTCTTCTTCATTGATGAGTTGACTGGCTTTGAGGTCAATGTCTTCCAGGTTAGTATTTACCAATTTAAGTACCGTATTCGATATCCAATACTGCACTGACCAGATATGTGATCCATACATAATTCTAGTAATCTACTCTTTGATTATTTCTTAATTGACTTCGATTCTTCCTGAACGATGCAGCTGCCAGAGCCTTTCGGTTTCATTTTCACATGGTTTTGCGGCTTTACCTCTAATATTGTTCTCAGCACAGTCGGTAACCAATGCCATAGTAAAGGACTTTTTAATCCTAAAGGTAATTCTCCTTTACCCCATATATCATCATACCTTGATGTATATTCAAGTGGGCAGCAAACTGATGAACTTTCTGGGCATCTAGGGGCCATGTCCAAATTGTGGTACTGAAAATCTTTCCTTCTTCGGGACGATACTGTCAGTCGCCAGTGGCGGCGCAACAAACACTGTGAAGTGTGCAGAGTATGTCCCTTTATCATGGTTGATGTTATCTAGATTCGAGTTTTGAACTACTGCCATATTGCCATACTTATTTCTAACGAGATTTTATATTGTTGCGACGTTTTCTTTTCCAGTTGCAAAACCGTGATGGTATATGACTCGAAACTCGGCTGATCACACTTCCAGAACCATGAAAAGATAAGTGAAGGTATGTGCTGCCGTAGAAGTCTGAAATAGCATATCTAGAAGCTCCATCAATTGGCAGACGAGGGGAAAATTTTACTCGCTTGCAATCTTCTTTGCCTTCTGCAGGTTAATTAACTATAATTTGTGTATATCTATCGATAAAACAGTACCTAATCCCATGTAAAAAAAAAGTACCTAATCTGAACTATGTGACATGGTGTTACTTATACTTTCGATGCTAACTCACTTAGATATGAACTGGTAGTATGAAACTTTGGTGAAATGTGTGACTGGTAACGATGCAAAGTCTGCCACTTTCCACTGCTAGGTAGGAGCAACGAGATGCGGAGTTGGCCATTTCCGTGAGCAAAATGAAGTGTGAAGCCTGCAACAAGTGCCTACTGCTATGTAGTAGCATTTATTTTCTGTATATATTTGCAATTGCACCTGATTGGCGCGGATGAATTGCAGAGTGTATAGAAAACCTAGATATAATCACCGTTGTACTTTTAGAGTGACTCGTAACAGTCTACAGCTACATCTGTGAGCCTATGACATTTGAAGCTTGTCATAATCAGGTACTAATAAAAATAAGCAAGACTGTGTTGGTAAGGCCCCCATTATACATTCATGACTTATCCATGGGCCTATACGGCCCATTCCGATCTTCAAACTTTCTTGCGTAGGAAATACTTGCGCTCGATCCGTTATGTTGGTGACAGCTTTTCTTGTAGCGCTCTTTTCTTGCTCAATCACCCTAGCGTAGTAGGATGTATATAGCCTAGGTTAGCTCTTAGCTGCATTTTAACTTATGTTATCTGCAATAACAATATGGTATTAGCTTTGAATATTTATACCGCACAACAGAAGACCTACGTATATGATCAAACAATCCAATACGAAAGATATAAAGTGTGCGTATATATTTAGGGGAATTGCTAACAAGTATTCGAGTGTGTTTTATTTTAAGACTTTCCTCCATATAACTATTTAAGATGAAAAATGTGGAGATCTATTCGATATGTATGTAAGGGATGAGAACTCGAGTACTCCACAGAAAATACTCGAGTACTCCCTATATTTAGAACGTAAACACTCGAGCACTCTATATTTAGAACATAAATAGTGTAGCTTCTACCATTATTCCCTACTACAAAAATAACCTTTCTAGACCCCTCGTCTCAGACGGTTTTGGTAAAACCAACTATACCAGAGACATCTCAACCGGTTCTAAATATCTTAGTCGGTTTAAAAAATAAACGAATTTGAAATAATTACCTATCTCAGTTGGCTCTAGAAACAAACTGACTAAAAAAGTATTCCAGTCGGTTCAAAAAAAAAGAACCGACTAAGATATTGCAATTCATTACAAGCCGTTTTGAATAAAACCGACTGGGTAATTTATTTTAGTCGGGTCTAAAAAACGAACCGACTGAGGCCTCACACCACTCCTCTCTCTCTCTCTCTCTCCCGAATATTCCTCCACCAGTCACTGCTTCACCCTCGATCTCCCTAAATCCCCCAAATCTGGATCTCGATTGCTCTCTCGCAATCCCCCCCAAATCCCCCAAATCCTTTGGCGATTTAGGTCATGGCTGAGTCGATGGAGCAACGGCCGTGCGTGCTCTCCTACCTCGCTCACCTCCTTGCTCGGATTGGCCGAGTAGCCTGCACGTCTCCCTCGCTCCCAGCCCCTTCTCGCCGCCCCAAATCTCCTCCTCCTCGACTCCGCTTCTCTATGTTGATTGGAGCCATGGCCGGCCACGTCCTCGGCGACAAGCGCAACAGCTCTGCCACTGCCAACAACCTTGCCCACTTTGCCGTCAACGAGCACAAGAAGCGTGAGGTAATGCCATTTATTTTGTCCTCTTTGCTGCGGTGTGCCTTTCATTTTCTCCCTTCCCCATCCCCTTTCTGATCTAGATCCACCTCGCGGTAGTGCCGGACATGTCGTCTTCGGCCTACCCACCTCCGTGTACAGATCCGGCAATGAGGAATGGGCTATGGTGACGCTGCTCGGGTTAGGATTAGATGGCGGCTGGGAGTTCCTACCGCAGGAGCACTCCATCGGCAACCCACCTTCGGATCTGGGTAGCCCGCCATCAGATCTGGGCAGCCCGCCACCGGCAACCCACCTCTGGATCTGGGCAGCCCGCCACTAGCAACTGGCGAGGGCAGCTGCCGCCTCCATCGCAAGGTCCAAGTACTTATCCTTGTAGCCTTCGGTTCATGCTCGTATATGGTTTGGGCTGTGTTTGTTTCATGGAATCCATGCTCCGCAACTAGTTATGCCTGTAATTTGTTTGATGAATTGCCTATAGTCTTTCGTTCCTTTTGGTTGGCTTCGATGCTCTGGAACTAGTGCGATTGTTTGATGAATCCATGCTTTGCAACTGGTACGATTGTTTGTCATTGTTTACTTTGATTGGCTTTCTTTGCAGGGATATATCCTCCTCGGCTAGCTGATGGTGAAGATCCTCCAATGACAAGTATGCGCCAAGGAGACCAGCGTTGAGGCAACGGAGCAACGGCTGAGGAGAGCAGTGGAGCAGCGGAATGACCAGCGTCGAGGCAGCGGAGCTACAGGATGCCGCGCCGTCGAAGAGGGCCTGCTAGCTGCGTCGTTGAGGGGGCGAGCTAGGGGGCCAGCTAGCTTTTATTTTAGTATCATAGTCGGTTCAATGTACTTGACCGGCTGAGATTGTGAACTTTTGGAGTCGGTTTAATATAGATAACCGGCTGAGATCGTGAACTTTCAGAGTCGGTTCAAAAAATATTATTAGCTCCCTTTACTTACAGTTGGATCCAAACGGGCTGAGAAGACTATTTTTAATTGGCTGAGAAGGTTGTTTTTGTGGTAGTGATTAAACATTTGGAATGTATGCATATGATGATGTGGATCTATCGAAACTAATTTTGTCGATGATCGGTAAACCATTGATCTTACGTAATATGTGGTGAAAAAGAGAGTAGAGGTAGGGAATCCTAGAGCCAAGTCGAGCCCGGTCAGGAACAAGAGATTTTAGACAGGTTCGGGCCTCTCTCTGGATAACAACCCTATGTCATGTATGTCTTATATTGATCTCGAGACAAAGTACAAGGGGAAATAGCTAATCTAGATGTGATCTGCTACTAGTCGAAGGTGGATGTCATGGTGTATCTTCCCTTCTAATTGTAAATCTTGGGATGTGTGCACATCTTATATTTTTGGATGAAGGGAGTACTTGTATATGAATACTGTCGTCATCGTGAAATTTAATTTTGAAACCGCTATATGAATATACATACATACATATATATATATATACACATATACACCTCGGAAGCTAAATTGGGGCTCCATGGAGTCTGGGCTCCATGATTTCATAATCATGAATTCAAGCCAAATTTGGGTATAATTTTTGAATTTTTTGTTTATAGGTATATACCTAACTATAACAATTCAAATGAAATACATATCTTTAAAAAATTACAAAGATTTTAGGACATATTAGGTCACATACCTAGGATTCAAGATATGTTAGATCACATACCTTGGATTCTGGGTATGTGATCAAACAAATCTCAAAATATTTAAATTTGAGTAGTTTTTTTGAAAGGTATATATTTTATTTGAGTATATATCTCTGGGTACATACCCTAAAACTAAAATTTTTGAAAAAATATTCAAGTTTGTTTTGAATTTGAGCATTTGAAATCATGAAGCCCAGGCACCATAGAGCTCTAGATAATTATACCTATGTCTATATATATGTGACCCACGCATGGATCTGTTCTCTACTTCCCTTTTTGTCGTGGATCGATATATTGTTAAAGGGCTCTTTTATGGTACCCTCAGATCGTTATAAACCATCCATTCATGTAGATCTAATGATAGATATTAATCTATACTACTGCATTATATGAATAGTATATGTAGTCGTATATAGATCTTGGGGACAAAATTGGAACATACAGAAACCAAATCCCACAGGTATAGGGTAATATGGGAAGCTAATTTTTTACAGTCCTTTCATTTTCGCGCATTCACTCCATCCATCTCCTTATGTTCACCGCCAAAGAACCCGGCGCACTTGATCAGGCTCCGGTGCTAGTACATATCGTCGTCATTGTCAGCGCTAGGGCCGCCCAGGTGGCCGAGCGTGCGCATCTTGTTGTGCTTGGGCTCGCGCTGGAGCGTGCAGTTGCCGAAGGAGATGCGCTCGAGGAAGTTGCCAGAACGCAGCTGCTGGTCTTGCGCCGGCCGCAGCGCCACCCCTGGACGCGCACGCTGCCGACGCCACCGACACCGTGGCGGCGGAGGAGTGGAGCGGCGGCGCGGAGGAAGGTCGGTGGCGATGACGGTGAAGAGGAAAGCGGTAGGTGGCGGCCGAGCGGGAAGAAAGGGCTGGACTTGGAGGAGGAGACCAGCCTCCCCAGCTTCTCCTACAGGCAGAAGGCGCATATTCCCGCCGGCAACGGCCGCCGCTACGACGTCGGGCCGGTACGGTTGCCCGCTGCAGTACTGTATGTTGTCCAGCGCCAGAGCACACACACCCCACGGGCCGCTGTCACGGTCGCTGCCTCGCTGGCGAGCGGAGCCCTGCCTGGAACGCCACAGTTCGCCTCACCGTCCCGGCCTCTGGCGTCAGCAGCGGCGACGTCCACGTCCTCCTACGCACGGAGCGCGTCCTCGGCGACCATGACGGCGGCGAGGTTATCCTCCCGCTCGGCGACGTTGCCGCTGGCGCCAGCGATGAGCCCACCTCCGCGACGGTCGCTGCCTACCCCGACCATGCTGCGGGTGTTGGGTGAAAGCCGGGAAACCAAGAAAGAAAGCAAGTGATGGGAACTACGTACAAAATTACTTTTAAGAGAAAAAAGTTTAAATGATAAATATCTAGATTACCATGTTAATCCAAAGGCTCATGTGTTTCTATACTGCTCCTCCAAACTGTAGTAGAGGTATCATAAAAGATCTCTGGCTAGAAAACAGAGCTAGCTAGTTGCTGGTGAGCCTAGCAATATGAGGTGGACTGTTGTCGTGATCGATGACGAAAGGGGAAGGAAAACAGCGCGCGCGCATGTGTGCCATGCCATGCCATGCATAACCCACGTACAAATTAAAGTATGGTTAATATCTTGTCGTGCGACATGCACACTGCTCACCGGTACCACAGGATTGCCCTCATGCGGCAGCTTTCTTCGCTTCCTCAGCTAGCTTTTGCTCCGTCCGATCAATCGATCGCCACTGTACGTTTCCATTGTATCTATGTGCGTTCCGTCGGTGCACGCATATGGTAGCTCAGTGCATGAACAATTATATATGAAGGGAAATAATTAAGATGAGGTTACGGCTGCGGTTATATTAGGTGCACGCATGCATGTGTTTATCTCGCAAAACCGTAAAAATTTAAGCTGAAGTCTACACTAGCTAGCCTATCAAATTAAGGAACCAAATTAAGAAACTAAACTTTAGGTGAAATGGAATTAATGCAAGTGATCAATGGATCGATATCTCATCATGCATGATTGACTGCATGATTGCTACTGCTAGGTAGGAGTAGTATAATTAAGATAGGGGAATGTCTATTTATCAGTTGTCTGAAATTTTTTTACATTTCAGTCACTTTTTAGATCTTTGGATTAATATCCAACCATCTCATCCACGCCTCACTCCATATATAACATACAAACTAAAAATTGCACTAAGTTTTTACTAAAGTTGTACACTTTTAAATACTGCAATTTTAGGCCAAATAGTGTGTAATTTTCTAAAATTACATATTTTTAATACTATAATTTTAGGTGATTGAGATTTGCAAAATTTCAGGCAGTTGAGATTTAGCCAACACGTTAAGATAGTGCATGCACTCACATCGATCGACCGATAGATCCTATTCATTTGCTAGTCAGTTTCTGCGCGCTGATGTTAATTAGTGGGTGAACACTCATCATAGCCGGGCGCGCGGCCGTTTGGTAGGTTATGCCTATCCATCGATCGATCGGTCGATCACTTATAGCAAGGCACGTGTTGGGATCGAATTTCACGTGTCAAGATACCAGCAGCCAAAAATGCGCTTAGCTTTACCATACATATGTACGTACGTACGTACGCACGTATGACCTGCATTGCGTCTGCATGTGCATGCATGCCTGTGTACGTCTGGATCCAACTTTGACGGTACGCACGTACACCAGTCTGTCGCGCTCGGTGCATTCATCGATCGACGAGGTCTTGTTTGTCGATGTGCCGGCACGTTCGTTCCTAGCTAGCTAGCTTTACATCTTTTCTAGCACACCTGTCGAGCTGTGAGAGACAGACAACACTTTGTCGGGGGGCCACGCTCACGTGGCCATACATTCCCGTCCGGCCCGGAAAAGATAAAAGAATATCTTGTTTGTCGTGAGGTGAAACATTAAGCACACGTATATGTATCTACGTAAGCACCCACATACCAGCATATGGGTTATATTTTCTAGCTTACTCGTGCCGCTTTTTTAGCAGGTTCAAAAACGTCTTTTGGGATGGTTTTTTAATTGTTTAGGAACGAGTCTCTAGGATTTGAAAGTCCTACCAGAAACTGTTTTGTAACCGTTTACGATAGGAAGCAACAAAGATTGTTGGAAAATCTAAATCGTCTCGTATTGCATTTTCCTCCTTGCCACCGAGGACCAACTCCAGCAGGTGCGCATGCCGCCGTGAGGACGCCCGGGCAACCCCCTCGCCGCTGAGACTGCTGTTCGCACATATTGCACTGGCACATAAGGTTGCACAGGTCCAGTAGATGTAATCCTGTTTGAAGGGGAAGCAACAACGGTAGCAGTAGCAATAGCGGTGGGATGCAGATCCTGTAGTAGAGAAGAGCATGGATGAAGCATAGGTAGTATAGAGGAGGAGGAGATCGATTGAAGGAAATTGGCGACATACAGGTACTCGTTGGAAGGCCTCGTCGATCTCGTTGTTGGTGAGGCCCTTCTTTTTGAGGAAGGACATGGAGCCATGGAGGAGCCCCTGAGCTTGGAATGGGAGAAAAACTTGACGATGTTTCGGACGTAGTCCTCCCTCATTGGTGGTCCGGGAGGCCAGATCTAGTGGCGGTGGCCCGTGCGGCCGTGAGCAAAAAACTTGTCATTGTCAGTGTCTAGGACTTCCTCCTGCGTCAGGTAAACCCCGACCTCTCTGGCGCCTCTTCCCACGGCGGACGTGATCCATCTGATAATATCCCACCTAGAACGAGCTGAACGGATAGCGGACCTAAGGGGGGGGGGTCCCATGGGGAACATAGTGGGAGGTCATTGGGAGGCTGCTGAGCTAGTCTTTCTCGGCTCCTCCCATGGCAGTGACGGCGAAGGAAGGGTGAGGTTAGATCCGAGGAAGGGGAGGCGGAGGGTAGATGAGGCAGACAAAGAGGGGGGCAGCGCGCGGGGGAGTGGGGGTGGACTTAGGGTAGGGTGAAGGCGACGGAGAATAAATATGCAAGCTTGGTGGGCTGGGACAGCGGCCCATGAATTGGAGATAGTTGTGACTTGAAAACGTCTAGGATTTAAATAGCAGACGGTTTTTAGTCACAACCGTCTGCAATAGGAAAAAGTTTTCAAACAGTTTTTTTATTACTAAAAACCATTTGGAATGTGATATTTTTATAAAGTTGTCTAAGATAAGTCTCGGTTTTTGTGAATCATCTGGGATAAGACGTCTGCTATTGCTATTTCTATGACTATCACGGTGTTCCGTGCAATTGCCTGGGAACATCTTTAATTATCTTTAATTTTTATTTGTACGCATGATATTAGATCAACACGGGAAATAAAAGTTCAGATCATGAGCCGAGAAGCTAGTCGTTGTACTGAGCCATCTATTTACCTATAGTTATAATAATCTATCGGATGTGATCTGTTTATGTATAATTATGATATTTTATCGGTTGTGATCTATTTAGGTACAGTTACGAAGATCTGTCGGCTGTAATTTGTTTAGGTACAATTATGAAGATCTATCGGTTGTGATCCACTAATAATAAAATGGTCCACTAAATTAATAGTCAGATATTTTGCTTTTTAATGAGAATTTTTAGTCTCTTTATTTTTTCTATTATATTGTATTTTTAGTATACAATAAATAGAAGATAGTTTACGCACGTAAAAGTTAATTGGCAGGATATCGGATTGATTTGAGTAGGACAATATATTCCGATCCATCCCAAGTTAAGCAAGAAACAAGGCGTACGTTGGAGCTCAGAGTCCATAACTAAAAATATTCTCAACAAGCTATACACAGGGTGGTATGGCGCCATGGCAACGAATGAGAGAGCTATAGCTGCTCCGTCCAGTTATTGGTACTAAATTATTAGGATGCGAGGACGGCATGGGCGGCGTCACCATGATGCAAGGGTATTCGAGCGAATGCCCAAATTTTTGTGCAAACAAACGAGTATACATAGAGTGTATTTCATGTGTATGTGCTACAGCTAGGCGCGGGAGCGTGCGTGTCAAGTAATTAATGAAGGCTTGAGCGATGAAACCTTCAGGCCCCGCTCGAATAGGATTCTGGGTGACATTTGTCGCTTGCCAGACTATATATCAAAATCCGCGGCCACCTGGCTGCATATCTGCTAGCTAGCTCCAATCCGTGCTCATCGAGCAGGGTTACGTGCATGGACTCCATTTCCATCATCAGATCGCGAGCTAGCTCTAGCGATCACAGTGCATGTAATACCGGCGCCACAAAGTTAATCCAGCTGTCCGACCGGCGCTGGATGGCTGATGTATACCGTGCTTCGTCCCTAGCTAGCAGCCCGAGTTATCTGTTCACTAGCGCCTGCCCATGACGCACTGCCTGCCTAGCTTGTCGACGCTCGAATCTGATACCAATCTTTATCTCCCTATCTAGCTATCGGGCACGCGTGTCGCCGTTGCGCACGTGGCCACCTTCAATTCCCCCCTGTCGTCTTGTCCGCTCTGTCCTCTAGCTACAAAACAATTTCGCTCATTTTTGTTTCTTCATTTGTTGGTCAAATCCCTGATCGTAGGATCTCCATCCACTGTCCTGCAGCTTCTTAATTCCCTAATTTCTACCCAAAACTAATTAACCCTACCGCCTCTGCTAGACCAGCCCACCCCACACTGCCTCCCGCGATCCATCGATGTCGCGACACCGGCGTTGTCGAGCACCAGACACATTGTGCAACCCCGAGCTCGCTAAATCAGCAGTCCCTATCCAGAACATTAGGTCACCATGCTCGCATCCCCAACTAAAGGCAACCCCGAGCTAAATTAGCAACCCGGATCTAAGACATTGAGTTGTCATGTTCGCAAATCTAACTATAGACAACATATACTTATAAAATATTTAGAGCCCTTTTTATCTAAAAGACTAGCCTTGTTTATAGGACGTCTTGAATCGTCTGTCAGCAAAAGAGTCAGGAGCGGACCCATAGCAAAACTTAAGTAGAGGCACAGCATTTGAGCTAATAGCATACACATAGTGAACATTAGGTGTTTCAACTGTGTGTTAAAAGTTAAGTGGGGGCCTCGCTGCCTCTACTTCGGTCCGTCCCTGAAAAGAGTAGTCTGATAGGGATGCCCTCATCCCTGTAAGTTATTTTCTATCTCCTCTCCTATATAACCATTGTGGGACTATCTCTAACAAATCCCTCCCTCCTCACATGTCAGTTCGTGACGCCCCCTTCATACATTGTATATTCTCCCTATAACTTCCCTAGGTCATTGGGACGCTATAACCCACAGACCTAACCATAGAGCAACACAATATTATAAGAAAATTTGGGCCTTCTGCCACAATTAAAGAACTAGCCTGAGAGAAGAGACTACCCACATCATTATAAGTTATGATCTGCCTCCTACAACCAATATGAGACTATTCCCAACAGGCCACCCCTAACCGCTACAACCGCCTCCCTATGCGGCAGCCACCGCCACCTCCAGCCTCGTCCTCCCCTGTATTACTGCCTCCCCAACCATTCTTTCCCAACTTTGGGGACTCACCCTTGCCCGGTCAAGCGCCTCTCTTAGTTGACATATGTCTACTTGCGCAGAGGAGGTGGGAGCGCTGGAGAATGATGAATAGCGCGCAAATCCGTGTATTTATTTGCTTAAATCGCTCCATGAACAACCTCTTAATAAACGATACACCGTACTTCTTCTTTTTCGTAAATATGAGACGTGTTTTTCATGCTTTAATTGAGCGCAGTGCTCTTGCCATTTGTAGCCTGACGCATTGCAGCTCGACCACAAAATTAAGTTTGGAGATGCATGATTAGTTGATGAGACGTCATGCTTCAGCTAGCTGCTGCATTCGGAGATGGAACAGGAGAGCTAGGTGCTGGGCACGATCGATCAATAGTGTAAGATACTTTTGGCCACAGGTTGCTACAGATATGTGCCCGGCCGCACACAGGATTACATACGCGTGCAAGCGCCCGCAACAGCTATATGCATGCCACCATGTTCCTCTGTCGAATATGTGTGCAGCGGTCGTGATCGCCTCCGCAATCCGCATAGCATAGGGTTCCTTCTTCCTCTCTATCGTGTGGCCCTGCAGCTTTCCTACTAATCTGAAATCTGAATCTTCCCCTTTAACCCCACGCACGTACGCTCTACGCCCATCTCTTCCTGCCTCTCGATCGCCCCATGAAATAATTAGCTCGCTGGCTACAGGTTGGGTCAACTCTCGGACCTCCCAATTTTGGTTGACTTTACATGTCCTTATCGGTGCCACTTTCCAATGTACCGACAACTGCACTAGCCCCACATATTTCTTGAACAGTTAAGACATCTTTGTTAGAAGATCGATTTCCTTTACTTTTCCTTTTGTGGGAGTTAATAGATCCATTTTCCTAAACAGAAATAAACAGAATATGCATTGTTTCATGGAATTAAATCTCCAACTAACAAAACTTATTGAATTGCATGCACTAACTAGTTCACCCAAAAATGCAGTTTGAGCTTTTAGGGTGAACTGATTGGTGCATGCAATGCAATAAAACCGAACAAGTTACCCTGAGATTATTAATTTCAATGCGGTTTTGGTTGGTGTGGCTTTCGTTTCCATGGATGTGGCAGCCCAGTCAGCATATATACCATCGGATGGAGATGGTACGATCTAGGGCATCCCACATTCATACAGCACATCCAACCTATTTGTAACTTGTTGGTTTCTCTTCCACCCACTTGCAGCCAGCACTTGCCGCCACCTGTTGGCCTCCACTGGCACCTCACTTGCCATCCACAACCATTGTTCTACAATCTACGGTGGCGTCCGGCTTCACCGACACCCGTGGCTTCGCTGGTGGCGTGCGTTCGCACACAGCTTTGCTCGTGGCTTCGCCGGAGCTTACCTGCGGGGTATAAGGATGGGGAGGAGGAGGAGGCTATGAGAGGTATGCTACGGAATCACTGATTTGCCAAGAAATAAAAGGTCATCTGATGAATTTGTATATTTTCTGTTATCTCATTGGATTATGAGGGGAAGATATTATCCGACCAAAACAAGTGACCGAAACTGATGCAATCTTCGTTCGAGAATATGGAGGCGCTATCTATCAGGAAGATGCACATATAGATTAGATTACAATTTTTTTTGGGGTGGACCATTTGGATACGGACATGGAAACAGGAGCATTTGTGCCAACTGACCGATTAGGTTTCGTGGTCCTTGCTTTTTCATATGCCCGATCGATGGCGATACCACCACGATCGCTAGCTAGCTCCAATTGTGTTGGTCCAGTCAGTCAGTCATGCAGGGGCCTGTGCGTAGTAAGCAGTAAATTGATTGGCAGTCTCTGTACATGGCAACATGCATGCATATGTATGTAGCCTGACACAAACACTACTCGACCTGGACAAAAGTGCACTGTGCCATGCATGACTAGCACGTTCTTCCCTCCCTGGCTAGCGAGCTGATGTGGCGTCCAAATTCCAGAGAGTAGCTAGAGTGATCTATCTACCTGCACCAACACGTACGATTCTTCTTTGATTGGTTTGCGTAAAGAATTTTCATGGTACGTGACGACTTTACAAGTTCATATATACAGTATCCATGGCACACGTGTAAGGACAATAGTGCCGGTAAAGTCTAGTACTAGTCCTCGGCAGCATGCCAGATCGATCCGCCAAAGGAAAAGAAAGAACAGGTGAAAGAATGAAGAGATGAAGACATGCGGAAAGAAAAGAAAAGGAATCAGTCCATCCATCCATCCATCCATCCATCCATCCATCTGATGGAAAAAGATTTCGTGGGGAATTCCGCCGTTTGTCCTGTACGCGGCCATCGCTAACTAAGACTAGTCCTCCTGCTGGTGGCGCAGCTGCAGGGTAGAGAGAGAGAGAGAGAGAGAGAGCAGCTGACGTGTGATATATCACTTGATCAGGTAGCTAGGCGCCAATGGCCGAGCGCATCAGTAGCTAGAGAAAGAGAGAGAGAGAGAGAGAGAGAGAGAGAGAGAGAGAGAGAGAGAGATTCCTTTTGAAATTGAAGCAACAGGAATTTAGTGAGAGGAATGGGAGGTAGACGACGAGCGAGAGGCGGAGGAGGAGGAACCAAAATTGATTTTAGCGGGGCGGGGCATGCATGCATGCATGCGTCACTGCCGGCAGATGGCGCATTCGATGGGATATGGTGGATTCTGCTGGTGGGCACTGCTGAATGCAGCATCTCGGCTCAACTCGTAAATGTGATTTGGCGTCTGCGATGCGTACGTTCTCCCTGCTGCTGCTGAATTCGTCGTCGTTCGTGTCTGTCATCAATTGTGCCTGTGCCTGTGCTGCAGCTAGCAGCCAGATAGAAGTGGATGATTTGGTCGCTTCCGGCTGCCCATGCCTCCCCTGTCCCCTTCCTGCATTCCGTCTCTCTCTCTCTCTCCCTCTCTACTTCCTATCACCTTCACCATCCATATATGCATCTTCCTCCCCTCCCTCTGCATGTTTTTGTCTTCTACCATGGTTTGTTTACTCGATGCATGCCCACTTCATCTGCATCGCGCGCACATATATGCCTATCTTGGCCGTTCTTCCTTGCAATCAAATGGTATTTGTTCTCTTCTTTTGGGATGTGAAATGTAGTGGCAGAGTTATTTTGTTGGAGTATCTTGATTCAGTCAGAGCTAACCGGGGCATGTATGTATGTATGTAGGATAGCGCACAAGAGAAGTGGACCGACCCATCCAGTCACCAAGCTCTCGCGCCCGGCCCTACCAACTAGCTACCCAAACAAAAGAAAAGTCAAAAACAGAGGAAACGCCAAAACAGAAAACACGGCGGCCGCGCGGAGGCAAATGCATGAGCACCACATGACAAGCAGCTCGTCAGCGAGCAACTCAGTGACAATTACTAATTTAATTTAACTGCATTGATTAAGCAAAACTAATTCCCGCGCATGGTGTTCCTGTCAGACGATCCATCCTCAGAGTTAATCACCTAACTCAACACCATCGATCGAGTCTATCCCTCGCTGTAATAATATGATGCTATCAATGGGCAGTGGCATCTCTGCTGAGCTGAGCTGAGCTGAGCTAGGAGTGGTAGGAGGGCCTATGTCTGAGGCTGGTCCTGGACCCAAGTGGAGAAGACCTCGAGCGTCTTCATGTCGGCCCGGTAGTGCTTCTGCGTGAAGTCGAGAAGCGTCCGCCACGTGAAATCCGGGTACGCCCTCGGGTTGTCGCCGTCCACCAGCATCCCCCGGCGGCGCCACCACCTTATCCATCTCCGGGCACAGGAAAAAGGCCAGCGACTTGCGTGGCACACGGCTGTTCACCACCGCGCGGTGCAGGCAGCTCTTGTACCGCCCGTTGGACAGCGCCATGAACGTGTCCCCGATGTTCACCACGAAGGACCGTGCCCGCGGCCGGATGGACCGCCACCGCCCCTCCGTGAACACCTGCAGGCCACCGACGTCGTCCTGGTGGAGGATGGTCAGCGACGTCGGGTCGCAATGCGGGCCCGTGCCCAGCGTCTCGTACGGCCGCTGGCACGGCGGGTAGTAGTTGAGTCGCATTATGGAGTCGTTGCCCTCGAAGAAGCGCCGGTAGTGCGCGCGCCCCACGCCCAGGCTCTCGCCCAGCACCTCCATGATCTCCAGCGACAGCCGGCTCATCTCGCCGCAGTAGCGCGCGTAAACCTCCCTGCAAAAATCCAGTTTTGTCAGTCTCTGTTTGATTAATTCCTGTTTAAGCAATCTGAAGGAACGGAGACGTACCCGAGGCGGCGGTGTTTCTCGCCGAGCTTGTCGACGATGTAGTCGACGACGAGGTCGGGGGAGGAGGGGCAGGCGCGGAACGACAAGGTCTCCTTCCAGGGGAGCTTGGAGGCGAAGCGGCCGGTGAAGCTGCTGGCGTAGCCGCAGCTCTCGCCGGGCTGGCGCAGGGCGCGCTGCTTCTCCGGGAGCGGGAGCGTGAAGAAGGCGTCCACGCAGCGGTGGGCCTCCGCCACCAGCTCCGGGTCGATGCCGTGGTTCACCAGCTGGAAGAAGCCGTGCCGCTGGCACGCCTCCGCGACAAGCCGAGTCACGTTGGCGGCGGCCGCGCGGTCGCCCGAGAGGAGGACCCCGATGTCGATGAGCGGCACGTGGAGCTCCTCGGCGGCGTCCGGGGTGGGGCTCTCGTCCGCGGGCCAGATGAACTGCGACGGGATGTCGGACCGCGCGCTCAGCACGGTCGAGTCGAAGACCGGCTGCACCATGATAGATGGATGACCGCAAGAAAGCAGAGAACGCTGCAAGCTAGAACAGCGCGAGCTGAATCCAGCGCCGGCTGCAGATGAGTGATGGACAAGTGATCTGGAGAGAAGGTAGTTGAGTTTAAGGATTCGGAGGGTGGTAATTAAGTCTGGCTGCCCCTCCCTGCGCTTTTATACGGCCGGGCCGGGACGGGATCGGGCAAGGAAGGAACGCTCTCTGTTTCTGTTCCTGTTCCTGTTCCTCTCTCTCTCCATTTTCTTTTTCTTCAGAGAGAAAGCGAGAGGGAAAGGGATGTTTGGCGCCACGCAAAAGCAAAACGGGGCGCCACAGTGTCCGCGAACATTTTTCCTCGTGAACCCCGACATTTGTACCCAGATCACTAGTTAATGCCACTTATTTTTGCACAGAGAATAGGTGGGTCGTGCTGTCTGTGCACCCTAGACTTTAATTCCCAATTAACACGTATGTGTCTCCCCTTAGAAACACATATTACTTGATAAAACAAAGCAACCTTAGTTTTTCTTTAGGAATACTACAACCTTAATTTAACTAACTTTCAATGTGCTTGCGGCTAAATATGCTACCTCCATTACAAAATAGATGATGTCCTACAAAATATGCAATTAAAGTTCTCTAACTTTGACTGTGGTATATAAAAAGATCATTGAGATACATCAAGTGGAAACAATATCACTAAATGTATCATTAAAATAGTTCATTGTTTTGTAATCTTTTAATTCTTACTAACATATTTACATAAAAAGATAACGGTAAAAATTGTATCACGAAGACCGTGTCCACATCTAAAACGTCATGTATTTTAGAACAAAGTGAGTAACATGTAACATTATTAGCATACAATGCACAACAAATAATATTTCCATGTTTGAGAGAAACACACAATGGCTGACAAACATTGACTGTGACGCGTTTCTATCGATATTAAAAAGGACTCTGTTTCTCCAAAAAATATTAAAAATGACTCCAGAAAGTTCAATCTGAACCATCAAAAGTTATTACTGGTTGCTATATGTAGTTCTATGCTTATTATTTAAAATATCTAAAAAATGTTTGCTATTTTGATACAACCATAGATCAGTGGTTGACTAATCGTGCACACATATATAACTAAACAAACAGAGAACGATCCACACTTATGTAGCTAAAAGAGCTGTCATCCTTGGTCATTTGGACAACACTTTTTCGATCTTTTAGGTAGTCTACTTTATTTTCTGTCTGTACTTTCAGCTCACCACTTTTTGATGTTATTTTGTATCAACTAATATGTTAGCAAAAAGTACGTCCATTCCATTTTATTGTCGTTCTGCAGACAGATGAGGTCTCCAATACACAATGTTGGTTATTATATTTTTCCCAAGTGCACAATATTAAGAAATTATTAAAAGTACAATGTGGTAAAAATATTTCTGTTGACAAATCTAACAACATTTGCACATGACAACTCCCAGTACTTTTATGTATATTAGTTGTCAAAAACTTAAAAGGCTAAGTGCAGGCATTCTAAAGCGACATATATTAATAAACTTTTCTCCTTCTTAACTTTCCTATTGCAACTTGAGTTTTTTTTTGAGTATGTGGGGTTTATGTAGCTATGAGTGTCCTATATTCTCACAATGATATATCGGTTGGTTAAACTAAAACGGAGCTACGTAGTGCCATGATTACATCAATAGCCTGAACTAATTTGTCTTTCATATGTGCTGTTGGTTGGCTCCCAAACAAAATGTCAGATAAGTTTTCAAAGCTTAAAATACATTACCTATATGTGTAGTAGATCTTGAAATCAGAGTACAACTAAGAAATGTCGCCACCGATCGACGGTTTTGGCGCGACGCATGTCAACCACGCAACGTCTACTCCTCCTAGTATAATTAACGGAGCTCTGATCGATCGAGAAGACGACACCAGTCTTGTACGCTCATAATTAATCTGTGCTGCTTAATTCCTTCTTCCCTGTCCCTGCATTGGCCAGGAGATGCATGTGGTGATTAATTAATTTAGTTAAGTAGTAATCAAAATCAAACAGCACAAAGCTAGATAGCGTCCAAATCGATCTAGCTTCTTCTCTTATATGCAAAAATTGCATTGTGCTACTTCTTGCTATGCTGCCCATACATAATTAAACAACATTATTATTGTTTTCGTTCAAAGAAAATGAAACAACAATTTAGTTTTGCTCTATGAATAATGCATGCAGATGGGTATATATATACATACAAGAAAGCACAGCGCTACTGCATATATGTGTTGTTCTTTTGTGCCGTGCAAATTGATGTCATCACTGACGGCACAGTTAGGCATTATTACTATTTGTTTACTACTTAATTACCTGGTGATGATGTTGATGTTCTTGTCGGGTTAATTAGCACGATCTACTTGCATGTTATCGAACTGTGCTACTATACATACGGATCGAATCCAAATGTATGTATGTCCTCCAATGACAAGTCTGCAAGTATGGATGCATATATGGACTGATCAGATAAAAAATGGATGTTTGTGGTTATGATTAAACTACTAGTGCTACCTTATCTTGATCTGCTGATTAATTACGTATTCATATCGGCGCATATTAATTAATGGTAAAGTTACTTTTGAAGTTATACAACGGAGATAAGTCTATCTATCTATACTTACCACGCGCCAGGCGCAGGGCAGTTGATCCTTGAGATGCATGGATAGATAATACAATAACTACTTCACCCATAGGCTCCAGTGGCAGCTTGCATTCGGTTACACAACAGCACGAACGGACAAGACAAATCAAGTACTCTGTAGTTAATTAACACGTTATTACACAATGCATGCAACTCATGTATATTAACAGAACGACAAGTAATTTTATCTCAATCCACACGGCTGGAGAAAGAGCCGGTTAGGCCAACCAACCTGACCGAGATGCATACCATGGCCAATTTTTTTTTCTAACGGTAATCACCCATCAAGCATTTGTTATTTGACATTGTCTATCGCATAGTTGCTTGATTCTTTTTTTAAGTTCCAGTCAATTTTTTTGATCCCGGTCCAATCATCTGGAGACCAATATGAATAACATCTTGACGCATGATCGGATGGCCATAAAGTTGACTAAGAGCTCAATAGAGAAACCATTGTTATTTTTGCTAAACCTATGATTGAGTATTAATTATGCAGAATCCTAATGGATACACGTTTACTCTAGAAAAGTGAGGAAGTGTTATTGTATTTTAGTTTTGTGGTCGATCTTCACGGTCTGTTTAGATGGTAAATGCATCAGATTTTGGTCAGAAAACGTGTCACGTGGTCTGAAAACACGTCAAACCCTTTCTTGCGAGCTTTTCCTAAATCCCCTCTCGTGCGCTTTTTCTGAGCTAGATAGCTAGTTTTTGAGTCTACTGATATTAGCATTTTAAAATCAATTCCAAAACATGCACATATATTTCTCTGTGAGACAATCCGTAGCACATATATTTGTCTACCCTATCGTATCTTTTATTTCTCTATTGTATATTTTATGTACTGTATTTTTTGTCAATTACCTACTGCAATTAATTTTTGATAATTTATACTACATATTTGTCTACTGTATTTCTCAGTAGTTGTCTATTGCATATGTACATTTTTCATAGACTATTGTACCTTTTTCTATCCAGAATTTTTGCGTGTTTACTCCATTTACTCGCAAAAACAGTTGTGGAGAGAAGGTAGAAAACTGATGAAAGAAAACATAAAAAACAGTGAATTCCACGTAAAAACAGTTGAAGAAGAATGGAAAAAGAAGAACTGTTAGAATTTTTTTGGAGAAAACAACAAAAAATGAAGGAAAAGGAAAGAAAAAAGAAAGAAAGAGAGTACAAGTAGTATCTTTTAGTGGTGTTTCGTACTATTAATGGTGGTCTTAAGAGGTGTTTACCTAATCTTTATACAGTAAATGTTTACCCACTAGACTAGTTCATTATTATTGCCCAATTAACGTACGGTGCTCGTTATGAAACTATTTCTTGAGGGTCTTTCCTGTCTTGTCGATGGCTATTGGTTGTACGTGAGAAGTCCTATTTCCTGGTAGTGCGTGAAGACTCATGTGATTTTACCGAGAAAGTTTCTTATCGCCAGATCGCTCGTGTGATTTTGTCTTCCACAAGATAAGGGTAGGTCTAGCTAGAATTAGTACTGGAAAGTGCATGTCACCTTTCTAGGAAGAGCCTAGATTTCATCGCAAAAAATAGAACAGTAGTGCAGAATAGTACGACAGCTAGTTTGATTTTGATTTGATCCCTGCAATGCCAATCCGTAGTTGGCTATACGAACGTACGTACGTACATGTACATGCAGGGTTAAGTAGATGCTGATGCATATGTATAACTCATACGAAGCGGGGGCGGATCTAGAGAGTGTTTATAGTGGGTCTAAATCCACCCTAAAAATTTATATTGGGTCGTCATATACCATAATCTAAAAAGAAAATTTTATTTATATTACTGGGTCCACCGTAGATAAAAAGTTTATGTCAAATTAATTGACTCACTCTTGCTCAAAATCTTGGATCCACCATTATTAAGATAAAATAGGATAGTATGTACATATATAGGACAAGAGATTTATCATCGGGTTCAATCTCTAGACATGCAACTACAGTAGTTAGCTAGGTAAACAATACGATGGATTGTGATAAAGCTAGGTGAACAATACGATGGATTGTGATAATCTTATTTATTTACATAGTTTTTATTTATTTTTATATTTGGTTAATTAGTTTTTTCCTATTTGGAAAAGGTTGGAGTGGCGTACAACTATTGTAGTTAGCTAGGTAAGTATTATGGTGGATTATAATAATTTTATTATTTAAATGACTTTTATCTATTCTTACTGTTTGTTTAACTAGCTTTTTTCTATTTTGAAGGAGAAAAGTGCTCCAGATATTATAGGTTGGATTTTAAGTAATCTTAAAACTAATTTAAGGAGAAAATTAAGCCAAGCCAAATAGCCAATAGTTTAGGAACAAGGAAATAGACTTTTTTTATTTCACGGCTATTTTTCTACATTATATTTTAAAATAAATTTAGTGTAGGACAGTTAGCATATATACATTCACGCATCAACGCATGATCAAGTCATGTTAATTGTTGCTAGCTATAGTAGCTGCATGTTACGACTTTCTTTGCCTGCCAATATATAGCGATATAATTAACAAGCGACTAGCTATATATAGCTATAGCAGCCAAGAACACAATCCCTTCTCAATTACTTCTGATATATGAAATCACAATCATGATTTGGCCGAATCTGGTCATGTCTAACCTATCCAGAATTATGTATATAGGTTCTAGCTGGTGTGTGTGTATGCATGATGAATTAAAGGTAGCTAGAGATACATCCAAAAGAAGATCGACCAACGTATATTCGATCGCTTACACGCGAAGCACGAGTTAGATTCTATATGCATGTGTTGTTCCCAAAACAAACAAACAAGCTGAGTGCATAGCATGCATACATGCGTGCGTGCGCGGCAAATCGAAATATATATCAACACGTACGTACGCACATATATAGAAGCTATATAGCTGCTGAAATTTAGGTTTTGAAGGTAGCCACGTACGTGTCCATTAGTTATCGATGGAACAAGCTCGTCGCTCCCCAAATGGAGGGAAACAATGTGTAATGGATCGATCAGGCACCGGCCGCACAATGCATGCATGCATGGTGCTTGGAGCACAACGACCTACGTACAATCACATCGCTATATATAGATGGCCGGCCGGCCAGATATGCATAAATGTAGCTGAAACCGAACCCAACAAACATGCTAGCTAATCCTTCATACCGAATTAAAGGAGAGCTGATCAGAATGGATCACATGCTGCATGTTACATAAATGCTTAGATAGGTAGTGGAAATGGTCTGACACACTTTGTATCTAATTAAGACGAAATATTCTTTGAGCGATCAACAATATGTTCGACTTCGTCAATCTTTAACTCTAGGAATCCAATTTTTAATAGACACCATATAAGCATGTCTATATGATGATATACATCTACGAGCTGTATCCTATCTTTTCTTCTAAAAATAGATCAACGAGGCAGAGAGAGTGTCGACTTCAATCTCTACTCGAGACCTAGATGTATAACAAATTATCAAAACTATATTCTTATAAAGCATGCATCCATAACCATCTTTATACATTGTGGTGACAACTAGTATTTTGTAGAGGGTTCATAGTTTACTCATCTTTCGTAGACGAGCAAAATCTTTGTCTATTCTACGTAAACTTGTGGACCCTGGTTGACTACTTGGTAACCCAAATGTGCACGGGGGTAAGCTAGATGTGCGAAGGTAGTCGAGAATTCAAGTTTGGGTGAGACTTGCAAACCTCTCGTACATTCCATACCCCTAATGGGAGAAGAGCTCTCCTACTTATAGGAAGGAGAGGACGTGGCGCAAAGTTACAACTATGCCCCTATGCAGCTTATGATTCTACCCTGGTCTCATCGTGCGATTGAGGGCTCTTTGATCATTTCCTTTCTACCATTACAAGCATGTGCATTGGTATCTACATGACGACCCGTACAGTGTTGTGTACGAGCATCCCTCCGCACTTTATCTTCGGCTCAAACCTCCGTCATCCTGGACCACCTACCAGGGGTGACCTTCGTGGTGCCTTCGCTTCGGACCTCCGTCACCCCGGGCCTCTTGCCAGGGGTGGTCTTTGTGGTGCCTTTCTTCCAGACCTCCATCACCCTGGACCTCCTGCCAGGGGTGGCCTTTGTGGTGGCTAAGAAATCTTCGTCAATTCGGGGTAGGGCTGAGACCTCCCCTACAATAGTAGCCTCTTGCCGGTGTGGACAGGCGAGAAACGTCCATTCGGGCCGGCACATAATCCCCGAGTAGGGGTCGATGCGCGGCCCAGAATTAAAGGGTCCCAGAATCACTCCTGCGATTCCTTGATTTTCTATGCCATTCCATTTTCTCTTTTTTTTTGAATTAACAGCACATAGGGTTTCGGGCCTAACCTACAAAAGTCGCTATCGGCACCCTCTTCTCTCCTTTTCCCATCGCCAGTCGCCTCCCTTACCCCATCTCTTCGCCTCGAGCCCTTAGCACACGTATACACCCGAAGGCCCAACTTGGAGCCATCTCCAGAGCTCAGGGCGTCGCTCGAAGTCCTAGGCCTGAAGATTATGTCGATGCCGTGCTCGGCCCAAGGAGGAGCCTCCAGGTCTCGCACTAACGCCACGTTCGCCCAGGGTCCCGCGGGCCGGAGCCCACAGTAGCTACGGCCATGTCCGTGCAGAGCTCCGCGACCCGGAGTTTGCTGCCGGTCCAAAGTTCCGCAGTCCGGAGCTCATCCCATCGTTTAGAGTCCCGCGGGCCGGAGCCCTGCACCACTACAACCATGTCCATCCAGAACTCTGCGACCAAGATTCTGCCCCCGCTGCCATTGGAGGCTCAGCTGGTAGGTCACCCGACCCTGCCACGATGCCGCCGATGTTACACCTGCTGTTGTACAACCTTAGGCCGGCCGATTTTCACCCACCAGCTGAGAAAAACCCGTTGGTACATAAGGGAGAGTCTCCAACTTTTTGAAAGATTTTGAAAAATCAGTTCTAAAACACCTTCACGTCAAGAGCAACGACCGATCTGACTAACAGAACAAAAATCACAAGGCCAGCCAACCCTCCATTTCGTCTCTGTTCTTCGCCAATTTTCTCTGGAGGACTCCCAACACTAGCCCGAGGCCACCTAAACTGATTTTCACATCGCTGATCATTTGCGCTAGGCCGGCCGACCTTCCACTCCGCACTGCACCCACATCCTGCTGATTAGGTAACCAGGGTAAGGTCACTCGACCCTCTTGTTCGTGTGATTTTGCCTTGTTACCATGAGGACTGTTCCAGGGACTGGAGAGTCAAGCTTGATCCAAAACCTATTCGTGTCACTAGATGGTAAGGACATCCTTCTGCCACCAAATTCACCTCCTTGTTTGGCCCACCAATCATTGATGCAGTTAGAAGATGGAGGTAGGCACCTCACTTTCACGTCATCCCAGTCGATGCGTAGTTTCCTGGATGAAACCGATGAGAACTACGACATTCCCCCTCCTTGGAAAAATGCGGATAGGCCTTCAAAGCCTACATGCCCAACAACATCGGAGTACATAAGGAGGTTACAACGAACGAACAAGGGATCTGGGAGAAGGCAAGGACATCGGTGCCATGCTCGGCAAGAGACTACGGCCTGAGACCTTACAAGAGGTTGACAGCCCCATCAAGCCGGTGCATCCATGGGTTGCAGAAAAGACACTCCTAAAGCGCCTCTGACATAGCCCTAGTAAAAGCACGAGCAAGGCTAAAGAAGAGTGGGTGGAACATGTCATCAAACTTAAGGAGAAGAACATTGAACTTGAAGAGCAGTTAGTCGAGGCCAAGATGATGATTGATGAGCTTCAAGATAAGATCAACATCCTTCGTCGTGGTATGCTCGTCAAGTTCAAGAAACTAGCACGTGCGACGAACCATGCCGACTTGATTTGAGGGACCTTGTATCGTGCATGGTTTCTATTTTATTTTCATTCATGACCATGCCTTATTAAAAACAACATAAAAATTTGATAAGATCTAAAAACAACAAAAATGTACACGTTTGCTTCGATTTCATTTATTGCCCTATTTTTGTTGCTAGCATGATAAGCTTACGTTTAATTTATTATCTCGGTAAAAAAACTATTTTCTATTTACATCAATATAGATAAGCCTTTTTGAAAAATAAAAAATAAAAGTTTTGGAGGCCGACCGAGCCAACCTCTAGGCTGGCCTATCTAGCCACATAAACAGGTCACTCGACCCATATAAGGTCGGCCGATCCCTGGAAGTGCATCTAGGCCCCTAAGTGTTGTTTTGGTGGTTAATAACAAAGATTAAGGGACTAATAATCATTAATGAGTGCATGAACATGTTTAGTCCCAAGAAAGTTCAAAAGAGAAGCATCGACGACCCTCAAATGAAAAGGGAGAAAAGAAGATGGTAAAAACTCAAGAAATATAGATTTCATATTTTTTTCGTGGTGCAAGTTACTTTGAGTATCGTACATTGTACTATGAAGATGGGTTTGATGAACATATCTCGAAAAGGCTCAATGCTAAGTGCGACATCCATTGTCACCAAAAAGCCGAAGAACATTCATAGTCTCAGTAGTCTGGAGGAATCCGAACCCTAGCCTGGACAGTCTGGTTGGGGATCCGACCAGTCAAGAGGAGAACCAATCTTAGCTCGGACAGTCTGGGTGAGGGTCTCGATCAGTATTGGACTGCTCGGACCTTAGAGCCGGAGGGTCCGGGTGGTAGTCCGGATTGCTACTGGACTGTTTGGACCCCGGGCCGGAGTGTCCAGGCACCCGGAGGGTTCGGGTAGGATCTGGATAGTCTGTGTGACCTTTCGCCCTGTCCGAACTGTAGCCTCTCCTCTACCACCTCAGCTAGTAGCCGTTGGATTTTGGCAAATTCCCGCCAACAACTAGTTTTTTTTGGGAAACTCTATATAAGCCCCCTAGCTCCTAGCAACTGGCACTCTTTGTTCAATCCAAGCAAAGTATTGAGTTCATCTCCGAGTGTTTATCAAGCTCATTTCTCTTGGAGATTGGGGTCTCCTAGATGGTTAGAAATCCTTGGGAGATCCCATCCTTTATGGTGAGCCTCAAGAAGTTTGTAAATGCCGGGATTCACCTTCGCGAGGAAAGAAACACAACAAAAAGTCAAGGAGACGCAAAAGCGTCTTTGATGGATAAAGGCTTGAGAGGAAGCCAGCTCTTGATCACGTGTGATCGAGCTCCCCAAACGGAGACGTAGGGTTTCCCCAGGAATCTGAACTTTGACGCAAATCACTTGTCTCTTTTTGGTTATTACTTACCGTGTTTATATTTTGCAAGTCTTGCGTACATTTCTATATATTAGTCTTTCTTGTGTAATAGCTTGTCTATCATTGTGCTCATATCATTCTTGCTTTACTTAATCTTAATTCTGCATAAATTGCAAGAATTATTAAAAGTTGATAAAAATTTTGAAGGCCCACATCTTGATCCCTTAATCCCAAAATAAATAAATAAACAAATATAATAAATTTGCAATAAAATTTTGACCTCTAATAGCTACCTTTGGAAATTCTAGTGCATCACTGTAGGGCGGCATTCAGGTTTATTTTCATCAAATAAATTAGTAGTTGCACTAAGATCTTGTGGAAATGTCATGCCTCTAGGGAGATGATGAATAGTTGCTCTAGAATCATCTTGCAAACACCTTGATCACAACTATGTGCTTTGCACTTTGGGATTAAAGTTTTTCAGCATGTCATGACACTAGTACTTATTCTCTTTCACCTAGTGAGTGTATAGATTTCCCAAGTGACAAAATATTGATTAAAATTTGTTGTGGTCGTGTGGGATAGCATGTTTAGGGTGTGTCCACTTCAATCTTATCAAGGGCAAGACCCCTTGAAAATTTTGGTGCCACACAAAAGAAACCTTTGAGTTGTAAACTCCTTAGAAATTCTTTTCCTACCACCAGCCGCATGATGGATTGTTATTCATGAGCCCAATATGCATCAAAACTGTTGTTAACCGTGGTGAATTTGTTCACGTTTGGTGTCCAACATAGGTATAGTTCTCTTCTCGGTCATTCTTTTTGCATAACCATCCTTGCTAGCCTTTCATACTTGGTATTGCCTGTGCCACATAAGCCACCAAACCATCGCATCATAATACCTACCTATGGATTTTGGTTGAGCTCCATCCACATTTAGCAGTTCTTTACCAACTCCCAAGGGAAAGTGTTTTAATTGTTATTTTTATTTTTTCTATTCAAAGAAAGAAAAAAAGAAAAGAAAAGAAAATGTGTACTTAGGCTGAAAGTAAATGGTAGAATGAGGAGCTAGAATCATCAAAACAATGTCGGAGTCCCAAATAAAACTGCATTCTACTCTCCACCATCATAATAATATCACCTTAATCTTGTCCTTCTTTGTGCAAATTTCGATAACGGGATCACATCCATGCCCTGGAATCACTTTTGCTTTGCACAAAACTTTCTAGTGCATCCATTGAGCGTGAGTTCATCCTCTCTCTTCCACCTCTACATCATTTTATTTCCTCATGACCAAGGTGATGATTCCTGCAACCTTAGTTTGGACCATCTCTTGATTTGATGACCCTAGGTCACAACAATACCACTATTCCCCTACCAAGCTCCACATTTATGAGTAGTAGTAGGGAGGGCTGGCATTACAACCTGGTGAGGAAGACAAAACACTTTTTTTTATTGATTTTATGAGTAGTAGTAGGGAGGGTTGGCATCATAGCTTTTTTAGGAGTTTACTAAGGACATGTCACTTGTGGGGATAAATTCTTATGTCGTTTAAATTGCACCTAATTTTCTTATAATTGGTCGCGAATGGAGAATCGTGACATCACCACAAAACTTAGTTGTTCCACACCTCAACTGCTTTGATGAAGGACCTAAGCTCACGAAAATGGTAAGACTCACATGTAATCGAGATAAGTGACTAAGTGTGTATTCATGACTGGATCATTCTAACCCCATATGTGTATAGTACTTTGTTGTTATCTTGGTTTTTGATAGGTCATCTCCATTGATGCAACTCCTGATTCCATGGGTTCGAGCTTGGTTTTACTTAGGACGAGCAAAGATCTAAGCGTGGGGGTGTGTTGATGCATGCTATTTCAGATATTTTATCCCACAAGATCCCGATAAGACGTAAGGTATGACACAAATAATGGTGCAATGTATTTTATTTTTGGCTAATGTCTACTATAGTGTCGTAGATATACACAGTCTAGAAAACAGGTGAAAAGAGACAAAATGAGGCTTAATTATTAGAGAGCATATCGTGCATCAAATTTCAGATCAACAGCGAATAAAAAGCTAGGCTAGTCGACCTACCCTATGTAGGTTGACCTTGCCTATTGCTGCGCAGCCAACCCAATGAGGAGAGGGCCTACCCGCATAGTCTTATTTTGCCGATTGAACTAACCATCTGTACCTCCCCGCCTTACACCAGATGACTAACTTCCTGGAAGAAAATGAGGATTGTCCGATGAAAATCATAAGGTCGACCGACCCTCCTACTTCCGTGCCAAGAAGTCTTCCCGATCATGGCATGGATGTGGGGAGGGATACTGTTTCCTTTGTGTCATCTCAATCGAAGCCATCAGTCACTGCATCAAACTCTAGAGCTAACACGCAGGAACAGTTGACCCCCCCTAGGTCGCCCGGCCCTCATATTTATACCCCCTCGAGCTTTCCTTTGGCAGCAACAGAGAAGAGGCATTTCCAGGTAATACTCACTCACTTGTTTTGTTCCCCATCATAGTGTGGTCTCTCTAAAGTAGGGTAGTTTCCTGTCGTAGGTATAAGCCTAGACAGTAGATTTGTGGCACCCTTGATCGGTTACAACGACCTCCGGGCGTGCGAGGGAAAAATGAGCGAGAGCGCGAACGCACGAGGCAGTCGACGACGTAAATCAGTGTTTGTATTAGAGCGTGAAATCGAGAGATTACAAATGAGCGGAGAGAAAAAGTAGATGCCTTGCCCTCTACCCCCAGGGGGCTATTTATAGAGGAAAAGGAGGAAAGTGCGAGATTACAGTTTTGCCCTCACATGAGAGGGAACTCATAAGGGCATTATGGTCATTTTCCCATCCCTAGGGAATCCTAGGAGAATATTCTCGGGCATCTTCGAGAGAATCTTGGGAGAACGTAGTAGTTTCGCGGGAGGGCTCGTCGGGGACAGCCCCGACACGGCGGGAGGGCACATCGAGGTTAGCCCTGACGCAGCGTCCGGGCTCGTCGGGGACAGCCATGACGCGGAGCATCGGTGAGAGCCTTGACAATGTAGTGGTAATCCCGAACGACGTCGATTAGGGGTAGCGCGGAAACCCCCCTCCAATAGTAGCCCCTTGCCGGTTGAGGCGGTCGAATAGCGCCCGTCCGAGCCAGCACACTAATCCCGATGAGTTGGTGCGCAGGCCGGATTGACGACGAGTTTTTCCTCCTATATTTTTTATCTCTTTCAATCTTTTTTATTTTTTCTTCTTTTGTTTCTCTTCTTTTCTTCTTTTTTCTCTTCTTTTCTTCTCTTTTCCCTTTCTCTTCTTTTTTCCCTTTCTCTTCTTCTCTTCTCCCGCTGTGCGCCCCTTCTTTTCCTTCTTCCGTGTGCGCGCTTGGGCCGCTGGCTTCCCCGGGCGCTGGGCCGACCGCGGCCCACCCCGGGTGCTGGGTCGGCCTTGGCCTGCCCCGGGTGCCCTAGTGGATGGTGCGGGCCCGGGTATAAAACCCGTTTCGGCCACCCCCAGCCTCCCGCACGCCTCTCCTCCTTCTCCCCCTAGCGCACCGACACCCTCACCTCGACACGCTGCCACCACCCCCACCGCACCACGCCGTCACCGCGCCTCCTCCCAGCGCCTCTTCCCGGGGCTCCGCCGGACCCCGGCGCCGCCGCCTCTCCTCCGTCGGCTCGCTCTGCCGCCTCCCCTCCACCTTCTCCCCTCGGCTCGCGGGTGGAGCGGGGGTGCACGGGCCAGCGGGGGCCGCCACAGGCGAGCGCATACGTGGGCCTTCTGTCGGACCCCGCCGCCATCGCCTCCCCTCCGCCGGCTACCCTCCGCCGCCTCCCTTCGGCCGTCTCCCCTTTGCTTGTGGGTGGAGCAGGTGAAGGCGGGCGCGTGCGAGCTCGGGCTTGCCCGGGCTGGTGCGGGTGAGAACTCCAGGCGGTTCGGCCAGCTAGCGGGGGACGCGCGGGCTCGGCGTGCAAGCGGAGGACTTGGCAAGTGGCGGGGCCGAGCTAGACGAGGCGGAGCACGGCGCATGAGGAGCTGGGCTTGGAGCGGTGGGCGCAGCGCACGAGCGGGGCCAAGCGGGCGACGCGCGTGGCTTAAGCGTCCGAACGGGGCGTGCGGTGGAGCAGTGAACGACGGCGCTGGGCGAGCCCCTGCAGGTGACCGCGAGCGAGGTCCCACGGGTGGGCCCCTGCGGGTGACCGCGTGCGAGGTTCCGTGGGTGAGCAGGCCAACCCCGCGGGCGAGCGGACCAGTGCGGCGTTGCGGGTGACTGCGAGCGAGGCTCCGCGGGTGAGCGCGGCGACAAGCGGGCGAACACAAACGTGAGCGAACGCGAGCGTGGCGGACGCGAGCACGAATGTGCACGAATGCGAGCGCGGCGGCGAGCGGATGCGAGTGAAGGCGACGCGCGAACGAACGCGAGCGCGGCGACGTGCGAACGAACGCCAATGCAAACGATGTGTGGACAAACGCAGCGACGCGCGAACGAACGCGAGTGTGAACGACGCGCGGACGAACGCGGCGACGCGGGTGGCGTGCGAACGAATGCGGGCGAACGCGAACGAACGCGGGAGACGCGCGAGCAGCGGAGAGGCCGAGCGCAGCGGCGTGACGAGTGCAGTGGCGGAGAGATCGAGTACAGCGGCGCGACGAGCGTGGTGGCTTGGCGTCATGGCAGAGTGCGGTGGCTTGGCGTCGCGGCGGAGAGGCCGAGTGCAGTACGGCGGCACAACGAGCGCGGTGGCTCAGTGTCGCGGCGGAGGGGCTGAGTGCAGCGGCGCGATGAGCGCGCGGCTCGGCGTCGTGGCGGAGGGGCTGAGTGCAGCGGCGCGATGATCGCAGTGCCAGAGAGATCGAGTGCAGCGGCGCGACGAGCGCGGTGGCTTGGCATCACGGCGGAGAGGCCGAGTGCCGCGGCGCGATGATCGTAGTAGCGGAGAGACCGAGTGCAGCGGCGTGACGATCGTGATGGCTTGGCATCGCGGCGGAGAGGCTGAGTGCGGCGGCACGATGATCACAGTGGTGGAGAGACCGAGTGCAGTGGCGTGACGAGCGCGGTGGCTTGGTGTCATGGCAGAGGGGCCGAGTGCCGTGGCGCGACAAGCGCGGTGGCTTGGCGTTGCAGCACGACGAGCGTGGCGGCTTGGCATCGCGGCGGAGAGGCCGAGTGCCACGGCACGACAAGCACGGCGGTGAGGCGAGCGCGGCGCCCGGTGAGTGAGTAGCGGAGAGGCCGAGCGCAGCGGCGCGACGAGCGTGACAGCTTGGTGTAATGGCGGAGAGGCCAAGTGCCACGACGCGACGAGCACGGCGGCTTGGCGTCGCGGCAGAGAGGCTGAGTGCCGCGGCGCGACGAGCACGGCGGCTTGGCGTCGTGGTGTCACGGCGGCGAGGCGAGCGCGGCGCCCGGTGAGTGAGCAGTAGAGAGGCCGAGCGCAGCGGTGCGACGAGCCGGCGGCTTGGTGTCACGGCAGAGAGGCCGAGTGTGGCGGCGCGATGAGCGCAGCGGCGGGTGACGAGCGCCTGGATCGGCGCATCAATTCCTGGGGGGGTCGGCGCGCGGTCCAAGCTGGTCAGTAGGGCAATAAGTGCTCTTGAACTTTAACAAGGTACCGCGGTCTTGGAGTCGCGTGATCACCCTGGAGGACTTCTCCGAGATCTGGTTCTGGAAGTGTCTTCCAAGGTCAAGCGGTCTGACCGGTCTAGCAGAGACTTTGTGCTGCTTTTGCCAGACCCTCCGGTGGAGGGCGGTTTTGACGTCAACGGTGACGCTTGCGAAACATGGCGACATCGGCATGTTGACCTCGGGAGAGTATGTTGATGCTGATGAGACATGTCTGCGTCGGCAGAGTATGTCGGCAAAGTATGTCGATACTGAGGAGCATGTTGACGCCGGATGAAGTATGTTGACACCGAGATGCATGTCGACTTCGCTGGTGTATGTCGACTTCGGTGGAGTGAGTCGACAGCGAGGTGCATGTCGACACTGAAGAGCGTGCCGATTGCAGCGGAGTATGTCGATGCCGGGTGGAACATGTCGACGCTGGGCGGCACATGATGACGCCGGGCGAAGTGCGTTGACACCGAGCGAGACAATGATGCCGGGCGCTCAGCTTTGTTTCTGGGGGAGCCCCTTGCCAGGATGGAGCCTAGCATGGAAGGTGACGAGGCACACATGGACTGTCCCTGCGGAAGGTATTGAGGCACATGCGGTACCTCGGCCGCAGATGGTGTTGAAGCGCACCGCAGTACTTTGTCGAGACGTCTGCGGTGGTGTACGCACATGGCTGGTGCCGAGTACTAAGTCCGGTACCTGCAAGGCGTGTGCACTAGTTGTTGCAGACCTTTGGTTGTGTGTGATAATAAGAGTTTACAGAGTGTCGTGGTGTGTGTAGCACCCTGCCTCCCAACGGAAAAAACTTCACGCTCGAGGGCATGGCTAAGAGCGCTTGTGGCCTTCCACAACCACAAACTTTAATGCCTGACGGGGTAGCACAAGTCTTGGATAAGAACCTACAACGCATGTGGCCTTCCGCAACCACAAACTTCAATGCCTGACAGCGTAGGAAGGCGTGCATTGATGTTTCCCCTGGCATGGGCACTTCACATGCGACAGGGACCAATAATTAGCGTGTGATGGCTACAGTTACTTAGTGTATGATGACGACAACACATGACACTCGATGGTGGCAGACACTAGGCACTCGATGGCGACAAACAATTGGTCACTCGATGGTGACAAACACATGACACTCGATGGTGGCAAACACTCGGCGTTCGGTGGTGCGTGCAAGAACATTTCTGCCTTACTTTGACATATATATGCCTGTTTCGACGTTGCGGGGAGCTTACTATCGCACGACCTCGGAGAGAAGGGATGCTCTATCCCAGATGGAGATGGCTCGACGTCGCGGGGAGCTTGCCGTCGCACGACCCCAGAGGGAAGGGACGCTCTATCTCCGATGGAGATGGCTCGACATCGCGGGGAGCTTATCGTCGCACGACCCCGGAGGGAAGGGACACTCTATCCCCGATGAAGATGGCTCGACATCGTGGGGAGCTTATCGCCGCACGACCCTGGAGGGAAGGAACACTATCCCGGACGGAGATGGCTCGACATCACGGGGAGCTTATCGTCGCACGACCCCGGAGGGAAGGGACACTCTATCCCGGACGGAGATGGCTCGACATCATGGGGAGCTTATCGTCGCACAACCCCGGAGGGAAGGGATACTCTATCCCGGACGGAGATGGCTCGACATCGCGGGGAGCTTATCGTCGCACGACCCCGGAGGGAAGGAACACTCTATCCCAGATAGAGGTGGCTTGACGTCGTGGGGAGCTTGAGCCATGTCGACACGTTAAGCCCTTTGCTGAGACAGAGTTGTCTACACTTGTGGATGAAGTGTGGTGACGCTAACATAGATGTCCACTACTGACATGCTTGGTCAAAGCGGCACGGGCAATGCAGACGTGCGTGTGACTTATGTCGATGTCGAACCCGTGCAGAGTCGACGATGATAGGAGCGAAGGATGCACAGTCCAAAGTGGCAGGTGGTCACTCGGACGACGAGGTCGCACGATGTCACCGAGGGCGAGCATGCTCGTGTGTAAGTCGGAACACACGCTTGCAGGTGGCGCAGCCATGCCCTGACAATGTTGATATCGGGCTCGAGCGATGTTGCCGAGGACAGCCATTGAGGCCACCAAGTCTGAACCTGTGCGGCTATTGATGACGTCGAGCTCGCGCGATGTCACCCAGGGTAGGACGGAGGACACTTTAGTCCGAGCGCACGCACGTGCGATGTTGATGATGAGCCCCAAGTGTCGTCGAGGGTGCGCAGGTGACCGAGGAAGCGGCAACCACGTAGGCGACCGAGCTTGGGAGACGTGTGCAACGTTGACGAGCCCCTGGTGTCGTCGAGGACGGGCATGGGAGACGCCAACTCCGAGAGCGTGGATGAGGGTGGTGTCGGTGACGAGCGCTACGCGGCGGACGTGTGCAGCAGACGAGCGCGGTGGACGAACGCGGCGGACGACCTCATCGTGGCAGATGAGCACGGCGGACGTGTGCGGTGGAAGAGCGCAGCGCGGCGGACGACCTCATCGCGGCGGATGAGTACGGCGGACGTGCACGGTGGAAGAGCGCGGCGCGGCGGACGACCGCATTGCAGCGGACGAACGCGGCGGAAGAGCGCGGCGCGGCGGACGAGCGCGGCGGATGAGCGCGGTGGACGAGCGTGGCGGATGACCTCGTCGCAGCGGACGCGTGCGGCAGACGAGCGCGGCGGACGAACGTGGCGGATGAGCACAGCGGACAACCTCGTCGTGGTGGATGAGCACGGCGGACGTGCGCGTGGACGAGTGTGGCGCGGCAGACGAGTGTGGCGTGGCGAACGAGCGCGGCGGACGAGTGTGGCATGGCGAACGAGCGCGGCGGACGACCGCGTTGCGGTGGACACGTGTGGCAGATGAGCGCGGCGGACGACCTCGTCGCGACGGACGCGTGCGCGGATGGGCGCGGCGGACGACCGTGTCACGGCGGACGAATGCGGGAGTTGAGCGCGGTGGACGACCTCGTCGCGGCGGATGAGCACGGTGGACGTGCGCGGTGGAAGAGCGCGGCGCGGTGGATGAGTGTGGCGTGGCAGACGAGCGCGGCGGACGCGTGCGGCGGACGAGTGCGGCGGAGGAGCGCGGCGGACGACGTCATCGCGGCGGACGCGTGTGGCAGACGAGTGCGGTGGATGAGCACGGCGGACGACCGCGTCGCGGCGAACGAATGTGGCGGATGAGCGCGGCGGACGACCTCATCGCGGCAGACACGTGTGGCGGACGAGCGCGGCGGATGACCTCGTCGCGGCGGATGCATGCGGCAGACAATGGCGATGTCAACGACAAGCTCCTGATGTCACCGAGGGCGGGTGCGGAGGACGCCAAGCCTGAGAGCACGGATGATAACGATGTCAATGACAAGCCCTTGGTGTCGCCGTCATGCAATGTTTGGCTCAAGTACAACGCCTCCTTGAGCTCTTTAGCTTCGCGCTTCAGGGTTTCGGCCTCCGTTTTAACGCGTGCTTCAGAGTTTGCTGCGTCGGTCGCGGCCGCAGTGAGCTCAGCAGCGTGGACGTCGGTTGATGAGTCGTCAGCTCGGAGGTTAGTGACCGACGGGTTCGTCCTGGCTCGACGCATCGGGTTTGGTGTGCGGGGGACGATCGTCCTAGCCGTGCTCTTTTTCTTCGATGCCATGGCTTTTCACTCGCGTCCCCATGGTCAGTGCCAACTGTCGTAGGTATAAGCCTAGACAGTAGATTTGTGGCACCCCCGATCGGTTACAACGACCTCCGGGCGTGCGAGGGGAAAATGAGCGAGAGCGCGAACGCATGAGGCAGTCGACGACGTAAATCAGTGTTTGTATAGAGCGTGAAATCGAGAGATTACAAATGAGAGGAGAGAAAAAGTAGATGCCTTGCCCTCTACCCCCAGGGGGCTATTTATAGAGGAAAAGGAGGAAAGTGCGAGATTACAGTTTTGCCCTCACATGAGAGATGACTCATAAGGGCATTATGGTCATTTTCCCATCCCTAGGGAATCCTACGAGAATATTCTCGGGCATCTTCGGGAGAATCTTTGGGAGAACGTAGTAGTTTCGCGGGAGGGCTCGTCGGGGACAGCCCCGACACGGTTGGAGGGCACGTCGAGGTTAGCCCTGACGCGGCATCCGGGCTCGTCGGGGATAGCCCTGACGCGACGTCCGGGCTCGTCGGGGACAGCCATGACGCGGAGAGCGTCGGTGAGAGCCTTGAGAATGTAGCGGTAATCCCGAACGACGTCGATTAGGGGTAGTGCGGAAACCCCCCTCCAACATTTCCAATGTTGGGAGAGAAAGAGAGAGTGAGAGAGAGATGAAGGAGAAGTCATTCTCCGAGGAAGCCAGTTTGTCGATACTTCTCCGGATGTTTTTGAGGATGTTCGTCCACTCTATGGAATAAAAGCCAATTTCTCCTTTATCTTGGTAATCCTAATATCTTTTCTTTAAATTTCATAGTTATTATTCTATTTGGAGCTATTTATCTTTAGGCGTTTTTAGCTGTACACGATATCGACTAGAGGTACAATCGTAGTGGGTAGTGGGTTTTTACTTAAGCGTGGTGCTTAGGTTATTAAGTCCCTAGAAGGACTAAGTACTTGTGTGGGATTTCGATTTGGTAATGGATAGTGACGCTAAGAATAATTCCCTTAGGTGAAACCATTGCATGCTCACACCATTAGTGGGAGGTAGATCATAAGTTCAGACAAAGCTCAGGACTAGGTTATATAAAGCGGAATAGAACCCGAGATATAAGGAGACCACTCTACTCAATCCTTCCTTGCTGGAACCTTAGCTATTTCCTTTCTCATCTTGTTCACCAATCTATAACATAGAACAATCCCCCATTCAATAAAGTGAACATGCACGTTCCTCAGTGGATACGATACCCTGAAATACTCTAAGCTGAAGTGTTACAACAGTTTTTCCACGCGCTTGCGAATATAGAATATCTATAGGCCATAAGAATAACTAACAAGCACAAAGTTACAACTTTGCGTCTAGGTAGCTTACGGTTCTATGGCCCCTGGTCTCATTATACGACCGAGGGCTCTTTGATTATTTGCTTTCTACCCTTACAAGCATATGCCTTGGTATCTACATGACGACCGGTATGGTGCCCTGTATGAGCATCCCTAAAGGATCAAGATGTCGGCCTAGAGGGGAGGGGTGAATAGGCGACTAAACAATTTTAATACAATGTTAATCAAATCTTTTTACTTTTGCAGAATTAAGCTTGATTGATTAGCAAAGATGGCAATACTCAATATGAGTAATCAAATATACTAAGCAAGATAAATATGAGCAATATAAAAGTACTTGTAAAGTAAGTGCAGAATTGAATGAGCAAGAGAGACAAAGATTTGTTGCCGAAGTTCAGATTCTTGGGAGAATCCAACGTCTCCGTTTGGGTAGCTCGATCACACGTGATCAAGAGCTGGCTTCCTCTCAAGCCTTTATCCCTCGAAGACGCTCTTGCGTCTCCTCGACTTCTTCTTGGTGATTCTTTCCTCTCGGAGGCGAATCCCGGCCTTCACAAACTTCTTGAGGCTCACCACAAGGATGGGAGCTCTCAAGGACTCCTAACCGTCTAGGAGACCCCAATCTCCAAGAGAAATGCTTGATGAACACTTGGAGATGAACTCAACGCGTTGCTTGGATTGGATCTCAAATCACTCAAGTTTTTTCTCTTCCTCTCAAAGTCTCTCACTTGGTGCTTGGAGGAGTGAAGAAATGCTCTAAAGAGTGCTGGAAATGAGTTGGGCAAAGAGTTCCCCTTGCTTGGGCAAGGGGGCTTATATAGAGGCTCCCTCAAAAACTAGCCGTTTGAAGGAATCTGGCAAAATCCGGACTGTCCAAATTTGGCCCAGACTGTCCGGATTTTCAAATCCAACGGCTATCAGTCGCGGTGACAGAGGCCTAGACTCTCCAGACCCTTTGGGAGCTTGGACTGTCCAGGCCGAGGTCCGGATTTCCCTTGGACAGGCCGGACCCCCAGCTGAACTGTCCGGGCTGAGGTCCGGATTTCGGCTGAGGGGTGGGGTTTGGGTTTTTCTGGGAGCTTTTTCCGGCGACAACGGCTTTTGTTCGGCGAAGGTTCTCCTCGACCATGTTCATCATGCCCCTCTTAATAGTACGGTGTTCCTAGACTCAATGTGAGTTTCGTCACTTAAATACTAAAAACAGAATCTAGGAGATTTACCACCTTCTTCTTTTCCCTTTTTCTTTTGAGGGGTCGCCGATGCTCCTCTATTTCATCCGTTGAGGACTAAACCTGTTTACATGCTTACAAGCGGTCATTAGTCCTCTAATCGCTTATCATTAACCACCAAAACACATTTAGGGGCCTAGATGCACTTTCAATATCCCCATTTTTGGTGTTTGATGACAACACGATTAGCAACATAGATTGGATATGTATGAATAAACTTTTTAAATGCTCGGATATGATTTGCTCCCCCTATTTGTATGCACATAGAAATATTCAAGGAAGTATAATGTGCATATATTGATTGAATAACATGAGAGTGATTAGCTTTTGCAAGGATATGACATAAGATATTTATAATCATGATAAAAAGCCATCACATGAAGCATCACATTAAACATTTTGAATGGCATACATGCATGACTAGATATGAGAATAAAATAGTTCAATCCACGATAAACCACATAGTAGCATATGACACACAAGTAGCATACGACATAAAACACATAAAGTTTTACAAAGCCATTCCGAGAAATCATGTGAAAGAACGAGGCTTTGTAAGCTTTAACCCTTATTAAACCCGGCATCCTAATAGAGCTACTTCTCCCCCTTTGGCATCAAGACACCAAAAAGGAAAAAGAAGCGATGATATCGACCCATCTAAGAGGAGGCTTCATCTTCGCTGGTATCATCATCATTGTTGTCACTATCAGGGGTGGCGCCTAGAATGGATGAAGAAGACTCGGCCTGAGCAAAAGGGTTCGGAAAGTTTTCCGGATCACTAGGCGCAAACTCAGAACCATCAGGAGACACATCCTAACTCCCAGCAAGCCTCTGAAGCCTCTTGAGGCGAATGGTGTTCTTCTTGGCACGACGGTTGATCTTCTCAATCTTCACGGCGTTGCTCTTGCAAATGGAGAAGATGGATTTGAGAGCAGCCATGATGCCTCTCTAAGACCTGGAGGAGGAAGGCTCAAATGTGGGATCCCTTGTGGCCCTGTTTCTCATATCCCTAGTACTGACTCCAGGGATGCCCTTCTCTATGACTGGCCTGTAGAGAGGGTGAGAGACTTCATGAAGAAAATCCTCTCCACTGACAGCATCAATGAGAACCTAGATGTATGGCGCAAAGGGTAGAGAGCGATGATCAGCCATGGCAAGCCTTATCTCATTCCAGAGGAGATAAGGCTCAAATGTGGAATATCCTCGAACATAGGAGACATCACCAATCTTGGGAGTGAGAGTCTGGCGGAAGAGCTTGTGCGGCGATACGCACAGACGAAGTGACTTCTCGACTGTACATATCTCACAGAGTAGCATGACAGAAGCATTGCAGTGGTCCAAATATTACAAACTTAATTTACAAACTTGTAATACAACAGAAAGTCTTACAACATATCCCCAAAAGTACGGGGAATTTAAAACCGTTATCGTTTGGCTATAGCAAAAGTCTTATCTACACCTAACCACTCATACGACCTACTACTCTACTCGATGTTGCCTTTGTCGTGGAACTCGTAGTAGTCGATGCCTTGTCCTCCCTTGTCGTTGCTTGCTCTTCGGGAACTTCGTCGTCGATCTCGATGTAAACCACCTCCTCCTCTGTCGTCGGCTCACAGTCTACTCAAAGGAATTAGATAGAGGGATGACTACAGAAGTTACTCAACAAGTCCAGGAATAGCAAAGAGGTGTTTGATGCACTATCTACTGAGAACGGCAGCGTTCAGAACGGCAGCGTTCTCCAAAAGCAATGCAGATTTCAAGGGTAAGAGAGTCAAATTTTAGTTTAAGAGACTAATGATCTCATGTCTCACAAGCTGCTAGGATTCCCGATGAATCCCTTTCTTGCTGGGTTCGCAGTTCCAATCGGGAACACGGAGTGACAATGCCACAATTCTATACACTCTGCAGAGGTGCGCAACTGTACCCACAAACGACTACAGTCATGTATCTGAGGTGGCCAAACCTCATCTACACTCCCGAGGTCACAGAGCCGTTTCGCCGCCCGCTCGGTCATACTCCACATCGTAGTCCGTACAGGACTACCGGTCCCAATTCCTAATGTGGATTAACCAATGTACGGCCAGTGCCACTTCTACCAACATGATGTGATAAGTCGACGCACGGACTTGATCACTTGTGACTATCCAACCTACAGCTAGTATCACCTTCCCGGCAGTCGATCCCACTGCCGAGGTCTTGCATTTCCAGGGGAGTATGAACCTAGGGCAAAGGTACTTTAGCTCAGCCCCGCCCATACAGGGTATGTGGTATGCGCGGTCGCTACGGCCCTTAAGCACATTCGATCATTGGTTGCATTAACCTTATATGAAACATTCCCGTGTGATGAAATCCACCTTCCAATGTGCTACCCGCACCCTTTCCAGGATTTCATCACCCACCATGCTATCGCCCAAGAACCGGCGATCCACAACAAAACAACAGTTGATTCATCTTTTAGAAAATAGTTTTTGTGTGCATGTTATAGACAAGAGGGAAGTTTTGGAAAACATTCTCAACGGACATGAACAAGAAACTGGACTTGCCTGGTATCAGATTGGAAATGGAGTTCGAAGGGTTTACTTGTGGAACTCCGGCTTCTGGCAAAGAGATAATAAAGTCCGATAAGGACTTATCCAGAAAATTGCAATATGGATGCATATGACATGGTATTATGCATGAGAGAATCTCCCCATGTTAAAACATTTCAAGGAATTTTAAACATAAACTTATGTTTAGGGATTTGGCAATATCTAACCAAAATAATCAAGCTTTGGTTATGTTTAAAGTTCATGTTGATTTCAAATTGATTTAAGTTAACTTTGCCATCTATTTCAATTCATTCAAGGGATTAGCTTCGTTTTTTTAATCCCTTTTCCAAAGAAGAATACACTTGGTTTAGTTAGAATGATTCATTATCTCATTCAAACTTTTACTCTCCTTTCAAGAATAAATATTTTAACTTAAGAATTTTCCAACTCCAATCTACTCCTCCTCATACATATACATATGTATACCTATATATCTTTTTCCATTTTATTTCCTTTCATCCTCAATTTCAAAGTAATAGTGACAATTAGTTTTTAATCTTTATTCTTCCTTACCTTATATTCTTTTTTGTTTAAAACAAGCCCAATTCCTAAACTATTTTAAACCCCATTTTCTTTCTCCCTCATCTCTCTCTCTACTTGCCGCACCTGACCGGCTCCTCTTGCTTTCTCCTCTCACCCGAAATCCCTAATTCTTCTCTACTACCTCTCTCCTCCATGCGCCGCCCGTCTGATCCCCTCTGTTTCAAATGCGCCGCCGCCGCCTTCCGCTCAGAACGCCGCCGCCGTGGCTCTCGGTCGCCCCGGCCAGTGTGGCCTCCTCCTCCGCCCTCACGTGCACGCCGCCTTGGTCCGGCGTTCCTCCAGGCTCGGCCTCGCCCGAGCACCGCCGTCGCCGGTGCTCCCATCCGGCTTCCCATGGCATCTGTGTCTCTCTCGGTCCTCCGCTGTCGCTTCCTCGGAAAGCTTGGTAAGGCCCGCGCCTTGCTGCTCTCGGCTATTTTGCGCCTGCCGCCTTGGCACTCTGCCCCGGGCTTGGTCCGATGTCGCCTTGGTCTCCTCGCCACGCCACCCGAGGCCGCCGCGGCCCGGTGTTGAAGCCCGCCACCGGCGGCACTCCACTGGGCCCGCTCCTCGCCGGAGGTGCGGTGAGGTCAGCTCTGCCTTCGGTCTCCTCTACAGGTAAGTACTCCTCAATCCCCTCTTATCCCTAATTTTCTCCTGATTTAATTTAGGGTTCTACTTAATTGAATCCAGTTAATGCTTGGTTAAAGCTTAATTTTGGTGCTAGACCGATTGTCGTGCTTGATCTAATGGTCCCCGATTTGCCTAAGCCTGATATGAAGATTCCCAAAATCCCTATTTGCTTCCATTATGATCCTGCCGATTTTCCCCCAACCTCTAGGGTTCCAGCCTCGATTGGTCCAATAGCTATACCCGGCCCTTCTCCCTTTTTCTTTGACTCTTAGTTCTTATGCAACTTCTCATGTGGTACTCCTAGTGCCGAACCAATTTGGACTGAATAGTTTTGGTCGAGTGATGAATTTCCTTAGTAGTTCGCTATATAAAGGTCTTGCGGTTCTCTGATTCATATGTGTATGTCTAATACTGATAAGGACATATGCTTGCTCGAATTAATATCTCTAGAACCGACAAGAACACTATTACACCTGGTATAGTTCCTAACCATGCTGTTGTTGTTCTTTTTGAATCTGAGAAAATGTTTGAGAGATACTGCTACTTAGATAACAACGCATTACTTTATTTGGTCTGCTGAAATTTCAATCCTGGTGAGTTGCTGGATTGAATTGTTTATATGTGTGCTTCCGGTTATAGGTTCAGCCTGTGTTTTACCATTGCCTCCTAATGGCTCAGATTTTTAGCTAATACCAGCACTAAATCTCATCCATGCAAATTCATGTCTTAGAGATACTTGTTGGTGCTCTATGATTAAGAGCTAGTGTTTGTTAGAATCCATTGAAGTTTAACCTTACTGTGCCATACCTCCTTGCCAAAAATGCTCAAATGCTAAAAACATATCCTTCACCAGAGTGGACTCTACGTATTTCTTCTTTAACAAAGATATTGTTACTTGGTTTCTGGTCAGTTAACAATGATGCTTAGGTATCTAAGGTCCTATATGCGTGTTCATAGATATATAGGCATGTATTTTTAGAAACTGATAAGAACAGGTACTGCAGTGCACTCAGTTCACTAATGGTACCAATATATATATTTAATCTTTATCCTATTCCTGACATGTTTTTATTTGAGAAAAGATTGAGAATTTGAGAAAACTTGAGGAGAACATATGCTTATCTTAATGTTCTTAGGCATTGGTATATAGTGTGTGTTTACCTTTATGAGGTAGCTTCTTAGCTTAAGTTGTTTAGTCAATATTGGTATCCCATTTCTATATACTAGTTGTTTAAACAGATGCTCTACACTTAATCCTAGTCCCTCTCTATTTTCTACTTCTGTACATGCATGTCAGTTTTTCTCTCACTGCAAGAACTGATGTCATTTCTGGATTCATTGTTATGCTACAACAATGTCTAGTATCTTAAAGAAAAAATTGATATGGATGGGTACTGCTACCTGATTGTTCTGACTTGCACAACTATTGGTTACTACTCTTTATGTTCATTGGCTCACTTAAATTGATGGCACAGCTGCTAACCTTGATTCTTTTTCCTCATACACCAGTTTATTAACCTGAGGGAACAGAACTATCTTTGATCTAATTCCTCTATATTCTGATGTTGGTCTGAGGGGTTTGAGGAATGGTAGTAACTAAAATAAGAGCAGATTCCATGCTTAATCTTGGCTAGCTTATGACGATGCTAGGCATCTGAAGCATTTACTGGAATCTGATAAGAACAGATTACTGCACATGTTGCCTTATGAAACCCAATGATGAATCTAACAAAACTGAGGATTTTCTTTGAGACACTATGGTGCTAACGGTAAGAACAGGTACTACCAAGTCTCCAACAAAATTCTTATGATGAGAAACAGATTCTGAGGGTCACTTATACTATCATCTTCATCTAGCTGATATTCATGTATGATTATGCATGCAGTTGGGATGATTCTGGATGAGGTTTTTACCTTATCTCAGTGTTAGGCAGTGATAAGCCTAGCTCCTAAGCTGGTTGGTGGCCTCTTATCTTTGACCTATTGATGGTCTGCTCCCCCTCTCCTCAGCTGGTATTCCTCATGGTCTCCTGAGCTTAACTTCTTTACTTCGGCTCCTTCTCTTGATCTATGGTTGGCTTACTGCCTTTCCTCCTCAGCTGGTGCTCCTGCTGATCCTTTTGTTCTTGCTCGGCTACTAATGGTGGTGTTTGGGAATGGTGGTGACTACTACTATTGTGCAAGGTTCTACTCGGCTGCCTTGTGCTACTATTTGTATTGAGCCTTCTCTAAGGTTCTTCGGTGGGATTTTTCTGCCACCTCCTGCTTGCCTTTTGCTACGGCTGCCACACTCCTTTGCTTGGTCTACAAGCTGCTTGGTATGGTTCGGTTGATATTTTACTTGGGTTGTCTGCTATTGCCAAAATTGGATAGCTACAATGGCTATTTACTTGTGCTGAGCTGATCACTTCTCTGCTAAGGAATTGACCACGGTCAATTCTTGTGGGTTGCCTGGATATACATCTGAAAGACTTTTGCCTTATCTCAGCTCATTGCCCTGCCCCATTTATACATGATTTATTGCTGGATATTTACTTGGATGAGCTGCCTTACAAATCAAAATACTTGACTTTGGTCAAATGTATGTGGGCTGATCGAGTGGATATTCGATGAACTGATGCCTTACTATTTCCTTTAGCTTTGCAAAATAATTTCTTTTCAAAAATAAACTCATGGAGGCAATTTAGCTTTAGGAAAAATAAAATTATTTGCAATACTCCTCACCTCTTTTCTCTCTAACTTGTGAAATACTAGATTTGTCCAACGAGGGTCTTAGTCATGTGGTCCTCGAACATTTTTTCCAAAACAAAATGTTTTCAAAAACTATTTTTAAAACTAAAAACTATTTAGGTCGTCGGCACTATTTTGCCCCCGCAGCTAATCCTGCGGATGTCGGCGGAACTGTGCCGGTAAGACCACTTGTATTTTAAAAATACCATTTCAAAAACCTTTGCCTCCTACAGCAACGGCGTGATTCCAACGGTCTCGAGTCTTTATACTCGACGACCTCGGATGTCGCCAACATTTCCGAAGCCCCCCTCCGACTCTCAGTGTTCTCCTCCGACTTGAAGACTCAAAGACTTCAAAGATCCGAAGGTCCAAGAAGTAGGGTTTAGATTGTGTATAGGTAGAAATATTTCAATGTAATTTTTATTTTTTTCTTCTTCTTTAATTCATCTTGTATTCATATTGTGTTATGACATTGTAATATTCTTGATCAATAAAGTTTAAATTCCATTTGAACCTAAACGTATGTGATTAACAAATGCTATGAATCACATGTATGCCATGAATGCACAACCAACTCCTCCCCCTCTTTCTCTAACTCTCGACGTAACCCTCGTCGTTCCTCGGTGGATTCGGGTCAACTCAGCAATGCGAGTTGACCTAGCTCCCACCTCACGACACGCAACTCTAACCTAGAAACTAGGGTTCTCACAGCTTGTTCATCTGATCATAGAGAGCAATCCTCTGATGTTTCCTGTCACAGCCCTGACCCTGTCGGGATCATACATACCACCCATGTCTGAATGGCGCATAGGGTCCTCATCATTAATGCGACGTACACCCTCATCGTGTATATCATGGTATGGAATGTCAAGAATCCTGACAAAGTCACGAAGAGTTGTCTCCAACCTCCTTTCTCCAGTCATCCAAATCATGGTCCTCCTCTGATCCTTCTCAAGGTGTAGAGTTGCATAGAATTGCATGATCATTTCTTCGGTCCATGCCTGCTGAATTGACATGATGCCCATAAGACCAAGAGCTTCACATCTCTCATAGATCCCCGCAAAGTGATCCTCATGTGCCTTGATAAACTCAAAGTCAATAGCCTTTTGAGGACACAGTTTGGTCTTGAGAGCCCCGATGACGGTCTTGTAGATCCCCTTTGAACCTGAGTGTGGAACTGGGCATCACGAGTGTCAGATGTTCTATTATATTGGTTGTGATCCCATCTCAGTTCCTGAAAGGTGGTCTTTTTCATCTTCCTATAGTCCACCCTCTCCCTTGCTGGTTTCTTTGCTGCTGTCTTCTTTGTTTTTCTTTGCTGTGAGGAGGAGCCTGCCCCGGCCGTATTCTTTGGAATGTTCCGGACTAGATTCTTATGGGTTCCCTAAGAGGCCACCACTTTCTTGTCCCTCAACTCTTGGCGGGAGAGGTTACGATCCTCAATTGAGTTTTGGCTATTATCCCCTGTGAATTAGATAGGTAAGAGCAGAGATAAGTGCACAATGTTTGCGGAGAATTGGAAGACTGAATGTTATTTGAAGAATTGCCTGACTGCTGCCTATCCGAACCCTCTGGATTTAGGCCGGACTGTCCGGGGTGAATTCGGACTGTCCGGGCTGTCTAGAACAGATCTGGCCTTCGGAGTGGATGGGTAGATAGCAGTCAACAAATCCTCATCCAAGACATTCATACTATGTCCAACTTGGAGAAAACAACTACCCTAGTCCTATTTGCATCAAATCCATTGATTGGCTAAAAGAAACTTTGGGATTCCATGAGATTTAGAGGTAGAAAAGATGGCAAATCAAGGCATTACCCGAGGATGATCCCATCTTGCCCTAACTCGGCGAGGAGATGGCTTTAAATCGGAGAAGAGAACGTGAAGAACTCGCGGATGATGTTGAAGAGGAGGAAGAGTTCTTCAATCCGGAGAAGATCCGGAGGCTCCGGACGGTCGGAGTCCTCCCCAGAGAGTCCGGACGGCGGCGGCGGCACAGGAGGTGTCGGTTTGTGTGGGGGCAAAAAGAGTGGGGATTCAAAAGATAACTCCTCGATCTAGGGTTTTATGCCCGCTGGACCATATCCAGACTGTCTGGATTTTGCCCGGACAGTCTGGGCGCCCGAACACTCCGGGATATTTCCAGAGGGTCCGGGTGACCGAGTTCGGACACTCCGGCCCAGATCCGGACTGTCCGACCTTTTCAGAGACAGGATTTCGTCGAGTTTCAAAAACATTTGTGCATAAGATTTGAATGAGATTAGATGAGAAATTCAGAGAGATAGCACTAGGGGTGACCTTACATACTCTTACCACATCCAATGGTCAACAACAAATCAATCAAAACAACATTTGGATGTGATTTAAGTAAAAATCAAGAGAAAATAGATATAAAATCCATGAGAGGCTAGATTTGTGTTGAAATGAGAAACACATCGAACACGAATTAAAAAGGAAAATTTTGTGGTGTTTCCACCATGTATGAGTCATTGTAGGCACTAAAGTCACTTATTCATTTGAGAATAGGACTTTCATAAGTGAAGACTCAATTTTTATAATTTGATCAATATGAACATGATATAATTACAGAACATTGATTTATTCACATGTATAGAGATGTGTCATAATATTAACAATTTTGACACTCCCCCTATATGTGTAATCACATCTAAAGCACCAAATCATCAAGGCATGGTATATATATGTGCGTATGCAAGAGTCAAGCCAAGTTTCTAGAATCAATGATACTAAGTTCATTCCTTAACTCGCAAAACCTATGCTCATCTAGGGGTTTGGTGAAGATATCTGCTAATTATTTTTCGGTCTTTATATGACTTATTTCTATATCTCCCTGTGCAACATGATCTCTAAGAAAATGATGATGGATGTCTATATGCTTGGTTCGGGAATGTTGGACGGGATTATTGGTAATTTTATTGCATTTTCATTATCACATAATACAGGCACTTTTCCCATATTTATTCCATAATCTTTCAATGTTTGCCTCATCCATAACAATTGAGCACAACAACTCCCGGCGGAGATATATTCCGCTTCGGCGGTGGATAGGGCTACGGAGTTTTGTTTCTTAGAGGTCCACGAAACTAGTGATCTACCAAGGAATTGACATGTTCCGGAGGTACTCTTTCTATCAACTCTGCAACCCGCATAATCTGAATCTGAATATCCAATAAGATCAAAGTTAGAACCCTTAGGATACCAAAGCCCTATGTTTGAGGAATGAACAAGATATCTTAGAATTCTTTTAACCGCCACTAAGTGACACTCCTTAGGAGCGGCTTGAAACCTTGCACTCATACATACACTAAGCATGATGTCGGGCCTAGATACACAAAGATAAAGCAAATATCCAATCATGGAACGATATACCTTTTGATCTACCGAATTTTTGTCAATGTTGAGGTCGAGATGGCCATTGTGTGAGAACCCTAGTTTTTAGAGTTAGAGTTAAGCGGCGTGAGGTGGAAGCTCGGTCGAATCACGCTGCTGAGTTGACCTAATTCTACCGAGGAACGTCGGAAGTTAGAGAGTGAGGGGGGAAATTGTTGTGCATTCACGTGTCATTCGCATTACTCATGGCATTTAGTATTCATACGCATTGGAAATGACAATGTTGAAATTTAAACTTTATTGATTGAATGAATATTACAATGTCATGATACAATATGATTACAAATGAATAAATAAGGAAAATAAATGAAAATTACATGATGATATTGCTACCTATACAACATCTAAACCCTTATCTCCGAACCTTTGAGTCTTCAAGTCTTGAGTTGTCGAGGAACACCGAGAGTCGGAGGGGGGAGATCTTCAGAAATGTTGGCGGTCATCCCAGGTCGTCGAGTATGGGCACTCGAGACCGTTGGATTTACGTTGTTGTTGTAGGAGGCAAAAGGTTTTGAAAATGATATTTTGAAATACGTGGTTTCACCGGCACAGTTCCGCTGACATCCGCAGGGTTAGCTGCGGGGGAAAAATAGTGCCGATGACCTAAAATAATTTTTAGTTTTAAAAATAGTTTTGTAAAACAACTTTGTTTTTCAAAATGTCCAAGGGCCACTTTGGCTAAGACCCTTATCGGACTAAGCTACAATATTTGTATTATGGAGAAAAGAGGTGAGAAGTTAAAAATAGTTTTATTTTTCCTAAAACTAAAGTGCCTCCATAGTTTTATTTTTGAAGAGGAAATTGTTTTACAAATCAATTGAAAAGATAAGGCAGCCTTCTATTCATATTTATCCTTTAGCCCACACTTTTTGACCATAGTCAAATTCCTTGAAGAATAAGGCAGCATCTCACCGAGTGAATTTATCCATTAGCCAAGATAATTCACCCAAGATAACTTAGCTTGCATGCTGAGCTCAAGTGGAAATAGTAGCCGTGGCAAGCAAGCATGAGGTGGCCAGTGCCCATGGTTAGAGAATGACTATATATATATGTGTGTGTGTGTGTGTGAACAGTAGTCATTGCTGCCACACATCCCTCAAATGTTAGCATTGCAAGAGCAGTAGCCATTACCAAGCAAGCTTAGAACAACAAAGGGACAAGCTCCAGGAGGCCAAGGACCTCAAGAACTGCAAGGGGTGCCAAGAAAAGGCCACCAAGGACTAGAGGAGGAGAAGGGAAGGCCACCAGGACATAGGAGAGTAGAAGGAAGCCGGCTTACCGCCATTCATACCAAAGCAAGGTAGGAGTTCTTGAACATTTAAAACCTCACATATGCACACCGAATAGGTTAGCAATAGCAAGGACCCTCATAATTTGTTTTCATCATAAGAGCTTTGGAAACAATTTTGGTAGTGTTTGTTCTTATCAATAACACCCCAAGCTTCTCAAACGAAGACCTCAACAAAAAAATTCATCATAGGGTATTTTTTTAAAGGCTATTGGTATAGCCAGTCTGTTCTTATCAGTTTTTCGTACCATTCTCAGTCTTTCTCAAATAGAACATCATGACCAACAAATTGGATCAAGTATAACTCTGTTCTTTCAATTTAAGAAAACTGACATGCATGTATATAAGATGAAAACATAAGGAGGCTAAGACCAAATGTGTATAGCATCTGTTCCATCAAATTGGTTGAGCTAATGTACATAAAAGTAGTAACAAATAGCTGCAGGAACCAAAGTAATCAAGCAATAGTATCCATTGTCTTTAAAAATGCTAAACATTAGGGTAGCACAGCAAAGAATAAAAAAGAAAAGGGGTATCTGTCCTTATCAGATTTCACATACCCTTTCTCGAGTTCTTTTCTCAGTTTAGCCATCACAAATCGTTAGGGCAACGAATAGGCAACATTGTTAGGTATTGCCCTTATCAATTTGATCAATCAATACTCAAACACAAAACATTAGCATGTTTTAACTAAGAATCAAGAGGTAGCATCTGCCCTTCAGTTCAATAAACCGATGTAGGCATAACCATATAGGGAAACAACAGAAAACAACTAAGATTAAGGCTAGCATCTGTTCTTCCCAAGTTGAAATTCAAAATAGCAAATCTAGAACTCAACTAGAGCCTAGTCATAGAGTAAACCCAATCAAGTATAGTATCTGTCCTCAAATTTCATCAAATACATAAAGAATCAAAACTCAAGGGAAACAGTAAGATAAACTAGAATCAAGGTGATAGTCTGTTCTTACCACAAAGCAAGCCGGAACCAAATTCAAATATATAAGAGTACGGCAATGATTCTAAATTCTCAGATGTCAGGAATTCCATTCAGAAAGTTATTAAGCACCCAAGAGCACGGTCAAGCACATACATAGTGCCATTAGCAAATGCTAAGGAGTTATCAGCTATGACCGGATTTTCAGTCAAACCAAACATGCAACCAACCCTAGAATCAGAAAGCTTAGAGTAGAATGGGGATATTGGGGGGTACTTACCGTAGTGAATGAGATGGGTGGCATCGGGTCGCCCATAGCCCACCGCCGACGGGAGTGGGACCCGACGGAGTCGCGGCGGACCAAAGCTACCACGCCGGGCCACGCGACTTCCCGGGCAGCAGGCAAAGGCAGTGGCGAGGTCGAACCCTAGGGGCTAAGGTTGGAGGAGGATCCCAAAGAAGCCGGAGGCGGGAGCACCAAGTGGGCCGGCAGAGTGACCGAGCAAGGCCAGCGGAACCCCGCCCGAGGCGGCGGCATGCACCAGTCGGCGGGGGAGCACCGAAAGGGAGAGAAGAGGCCGCGGGGACCGGTGGAAAAAGGCCAAGGGCCAAGGCGGAGAACGGCGGCGATGTTGGGGAACGAAGTGGCGGCAGCACGCTCAGGAGAGAGAGCCTCACCGGTGGGAGAGGCCGGGGGCTTGAGGCCGGTGCGGCGGCTGTCACACCCTGTTTTTCCGCAACCCGAATTTTTGAAAAAAAAACCTAAACCTAAGACGCGTATATGCGTATATGTTCTTCGATCAAGTTGCCATGCATATTTGAATTTCCATTTTCTTGAAGCATGTCTTTTCATGGGAGCACCTGGGTTAGGTTGCTCTATCGAGCAACGAACCCAAATCGCAACCCTATCATCGCATGTGCATTCAAAACCCTAAACCCTAATTGGAACATGCACCATATACGCACGACACCTCTCTAAACCCAAACCCTAAGCGGCAACTCACTCGCCTTCGCTCCCGACCCTCCAAATATGAACTCTAACCTCCCCCATAACCTACCACTTCTGTGCCATCGCTCGAAACCCTAAAACCTAATCTGTCGCCCTAATTCCTAATAATTCTTTTCTCGGGAAGAAAACCCTAAAATCTATATCATATGTAGTTTCTTCCATCCAAAAATTCTAGAAAAATTTCATAAACTTTCTAAAACTATTTGACACCTAAATATGAAGTAATAATTGAAGGTTCAGTTCAAAAATCCTTAAACACATTCAGATTTGAAATTAGGTCAAAACACCACCTTGAACTACACCCTATATAAATAAAGCTCCTAAAAATTTCATAAAATTTCACAATGCCTATCTTAGTACCAATAACTTAAATACTCAAAGACATGTCTAAGTTCAGTGCAAATTTTTCCAGAAATACAAACAAACACCTGGCTCCATTTCCTTCCCTATGAAATTCAGATGCAAACCGTATCCTTCTTCCTTTAAACCTTCTGCAAGAGCTTTTAATACACTGAGGCACCCACCCTATCCTTTCTATCTCAGTGAAAGCTGCTAGCTCCACAGTGTTCAACGTCCCTGTCACCTCATGCCAGCCTCGGCAAGTCCCTTAGCCAACCTTTCTCTGCACAAGTTGATGCCCTACTCCCCAAGCTACCTCCCCTGAGTTGCCTCAGTACCAGTGACACGACCAAGCATCCCCAGACACCCCAGAGCACTCGGGCACATGCACACGCTAGTCTGGGCGCGCTCTAGCCTGCTCTGGACACGCGCATGGCGAGGTCAACCAGCAGCAGCTCCGCTCCATCTCTCATCCCGTCGCCAGCCAGTTAATTTCTGCACGCCAAAGCATTGCCATGGCCGCCAGCAAGCTCAGTGCGCCATCGAACTGTCCTCTCCACAACTCGGCGCCGTGCACGGAAGAAGCCAGTGGCACCTCACCCCTCCTCCCTCGTTCACGGCTATAAGAGGGATTCCCGGGCTCAATTCTTCCTCGCATCACCTCTCTCTCTTTCCCTCCTCTAGCTCTGCCAAGCTCCACTTGAGCTCAAGTCGCCTCCTTCCCCACCCATGAGCACAGCCACCAACTTCCTCTCATCATCGCCGCCATCTAGTTCCAGCAAACGCGCGAGCCATCCAACCATGAAAATGAGATCGTGCTGACCTCCTGAACCTGAGGGTATCTCCCGATCCTTCCCTCTCCCTCCAAACCGGCTGCAATTCCTCACCGTAGATCTCACCGGAGCACCGTCGGAGCCGAGCAACTCTCGCCAGAACCCTCGCTCACGCGCGCCCCCTCTCTGCCTCTGACCGGTGGACCCGGCAGTCCCAAACCGGTAAGTGGGGAGGGCGTCGCTGCCAGGTGGGCCTACTCTTCCCGCCAGGCCCACCACGGATAAGTGGCAGCGCCCCAGCCTCCTCCTGCCCTCGTAGACAGAAGGCGTGAGTCTATTCCCCGCCTTCGACGTCACCTTCTGAAGCGAGAAAACCAACCGGTTTTTCCTTCAGAACCGGTCCTACCTCTGGTTCACCCAGTTCAGTACCTTAATGGCCGGTTCTCAGAAAACCTCCAAAATAAAAGTTGTTCCTAAAAATATTTCCCAACTTTTGGTTTAAACAGTTTTTTGAAAATTCAATTCTTCTTTGCTGTACAGAGGGTAAATTCAAAGATCCTATTTAAAATTCAAATTCCTTTCAAAACCCTTTTTAACTTTTGACCCATTCCAAATTTTTTTAACATATTGAAGCTGAAATCTTCTGAACCTTAGAGTAGAAACCTCATGCATGCATATGTTGCATACTTCACAAGATGAAAAGGGTGAATATGAACCCTAGCAACCCTAACCCCAGATTTCATGTATATATATATATGTTTAATAAGCACCCAAACATGTTAAACCTCGTCAAAATGATCTCTCTAGCATTTTCAAAACCATCAAGCCTCTGGGCTCTTCATCCATCATGTAAAGCCTAGGGTTTCCGAGCAAAAACCGTTCTAAGCATGAAACCCTAATTCATAAAGTCCCCGCATAAAATGTAAAAGCATCAACTTCCCTTTTTCCTCGGCATAATCTTGCAAGCATGGCATATGTTCCACTCTGACCTTTCTTTCCGATGTTTTATGTCATTTGGTTCTTATTGGTGTTCTTTTGAAACGTGTAGTTGACGGCGTGAGGTACGTTCGTCAGGAGGAAACAGAAGCATCCCCGCATCCGGATCAAGACCAGGAGCTGCCAGGAAAGCTCTCCACCCTTGATCATGTTGAAACCTAAGTTTACAAAATGGTATTTTGTTTACAAAACATGCATGCTATGTTCTACGACCCGTTATTTTATGTAGTGAAGTTATAACCGATATTTAGCAAACCCTAGTCTGACCCTGAACACCTTGTCACCCTAAGGATTACATATCCTGGAAAAGTTATCGGAAACCAAGGGTAGAGTATGTATGTATGCTTAGTCCTGCAGTAGCAAAATTAGGTTTTTCCAAAAAGGAAAGGATGCTCCCATATTTCATGTGGTGAAAGTTTGAAAACGGACCGTCGTGTCCGGAGGTGTATGAAGGTAGTATATCCATGGGTTGGGATATTTTACCGCAAAAAGGTTTTGTTTAAAACCTAAAAAATAAAATGGAGAAGATTTTGATCCGGGTCGGAAATGAAGGGGGAAAGCAGGGAGCTTGTTAAAGTGCGAGGTAATGCCCGGCGTGGTTCTCGCTGCCCGTTTACGGAAGTGGTGTGAAGTCCCTCTCGGATCACATAAGGACCGATCTTAAGTGCCGTTTGGCCAAGTCTTACCGTACGTCCACATATCCTTTATGGGAAGGACTTGACCCAGTACCTGGTCTGAGACTAGCATGAACCCGCAGGCAGTGTGGAGCGTGCAGATGAGGTTGTAGCCTCTGCAGAGAAAAGTTTCCGTGGGAAAGCGATGGCTTGTTCGCCACAAAGTTGGAACACCAACCTCCTTGCAAGCGATGATACTGACTCAAGCTAGGTTTGGGACATGTCCTTCTGGCGGGTTCATGGCTAGGTTTACTCCGATGAAGAGTCTCGTTGTACGAGCTCTGGTAGTATGCGGTGCACAGTGTGCCCAGGGTGACATACATCGTGTGGGTAAAGCCGTACCACCTCTACAGAGGGTTTAAAACTATTCGAATAGCCGTGTCCATGGTGAAGGACGAACTTGGTTAGGCCACACTAAAGTAGATTGGGTTTCAAACCCTAAATTGTGGTTATGGGTTTAAGGACGCGACCGCCGTGATCGCAGGGTGACCTGAAAAGTTCCCGTTGTGTCGGGAAGAGTGAAGAAGGGATTTTCCCGTGGACTCGGGCAAACCCTAGTATCCCCGTTGTAACGGGTGAGCTGAGACCCCCGCTGAAGCGGGCCGGTGATTGTGAGACTTTCCGTTGTTGTAGGAAAGCACAGATATGAATCCCGTTGTAGCGGGAAGGAAAAGATGAACAGATGTTCGTCTCGGAATACCATGGAAATTTCTGAAAATTACTTTTAATATCTATTTACTTATTTCATGCAAACTTACTTTCTCGCACAATATGAAACATAGGATAGAGCCATTGGTTGTGATACTCTTGCGTGCATTCTTATCCGTAACCAACTCCCTGGTGGGAAGTTTGTGAGTACATTCAATGTACTCACCTGACTTGTTATGTGGCCAGACGATGAGGAGGAGTACCAGACCGGAGATAGCGACAGTGACTTCGATGCGTAGGGTTTCAGCCCCCAGTCAGTTGCCTGTGGTTCAGCATATTGATGGGTTATCTACCGCGTGTTTATTTCCGCTGCTGTTTTAAATTCAGCCAATAGGCCTAGCTTGTACTAAATAAAGACCAATTATGGCTGTTTGTGTAATGAACGATGAATCACATGTCTATGCTATCAAGTGCTTGTGTGTGTTAGTCACTGATCATGGGACTAGCACGGTAAACACAAGAGTTTATCCGGCCTCAAAACCGGGTACGCCACAGCGGCGCAAGGAAGAAAGAGAAAATTGGGGATTTTCGGGTGAGGAGAGCAAGGAGAGAGCCGACCGAGTATGGGTGTGATTGAAGAAAGAGGAGAGTAATAAAAGAAATAAGAGAAAAAATAAAGTTGATGAAAATAAAATGGAAGATGGCATAAAATTTTAGAAAATGTTTGTTTAAAAAAACATATATAGATATATATATACTTCTAATTTCTTTAGAGCAGAAAAGGAAATGAAATAGATAAAAATGAAGGTATAGGTGTATATACGCTACACTATTGATTAAGGAATAAGATAAATGCCTAAATTGAAATAAATTTTTCTTTTTTGAAAGGAAATTGAACCATAACTAAAATGATAAGTGGTTTTAGTTGAGATGAATATATTCTTATTCTTTAGAGAAGAAAATTAAAACACTAAGTTAAATTCTAAAATGTTGACTTGATATCCTAAATTCATTAAAAGAGATTGAGAGGAAATGTTAAACTTTAAAGTAAAGGAAATCAATGGCTAAGGTTTAAATGCTCTCTTAAATAATTCCAAATCTTCAAAAGAATGTCTAAAAGAAATTCATTACATTTCCTGGAGCATGCCTAGCATCTCATGCATTCCAATGTCATGTCATTGCATCCATAAATGGAATTTTCTGGATTAGTCCTTAACGGACTATATTACTTTTTTTTCAGAAGCCGGAGTTCAGCCAGCAGACCAGTCGAACTCCATTACCTATCCATTACCAAGCAAGTCCAGTTTCTTGTTCATATCCGTTGAGAACGTTTTACAAAATTTCCTTCTCGTCTATAACATGTACAAAATGAAAACCTATTTTCTAAAGGTCAATCAATTGTTGTTTTATTTTGATCGCCGATTTTTGGGCGTAATCATGGTGGGTGTTGAAATCCTGGAAAGGGTGCCGAAGGCACATTGGAAGGTGGATTTCATCACACGGGTTTGTTTCATATAAGGTTAAAGCAACAACTGATCGATTGTGCTTAAGCACCGTAGTGATCGCGCATACCACATACCTTGTATGGGCGAGGCTGAGCTAAATTACCCTTGCCCTAGGTCATACTGTCCCCGAGAAAGGAAGACCTCAAAGTTGGATCTATTGGATCAACTGTTGGGAAGGTGGCATTAGCCATTGGCTATCCACAAAGCGTTGAATTTGTAAGATCAACATATGCCTGGTGGTTCCAGGCCGTTGGGAGGGACTGTGACGCGGAGTATGACTGAGCGGGCGGTGAAACGGCTCTGTGACTTTACGGTCTGGTTGTGCATGTGACGACGTGAACACCACGACTATTGGTCGTTTGTGGGTACAGTTGTACACGTCTGCAAAGTGTAACAAAGTGTGACTGAGTCACTCCATGTTCCTGGTTGGAACTACGAACGCGGTAGGAAAGGGATCCATCGGGGATCCTAGCAGCCTGTGAGACATGAGATCATAGTCTCTTAATTAAAACTTGACTCTCTTACCTTATAAAATTGCATTGCTTTTGGAGAGCATTGTTGTTCTCAGTAGATAGTGCATCAAACATCATTTTGTTATTCCTGGACTTGTTGAGTACCTTTTGTACTCATCCCTCTATCTAATTCCTTGAGTAGACTGTGAACAAACGACAGAGGAGGAGGTGGTATACGTCAAGGTCGACGAAGAAACTCCCGAAGAGCAGGCGACAACGAAGGAGGACGAAGGCTTCGACTACTATGTCGAGTTCCGTGACGAGAACGCCACCGAGTACAATAGTAGGACGTATAAGTTGGTAGGTGTAGTTAAGACTTTTGCTGTAACCAACCAATAAAGATTTTAAATTCCCCGTACTTTTGGGAATGTGTTGTAAGACTTTATGTTGTATTTTGAGTTTGTAAATTAAGTTTGTAATATATGGACCACTGCAATGTTTCTGGTGTGCTACTCTGTACGACATATTGAGGATGGGAAGGCACTTCGTCTTCAATATGTTAAGACCGGCATATTATCCAAGAGGGTAGTATGTGGGTCGCCCCAATTTGTTTGCATGGGGGTTCGGATGGGTTTGACGCTCTCCATGTCAAACATTTTCAACATGTCTTTGACGTATTTGGTTTGACATATAAACGTCCCCTCCTTGAGTTGCTTGATTTGTAATCCGAGAAAGAATTGCGACTCCCCCATCATTGACATCTTGAATTTTCTAGCCATCGTCTTACCAAATTCTTCACTGAAAGTTTTGTTAGTAGAGCCAAATATAATATCATCAACGTAAATTTGGCATACAAATAAATCATCATCTACTTTCTTAGTGAATAATGTGGTATCGACTTTTTCAACTTCAAACCCTTTCTTGACTAAAAAATCCCAAAGGCACTCATACCATGCTCTAGGGGCTTGTTTTAAACCATAAAGTGCCTTATGGACTTTATAGACATGATTGGGGAATTTGAAATCTTCAAAACCCGGTGGTTGTTCAACAAACACAAGTTCATTAATGGGTCCATTTAAGAAGGCGCTTTTAACATCCATTTGATATAATTTGAAATCATGATGAGATGCAAAAGCAAGCAATATGCGTATGGCTTCTAAGCGGGCAACGGGGGCATAGGTCTCACCAAAATCCAAACCTTCGACTTGGGTAAAATCTTGTGCCACTAACCCTGCCTTGTTTCGGATAACTTGTCTATCCTCATCTTGCTTGTTCCGGAAGACCCATTTTGTTCCTATGACATTTTGCTTAGGCCTTTCAACCAAGGACCAAACCTTGTTGCGGGTGAAGTTGTTGAGTTCCTCATTGTCACACCCCAATTTTTTTTTCTGAACTTGCATACCAGCATATTACCGCATGTAGTTAGGGCATTCCAAAAATGCATAGGCTCAATACACCGAAATCAATCACACACGCACCATATACATGCATGAACCCGAACGCAACATATACACCGTCGGTACATCCACGGCACCCTGCAATAGGCCAGCCCTAAACCACGGTGGAAGACTTCTCGAGAGTTTCCATGACCCCTCCGATTCTTATCGCACCCCGGAACCCTAGTTCCAACCCCGACCCCTGTTGTTCCTAATTAAATCCATTTCCTTCTGAAATCCTAATCACGAAACCTAGCGACCTTCGACCTTCCTAAAAATTCTGAGAAAATTTGTGGAACACCCTAATAATATCTTCAACACAAATATAGAATAAAATAGACATGTCCAGTTCAAAAATAACTGAACATGAAAATAATAAACCCTGGAGCAGAAATGCGCGTTGAACTACAACTCATAGAAATAGACCTCGGAAAATTCCGATAAAATTTCACAATGACCCTCTCACCTCCAGAAGCCCGAATATACAAAAACATGAACACATTTAATTCAGAAATCCACATCTGCCAACGTCGAACACCTTCGCCTAAATTCTTCCCTCACATAAAATCATGTGCGAACCTCAGTGGAAATAGTTCAGAATCTTGGTATGGACTTTCCACTATTTCTCTGATATACCTACCTCCATAAACCTCTCTAGCTTCACACGTCCCATCTTCCCCAGTAGGAATTCAAACCATGACAAGCATTGGCATTTAAGGATGTACACAGCGCCAAGTACCATTCGGTGCCTAACATTGTTGTAGCTCCCGAACACCTCACCACAAACCTACTGGCGCTCTGGACACGCTCGCACATGCCCTCGCGAACTGGGACGCGCGAATGCTGCTCGATAGCAGGAGCTGGCCACGCTCCGGCCTTGCCACAGTGCGCATGCACAGCTCGCTGCCGCACCACCGTCAATTCCTTTCGCGCCATGCACCGAGGATTCGCTGCTGCCTGCCGAAGCACGCCATCGCATCTCCCTTGCCCTATTCCCACCACACAGATTCTCCCCCGAGCCGTCCCGTCCAAAGCCGAGCTTGCCACAGCGTGCACGCAGGCCGAGGCCACGCCGTCCGTCGTCTGTCGGCGCGCCGCACGCCGGTGGCAACACCGTCCAACCAACCCTAGCGTGCCATGGCCGTACCTCCGCCTCCCTGTGGCCATAGCTCCGCCCAAGCACCGTGGTCAAGTCGCATCGCCGAGGCACAGCGGTCGCCGGCCAGTTGTACGCCGCTTCGCCTATTTAAGAGCCGTCGAGCTTCCCCATCATCCCAACCATAACAGCAGCTCAGCCCTCGTTTTAGGGCCCTCCCCAAAGCATCCCCTAAGCTCTCCCGAGCTCCACCTTTCCCCAACTCGGCTGCAGACGCACGGAACCACCCGAAGCTCCAACAGCCGATTAGTTCATAGATCCACCATCCCCGGGAACCCGTCGCCCTTTCCCAGTCTACCGAGCCAAAGTGCCCCGCTAGGAGCCAAACGCCACTGGACTACCGCCCCGCCAGCGTCAGCCCCTATCCAGAGCACCCGGAACCGACCGTCCAGGCAAAGCACTCAGGGTACCAAGCGGGTAAGTCGACCGAAGTCGCCGACGCGTGGGCCCGTATCCGCTCGGCCCCCAACCAACTCCAGAACCGGAACGAGCTACCGCCTCTCCTCTATTAAAAGTGCAATTAATCTACATAAGTCCAAGATTCCGCGTCCAATGTTTAAATGCGCATTAACTCAATTCCGTTTTTAGTTCATTGAAAGCGTACTAATGCTGTCGGAAGCGTATTTAACCTGGTTTTGCCCTGTTTTAGTTATTTCCAGAACCGGGCTGCCACTGGTTCATCCGGTTCAAGCCATTCCCAACCGATTTTTGCAATAATTGTTCTGGTTCTAGGAAGCTAGTAAAATTTGCCAACTCTTGGTTCAAATACATTGTCAAAAGTTAAAACTTTTCGGGCTGAAACAATTTAAGATTGAACTAGGTTTATTCTTTTCTTCCTTTAGTAGTTATATACAAAGTATACATCGATTTTCTTTTAAAAGCATCAAATAAATACTCCCACCCTATCCAGTATACTCAAAAGTATTTATCGTCCTCAATAGTCCCATAGGGCTAGTGATTTTCAATTACACATGTAGAAATGTGAAAAAAAAACCCCTCTAACCAATGGAATCATCTTTTATGCAAATCCCTCATACGGAGGATCCCTCTTTTCAACTTAAGATCAAAACCGTTACCACCTCTCCCTCTGACAGCCTCATTCTTTTCGAATCATGCATATCATTTGGTTTGATGGAGTTGTCTTATATGTTTCTTATTTGCCGATTTTTCGACGTGTAGTTGACGGAGCAAGGTACGTGCGCCAGGAAGAACCAGACTCACCCCCCGCGTCCAGAGCAAGAACAAGAACTGCTAGGCAAGCATTCCCACTTTGATCATGTTGAATCCCATATGTGTGAAAACTAAATATTTTGTTTGCGAACCATGCATGCTATGTGAGTATCAACGGTATTTTATGTAGACCTAGTTATACCCTATGGATGCATATGACTTAGGTCTGAATATCCAATTCTTTGTAACCCTAGGTATATTAGTCGGTTGTTCTGCGACCGATAAAAGTATTAAGATTATAGGCATTAGCCATGCTTAGACCTGCTGTAGTCAAAAACTAAATTTTTGTTCGAATTACACGAACCCCTTTGGAACATTGAAAATAAAACCCTCGGATAGCATGTGTTATTCGAGGTGGAATTTGAAGGAAATATTTGTCAAAACCCCAAATAAAACTGGAGATGATTTTGATTTAGGTGAGAATGCTAAGGGTAGCTCGGGGGTGTAGAGTACCTGATGGTGGCATGGTCATCCGGGACGAACATGGAGTCGAAAGTGGAGTCTTGCTCGAATCAATAAAGGACCGAGCCTAAGTGCCGCTAAACCAGTTCCTCACCGTACGTTCACATGTCCTTTATGGGAAGGACTTGGCTCGGTACCCCAGCAAGTATTAGGGTATGGACCCGTGGGAAGTAGGAAGCATGTGTTAGGTGGTTAAAAGTCCTAGAGATCCACTAACGCTGGGCGTTTGATTGTTGATGCGACACAAATGGGGAGTCCCATTTTTGGTCCGGGACGCAAAAGTTGGGTCAACCACCTAGCGGGTCCAGCTCTAGTATGGAAGCGGACGAAGGTCTCGTTGTAATAACCTTGCCGATACACCTCGTGAAGTGTATCCGTTAGCGCTCGGCAACAAGGGGGACTTACATCTTGTGGGTAAAGCCATACAACCTCTGCAGAGTGTTAAAAACTATTCGAATAGCCGCGTCCTCGGTCATGGACATGAACTGGCAAGGCCACACACTGATTAGACTAAGTTTTGTTTGTGAAAACCTGGGAAAGGGATTAAGGACGTGGGCATGATGTGTCCACAGAGTGCAACTTACGCTATAAGGCTGGTAGCAAGGAATTGCTGGAGAAGGAGGCTAGCCGTACTATCCGGGATAGTACGGGCAGAGCACTGAGTTGAGAAGGCTAGTTGTGCTATCCGGGATAGTACGAGCTGAGCAATGAAATGAGAAGGCTAGTCATACTGCCCGGGGTAGTATGGACTGAGCTAACACGAGTGATAAAAAGGAGGTAGCCGGGTCTACCACAAGAAAAGTTTTGTACTTGGAATGGTTCTGGTTTACGAAATTGCTTTGGAATCTACTATTGCCGTAATTAAATTGAAAACTTATATTTCCGCACAACAAGCAACATAGGATAGAACTATTCCTTGATTCATTCCTTGCATGAATTATTGCCGTATTGATTCTCCTGTGGGAATAGCTTGCGAGTACATTCAAAGTACTCACTTGGCTTGTTGATATGGCCAGGCGAAGAAGAAGAGTTTTGCTCTGACGACGACGATAGCGACTACGAGGGCTAGGATGTTTTCCCAGTCAGTTTCCTGTGGGAGAGGCATATTGATGGGCTCTATCTACGCGTTTCTTATATGTTTTCCGCTCAGACTTTGAATAAGCCAAACGGCTATATTATGTTAAAAGGACATAATGGCTTGTATTGTAAAATATTTGGTAATGTATGACGATGTTATCAAGTTCTTGTGTGTGCCGGCTATTGATCCAGGGACCGGTACAGTAATCGCAAGAGAGTATCCGGCCTTAAAACCGGGTACGCCTACAACTTTGTGGGGGACCGAAGCCGGACTCCTATCCTACCCACCCACTCGGCCGCCTACAGGGCGTTAGGACACCTCCGCCATGAGATCCCCGAGCTGGCCGCCTTTAGGGCTACCAGATATTTCCCGCAACACCCGCTCCGGGTGGATGTCCATTGGTATACCCCACCAGAGGGCGAAGATGACCCAGTAGTGGTAAATCTGGCACGTTACGTAAAGGCACAGGATTCCTTCACCAACTGCGTCCTCGCCGAGCTACATCTGGTACGCGATGAACTGCAACACGTGCGAGGACTACTTAAGTTGGCTACCACTCGCCAACAGAGGACCACCAACACCAGCAATGCACCCCCGGAGCCCCGCGACATTCATGTCGTGGGTGAGAACGAGCAGCAGCCCCCGCCTAAGTGACACTGTGGAAACCCCGGAGCTTACATAAGCCCATTCACATCAGGGGCAAGTACCACTCAAGCTACGTTCAGACTACCTAGTCCCACACCGGTCCATGGTATGGGAAATGGTCTAGCAGCTGTTCTGGACTCCGAGGAAGAAGACCCTGAGGAAGTGATACCCGCAGAGGATGGTGATGAAGACGATGTTCAGATCATGTCTTAGACCCTTAGAGCTCGTGTTGCCTATCTCCACGAGCTAGAGTTATGTACCCTAAAATAAGTAGACGTTTACCGTGTGCTAGTCCTTGTATGATGTACCGAACTTTATGTGTGCAGTGTGATGTACGACACACCAGTAGGTGATGTATCGTGCCCGCATTATTATCTTAAATAAAATGGCCTACCCGGCCTGTTATTTACAAAAATTTTCTCTGTTCTACACTTATCCCACGAATCCCTCTTACCTGTCATTCAAACCGCGATTCTCGGATAAAGACATGACACCTCGGCTGACCCGCATTTATGTGGGTAGGCAGCTGTCACATCTGGGGAGAAAAATCTGTCCTCCTTACGACCGAAGCCACACTCACCCGGCTATATAAACCCCAAGCCCCTCCATTCCTCATCCCACTTACCACCCTCAGACTAGCGCAAACCCCCATAACCCCTTCTCTCTTTCTTTGCTGACCACCCCAGAAGCTATGCCTCGCGGAGTGCTCTTTGATGAAACCACTGCAATTGAATCGTCAGGGCTCACAGACATTCTGTGGACGGTAGGCCAACGAGCACTTGGAGCCACGCAGCGACCGGAGTACGACGTCTATCGAGAGGAGGCAAACAATGCAGCTAGCATGTACTGGGCAGACGTACACGTCTACCAAGCCGGTACCCATGATGTCGCGACTTTCCACTTCGCCGGGAGGTCGATGCCCAGCCCAGACCTAGCAGTTCAGATGGCTGCATGGGAAGCTATTTCCCGTCTCCGCCACATGGTCCCAAGCATGAGCTGTAGAGCCTTCCGGTTCTACCCCAGCCGTGCCCTGGGAGAAGATGCAGCTTTCGCCAGCACCCAGACAAAGCGAGATGTAGCCGTGGTGCATCTCACTCAGTACCTCGTCGCCCTGACTGAAGTTTTCACCCAGCTCGCCGACGCCCTTGTCCTGTCGCAGCGAGCCACCCCTTTCGCACAGCCACGCCCTCACTCCCGAGACTCCACCTCGGCACCCGCACACGCACCGGTGCCAGAAGACCCACCCTTGCTAGGGATACCTGTGATGGTGGGAGGCAACCCTTTGCCTACCCTGCCCGCTGAGTACTTCAGGCTATTCTCGGCGTATGCGGCCCCCACTCGAGCCGCGCACCGCCGCAGGAACGCCACCACCCCTCAGAACACCCCAATGCCCTTCGAAAATGGAGACATCCACGGGGAGATACCCCTGACCCAACCTTCCAACCTGGACGTAGACCAGGTGGATTAGATGAGCAGGGAGTGGGAATAGCCACTTCCACCTAGCAATAAACTTATGCTCCTATTTTCGTATTGCTTGTAATAGGGCTTAGCCTCGTGCCATTAGGCACGATGTTCGTGTTTTGTACAAGTACCTTTAGGCACACCCGTTGTAATGTTGCTATGTGTTTTCTTGGTGTTCCCTTTGCATCTTGGTTGGCTCATCCCAACCATTAGTTAATTGTGGCAAGGCGGAAGGCCTTAGATCTTGTGCGACACCAAAACCCCGCATTTTCCCTCTCATCTACTGCTGTGAGAATGTAATCACTTGACAAATCAATTGGTACCGCTGCAGGCTTAGAGCGAAAATGAGCTGACACACTAACTCCTCAGCTGTAAAGAAAGGAGCAGACGTTTCAGTGAGTGCCCCAAGACCTGCCAACCCAACACATTCTAGAGCGTCAGCCAACTATCAAAAAACGGTTTCACGTAATAGGAAGTCACATGCCAGTAACCATGCAAAATCCCCTGCCCAGGGACAGGAGAGACCCTAGCCTGCCGCAAAACAAAAGGGAGACCAAGGGCCTCACCGCGCCGAATCTGCACACCCGCCACCGAACCCACCGTTAGCAGAGCCAACAACGGCCGAAATGTTCAAAATTCTAGGACAGAACTGTTTGGCCACCAACACAGCAATACAACTGATGATGCAGAGTGGTAGTTCATCTGGCAAGGGGAATAAGCTTTTGGAATTTCAAAGGACCTCCTCGCCAATCTTTGCATACTCCACTTAGACGCAGATGACTGGTTGCTGGTGATGGAAGAGAAACTAAAGGTAGCCAAGTGTGATGATCGGGAAAAGGTACTCTTCACTCCCCAGTATTTACAAGGACCCACCACGGCATGGTGGAAAAGGGTCCGGAGCACATAACCTAAACACACGGAAGTCACCTGGGATATGTTCAAGGAAATGTTCCGCAAACACCACATCCCAGCAAGTCTAATTGGGATCAAGAGGAAAGAGTTCATTGATCTAAATCAAGGGACAATGACGGTGACCGAGTACCTCCACAAATTTACCCAGTTGGCCCGATACGCGGGTCATGATATGACCTCTGATGATATGACTTCTTGAACTTCTTTTGCGTATCACCCTTATCACTCAAGAAAAATACCCAAGTATATCTAAAATAATCATCAACAATGACAATACCATATTTATTACCTCCGATGCTAATGTAAGCAACAGGTCCAAAGAGATCCTATATAGGCGTTCAAATGGTCTTGAAGTAGTCATTATGTTCTTTGCGAGATGATGAGATTCAACTTGCTTCCCGGCTTGGCACGCGCTACAAAATTGATTCTTATCAAAGGTAACACCCGTTAGTCCTAAAACATGTTCGCCTTTTAGAAGTTTGCTCAAATTACTCATACCAACATGAGCTAGTCGGTGATGCCATAATCAACCCATGCTAGATTTAGCCATCAAGCAAGTCTCAAGGCAAGATTTATCCGAGGAGAAATCCACAAGATAAAGCTTGCCTTTCATGTGACCCTTGAAGACTATCGAGGAATCGTCTCTTCTAAAGACTGTCACGCCAACATCGGCAAATAGACAATTAAACCCTAGTGTACATAATTGAGATACGGAAAACAAATTGTAATTGAGAGACTTGACAAGTAGCACATTTAAAAATGGACAAGTCATTTGAGATTGCTACTTTACTAAGTCTCATTACCTTTTCTTTGGCATCATCGCCAAAATGATGTTTTCATGAGGGGATCCTTCACTTGTCAATTGTGAGAACATACTCACTTCTCCGGTCATGTGATTAGTGCAACCACTATCAATTACCCAACTTCTTCCACCGGAGGAGTAGTCCTACAAAACAAGTTTATTTCTTTGATTTAGGTACCTATTTTGCATGGGTCCTTACATGTTAGTCACAAGAATTTTGGGCACCCAAATGGTGCTCTTTTTAAGCCCGCTGTTCCTAGGTCCAACGTACTTAGCGTGGATGTTTTCATCTTTGCCTTTCCTTAGGACATAAGAGGCGTCAAAAGATCCACCACCAAATATCTTACTCATTTGACGCTTCTTCATCTCATGGCCATTGAAATGGAGTGTTTCCATTTGCTTACCTTTGCCATGCACGAACTTCGTTTTAGGATATTGTTGAGGCAACCAAGCTTTGCCATTTTCATTGATTTTTGGAGTGAATCCAAGTCCTTCATGGTTGAAATTTTTAACTTGGTTACTCAACAATTCCTTGAGGACCTTACTACCCTTGTGACATTTCAATAAGCCAAAATGAAGTTGAGACTTTAGTTTAGCATTTTTAATTTTTAATTCTTCATTGTTGACGTTTGAGTTAGTGACACATTTTGAGCATGGCACATGTGTATGATCAATTGATGAGGCTTTAAGCTTCTCATGTGCAACGACAACATTGTCAAGCAAATTCTTATTTTTGAGATAACCAAGTTCTAATTGAGCATAATCTTCTTTTAAGCATTCATTGGTTCTCTCAAGTTTCTTCTTGGTAGCTTTGTTATCATTAACAATCTTTATCATTGCATCACTTTTTAACCTTTCTTTAGTTAGTTCCTTCTCAAGATTAATATTCTTCTCTTTTTCATAAATAAGCAATTCTTCTTGTTTATCTAGAGTATCAATTTGCTTATTTATTGTTTCTTCAAGAGCTTCAATAATGGTTAACAAATAAGATACTTTAATCATGGTGTTTTTATCAAGAGATGTAATCATATCATCATCAAGCAAGTCATCATCACTATCATTATCGATATCACTGCCAAGATTTAATAATGCAAGAGAAGACTTTTTGAGAGATGATACCTTGGACCCTTTTGCCATAAGACAAATGGGCGATTCATAGAGCTTGAGCCTTGTAGTCCCTCTTGGAGAACTTGCTCTTCTTGTGGACTTCCTTTTTCTTGAACCTCTTATCTTTCTCCTCATTCTTGTCTCCTTTCTTGTTTGGACAACTTGCAATGAAGTGGTCAAATTCACCACATTCAAAGCAAGCTCTCTTCAGCCTGCTTGTCTTGGTTTTACCGAAGCTTTTCCATTTGTCACCTCTATGACCAAAGCCGCTCCTCTTCAACACTTTCCCAAACCTTTTGACGAATAGAGCCATCTCTCGCATCCCTTGTTGAAGTTGCTCCATTTGATTTTCTTCTTCATCTTCACTTGAACTTTCTTCAACAACTTGCTTGGCCTTCAAAGCTATGTCATTTTTCTTTGAACTTGAGCTTGGCTTTGTGAGCGCACTGATCTCATGAGCTTCTTCATCCATTAGGTCATGAGCAAGGATGCGCCCAAGGACATCATGTGGAGTTAGCTCATTGAAATTGTCCTTCTCTCGGATAAGTGTGACCAAGGTCCGATTCTTGGGAGCAATAGCTTGGAGCATCTTCTTGACCACGTAGTTGTCGGTCATTTCTTTGCTTCCAAGACCCTTGATTTCATTGACCAGATTGTTGAGATGGGTGTACATCTCGCTAGGTGCCTCTTGATCTTCCATCACAAACCGATCAAGCTTCCCTTTCAACAACTCTAGCCTTGACTCACGGACGGTAGAAGTACATTCATGAATCTCCATGAGAGTAGTCCAAATTTCTTTGGCACTCTCAAGAGAACACACCCGGTTGAACTCATCTCCACTCAATACTCCAAAGATTGCGTTGACGGCTTGAGCATTGTAGTGAATGAGTCTATCTTCATCAGCCGTAGGGTTGTCCTCATTTCCTACAATGTAGCCGTTTTGTACTATTCACCAAATGGCGGGGTTAAGAGATATCAAATGTATTTTTATCTTATGTTTCCAAGAGGCATAGTGAGTTCCATCAAAGTAGGGTACTCTACCGAATGATCCACCATAGAAATAAGTGTTATAAATATTTGGAGGAGGAACGTTTTGATATGAATGAGCACTACCACTAGCACATGCACTACCCACTCCCGAATCTTCGTGTGACATCTTGGGCTCTCTAGGCGGTGAAGCCCTAATGAGAGAGACCTTGCTCTAATACCAATTAAAGGATCAAGATGTCGGCCTAAAGGGGAGGGGTGAATAGGCGACTAAATAATTTTAATACAATGTTAATCAAATCTTTTTACTTTTATGGAATTAAGCTTGATTGATTAGCAAAGATGGCAATATTCAATATGAGTAATCAAATATACTAAGCAAGATAAATATGAACAATATAAAAGTACTTGCAAAGTAAGTGCGGAATTGAATGAGCAAGAGAGACAAAGATTTATTGCCGAAGTTCGGATTCTTGGGGGAATCCAACGTCTCCATTTGGGTAGCTCGATCACACGTGATCAAGAGCCGGCTCCCTCTCAAGCTTTTATCCCTCGAGGACGCTCTTGCGTCTCCTCGACTTCTTCTTGGTGATTCTTTCCTCTCGAAGGCGAATCCCGGTCTTCACAAACTTCTTGAGGCTCACCACAAGGATGGGAGCTCTCAAGGACTCCTAACCGTCTAGGAGACCCCAATCTCCAAGAGAAATGAGCTTGATGAACTCAACGCGTTGCTTGGATTGGATCTCAAATCACTCAAGTTTTTTCTCTTCCTCTCAAAGTCTCTCACTTAGTGCTTGGAGGAGTGAAGAAATGCTCTAAAGAGTGCTGGAAATGAGTTGGGCAAAAAGTTCCCCTTGCTTTGGGCAAGGGGGCTTATATAGAGGATCCCTCAAAAACTAGCCGTTTGAATGAATCTGGCAAAATCTGGACTGTCCGGATTTGGCCTGGGACTATCCGTATTTTCAAATCCAACGGCTATCAGTCGCGGTGACAGAGGCCCGAACTGTCCGGATTTTGTCCAGACCCTCCGGGAGCCCGGACTGTCAGGGCTGAGGTCCAGGCAGTCCAGTACTGATCCGGACCCTCGGCCGGACTGTCCGGGCTGAGGTCCGGGCAGTCCAGTACTGATCCGGACCCACTACCGGACTGTCTGAGCTGAGGTCCGGATTTCCTCTGGACAGGCCGGACCCCCAGCCGGATTGTCCGGGCTGAGGTCCGGATTTCGGCTGAGGGGTAGGGTTAGGGTTTTTCTGGGAGCTTTTTCGCGCGACAACAGCTTTTGTTCGGCGAAGGTTCTCCTCGACCATGTTCATCAAGCCCCTCTTAATAGTACCGTGTTCCTAGACTCAATGTGACTTTCGTCACTTAAATACTAAAAACCGCATCTAGGAGATTTACCACTTTCTTCTTTTCCCTTTTTCTTTTGAGGGGTCGCTGATGCTCCTCTATTTCATCCGTTGAGGACTAAACCTGTTTACATGCTTACAAGCGGTCATTAGTCCTCTAATCATTTGTCATTAACCACCAAAACACATTTAGGGGCCTAGATGCACTTTCAATCCCTCTTCACTTTGTGTTCAGCTCAGACCTCCATCATCCCGGACCTCCTACCAGAGATGACCTTCATGGTGCCTTCCCTCCGGACCTCTTGTTAGGGTGGTCTTTGTGGTGCCTTTGTTTCAGACCTCCATCATCTCAGTCCTCCTGCCAAAAGTGGTCTTAGGGGTACTTTTACTCCAGATTTCTGTTATCTCAGGCCTCCTGCCATAAGTGGCATTCGTGGTGGCTAAGTGATCGTTGTTAATTCGGGATATGGCTGAGACCTCCCTCGTAAGAACAACCAAACTTATTTTACTGTTGCAAGGAACGTAACGGATATAGTGCTTGTTAAACAAGTTATCTAGATGCATGCGTATATACCTTATATCTCTACCATATGTATAGTAATTTATTTCTTGAATTACGTATACCTCGTGTACTTAGAAGATGCTTTCGGTTGGTATGCATGCACGTAAAAGGTAAAAAGAATTGTCACAACATGTACATGCATCATCGCCTATAGCTGCACAACACGTCACTGTTAGATGTGCTAGCATTAAACAGGGGGCACTTACCAGTGAGACGATGGCAAGGACTGACATGCTTGCTAGTTCTTTGTATGTGTGCACCTAACATTTGTCCACCTTCCACTAAGCTCCAAAGTATTTGCTGTGATATGAGACAAGCATTCCTGTCATTACAAAAACCCACGGAGGCAGCTGAATTTGTCCTTTCATTTGCAGCAAGCAGTGAGACGCCACGGGTCGAGCGAGCTAATAAGGTCAAATTAAGCTGATCAAGTTTGTGCTTCAATTTGCAGGGGAGAGCATGCAGGAATTGTTATGTGCACTGCGCAATTTGCATGCATATATGTCCTCATCTGAGGATAGTTAAAGCTAAGGTTGATCGATCAACTAGAGGACAAGAGTCAGCTCACTCTATATGAGAGATCAACACGTACGGAATTTCTAGAGAGATGATCTTTCGGTGTCTGGCTACCGCTGTCTGTCGGTGACGCTGAAGGGAAGACGTGTGATCCTAATTATCTAGGTGAAGCGAGGACGAAAATATAAAAAATATGCTACACTTACGTACCTATCTTATCTATATCTATATCTATATCTATACTATTATATAGTATAGCAATTTTAAAATTTTAGATTTGCTTCCTGTCCAAACAATCACAACCGTTAATTAGGTAAATCTAACGGTTGAGCACGCCGGGATTCGCGATCTACAGTAGGAAATCTCTTCTCCACACTTTTCAAGAACAAATCCTGAAGAACCTGCGGTCACTGTTTTAAGAAAAGGAAAAATGCCACATTTGGCTATCTGACTCCGGTCAATGCCAAAATTGGCTAGGCTCGTGACGCAGAGACAAAAATATCACCGCGACGACCTGTCGGTTTGGGCGAGCGCGACGCACGTCAGTCGCGGGAGGCCAACACGAGAGCGAAGCGTCACGGCGGGCCAACACGAGTGAAGCGTCGCGCCAGGTCAGGGCGACAGGGCGACCTTTCGCTCCGCCCGAGCACGACAGGACGCGCGCCGCCCGAAAAGTTTCAAAAAAATCTGAAACTTATATGTGATTTTCTCTGATTTTTTAAAATTACATATAAGTTCCAAAAAAAATTCATACCGGTTTATAATGGAATGAAGTATACACAGGTAAATTTTCGTAACATAATATACATATTTGGGACCTGTGTTAAAAAAACTGTGCTACAGTATTTGCTACAGTGCTACTATCGCGCTATAGTGTCTCAGCAGGTTGCTACAGTGCTCTCTGTCGCGCTACAGTAACCGCGACAGGTTGCTACAGTACGTATCGCGCTACAGTACCATACGGTTTGTTTTTTTGCACAGGTCACAAATAGGCATATTATTTTACGAAAATTTATCTGTGTATACTTCATTCCATCATAAACCGGTATAAATTTTTTCAGATTTTTTTGGAACTTATATGTAATTTTAAAAAATCAGAGAAAGTCACATATAGGTTTCAGATTTTTTTGAAATTTTCCTGAGCGGCGCGTGCCCTGTCGCGCTCTGGCGGAGCGAAAGGTCGCCCTGTCGCCCTCGCCGGCGCGAAACTGTTGGCCCTCCGCGACTGGCGTGCGTCGTGCTCACCCAAACCACAGGTGCCAGGCGTGACATATCTCATTCGTCGCGGTGATATTTTTGTCTCTGCGTCACGAGCCCAGCCAATTTTAACATTAACCGAAGTCAGATAGCCAAATGTGACATTTTTCCTAAGAAAAAAGGAGTAGCCTCCCTGATACCATGCAAAAGGCCTGAGCAGTGTAGCTGCATAGGTAACAATCATTTTTTTAATCACAAGAACAGTAGGATCTTCTGTGGTTTGACGGAAAAGCAGTAGCTTTAAATGATGGATAGAATATGTGCTCATCTCAAGTTAGAATTGCTTTAGAATATGTGGTTTACTGTATGTACTTTACGTAGTGTATCCCTGATTTTTCTTTTACTCGGACGCTAAATTAAAATGATTAAAAAATAACGAACTGCAAATGTGGATTCCTGAAAAGCAAAAGGTCTCACTTGACCATAACCAACCTTACACCCGTTGCAACAAATATTTCTGAGGAATGGATGAAAGATTTCTTTTTTTACTCTGAGACCTTTGGAACATAGGTCCTCTTTAGTTTGAAGGATTCTAAACATAAACTCGAACCTCATGTTAAAATTTATTTGAGAAATCCAGGTAAAATCTTTTATTTCTCTAATAAAAAAATATTTTCTGTAAAATTCCTACAATTTTTCCGGCTACTACTGTGTTTTTTATTCTTGTGTTTGAGATGGCTTTAATGCCCAACAACCGAGAGGTTACTCATGGACTAAGGTCCTAAATCCTGATTAACATATGGTTGGTACGACTCGAATCAGACTGTGGCAATTGACACCTGTAGTTACGGCAAATAATTCTTACATCCTCATATGTGGAGCATGTACCACTTACTAGTAATAAACTAGTTTATAACAATTTAGACCACGGTGCATTTTTTTCTTGGGTCGATATGCTAGTGCGCAAATAATTTTTGTGCATGATACACAGAGGCAAACTAGAGGGAGCGTTTCTCTTGGATTGGATCCGATATATCGACAACCGTGAGAAGGAAGGGATTAACGGAGATGCTACTAGCTCCCCGTGTTAAATGCAAAGTACGTACATTGCACCAAATCCTATCGATCTCTTTTGCGTTACTCGCTTTCCTACGTAACGCTGTGTCTTTTCTCTTTACTAGTAATCGTGCACGTGCAACGCACGTCTTGACTAACATAAATTAAACATGAAAAATATATTCTAACATTTACAAACATAGTTTCCTATCCATACATGCATTCTACCAATAATGATATTCAAGTGGCTAAAATAACTTACAAATGGAGATGGTGCAAAAAGAAAGTGGACATCATTGTTCCTCTGGAATACTAAACAATGATCAATATATATTATCAAAAAATATAACATCGAATATAACCAATGACACAATACAAATGCTTATCGCCCAGTCTATCTTCCGGATCACGGATTGTCTTGAACTACATCAGCGAGGAGGACATGCCGTCGATGCCGAGGTCGGTGAGCAGCACGTCAATCTCGTCGACGTGGCATAGCTTCCGCTGGCGTGTAAGCTGTTCGGTTGGTGGTGGTGGTGGGGCCGTGCGAGGAGGAGGAGATCACCGGCAGCGGCGGCATCACGCCCTCCGTGGCGCGGCTGCGTGCGCGAAATGGAGGCCCGCACGGGGGAGGTCAGTGTGGAGGAGGAGGCGGCGGAGATCGTCAGGTAGTAGGGGGAGGGCGACGTGGTCCTCGATGGCGCCGCGACGTCGGAACCTAAAAGTGTACACGTGCAATGTAATCTATACTGCATTGCGTCGAAGGAGACAACGACAGTGGCGCACGGGCACGGCCAAAGCGTGGCGTGGGGCGGCAGCCATGCGTGGCGCAGATTTGGGAGAAGAGGGCGCTGGAGGGTATAGAAGAAAAGGATGGGTGGAGCGCACCTAAGTGCTACGCGCACGCTGAACGGATGGGCGAGGGACGTCAAGTGTCGCTGCATGTGGGGTCAGCGAGGGTGTATTTCCGTGGGCCAACGTGGAGAGGACTCGATGCGGAGAATTGTGCCCGTGAGCGGGAGAGGGGCGCACATGGGATGGGGGATAGCAGTGGCAATGGTGGGTAATTACTATTAACTTTAAGTAAGGGCAATGGTGGGTAATTACTATCAACTTTAAGTGAATGGCATGGTGGGTAATTTTTATGTGGCAGACCATCAAAGTAATATTAGCCATTAGATTGGCAGACCATCAAACTCATAATAGCCTTTAGATGTGTTGAATCAGACGGATGTGAGAGATCTGGGTACGATTTATGGGGTGGAGTTAGATAAGAAAAACTCCCCCTTTTATAAGGTAGTATAGATATAGATTTTCCTGTTCTTGTTCTTCAGATTCCTTTGGCTTTGGGAGGGTATGCACTAGGTAGTACTTGGGGTTGTACTAGCTGCAATCATTTATGGATTAAGCATGATTATTACACAATCACAGCCACACCAACCAAGCAATCATTTATGGATTAAGCATGATTATTACATAATCACAGCCACACCAACCAACCAAGCTGTCCTATTTTAGTTTAAGACCCAACTGGAGGCTGGAACCCTAGCTAGAGGGCACGTACATACAGCGATTAACAAATAATCTGCACGTACAGCTCACTGAGTGCTGCTAAATGTGGCAAAGCCATGGTAGGTATATCAAATTAAGGTTGATGGCATAAGATTTGTCAGTCCAGCTTACCACATTTAGTAATAGTACCGAATTTGTACACCTAACAACCTTCATTTCCTCTCGCTAACTGATGTGATTAACCTGCTAGTAGCATGCACCCTGCTAATTAAACAATAGGTTGCCCATGATCTGGACTTCACACTAGATCGATCATCACATCTCATTTTCAACTGGCCTCCACTGGATGCACATTTTTTTTGAAGGCCCAAAGCACATATATGCCATCATCATGCATATAATAGAGAATTAATTATATATATTGACTGTCCTGTATATACAAATATGATCTGGAAAACAGCAAGCGATAAGACAAGGCAGGCTTGAAGGATCGATCTGGTGGTTGTTTAGCATATGAGGTCTACATGTAGTTCCACGTAGAGTTCCATCTCATGTTCTACTGGACTCTGTTGGATCTTCCCCTACTAATAATTGCAACAGGAGAAAGAATAGGACAAGGGAACAAATACGTTGGGCGATCTTATGTTTGGAGCACATGCATCATGTATGCATGCAAGGAGCCTCAGTAGCTAGGAGCTTTTGTTTGTTCCTGGCCATGTGCCTACTTGGCATAACCTCTAGTACAAAATAAATAATGTGCATAAATAATCAAGTGCACATTAGGCAGCGATGGAGGCTTGGGGCTTAATGCCAACATAAAGGAACGTGCCAACATGTTATTTTCTCTTGCTGTAAAGAAATTAAACAGTTACTAGATAGGCCGGCCAAATCACAAGGCCTAGCTTTCAATCCATAAAGGCTTTACGAAAGACGTTGTTGGCGAATCCTGTACGCAATAATTCTAGAAGAAAATAATTCAATTCCCACAAGAATCAAGAAAAGTTCACGCTTCAAAAAACGTAGGGAGAACTTAATTATGAGCATGGGCTATGATTAAAAAATTTGTTGAGATTTTTGAAACTTACAAATGATGGAGTCCATATGTTTTCATGGACAAACTATTCAAAATTATCAACTCAAAATCGACAATTTCATAAAACCAATGGAGCCGCTAAAAAAAATCATTTTGTTTCCATGTGAGAAACTGACACAAAAGGCATGAACCCGTCAGAAATGCTCCCATATGCGGACCTTCCGTCAGGAAATCTAGATTGTTCGGTGACGACAACAGGAAGGCCATCAGGAATGACAAGATCTGTGGAGGAAAAGGCGGATTTCTGCCAGTGAGCTAACAGTAACCGTCCCGATGATAGCAGTTTTTAGTTTTTCTGGCTAGGAGTTAGTGCACGAAAGAAAAGTCAAATTAGCTTTCTATCGAGTGATAGTAGCATATTCAGCCCCTCTAAAGAGTAAAGTCAACTTTAACTCTACGATATAATGGACAGGTGACACGTGGCATATATCACGCCCAAAGAGCATAATGGGGGCTAATATCACAGTCTGAAAATGCGACAGGGCGTCAGCACCATAACAACAGCATGATAGGCCACCTATCGCAGCCTAGAGGCGTGAAACGTGGCCTTGTCGTGCTGTTATCGCAACACGGATGCCCTGTCGCGGTTCCAAACCGAGACATGCCCAACCTCACGCTCTCCGGACGCGATACGTGCCACGTGTCGTCTGTCCGTTGCGCCGCGGGTCAAATTTGATATTAAAATTTAGAGCGTGCTAAATCTACTATTGTCACTCGTAGAGAGGCAGGGCTAAAACTGCTTTTTTTTTAACCACTAGAAGTCACCGAAAAGTATATCTAAACCGATAAGAAAAGATGAGTAATATACCTCAACATATCGATTTTTATAAATGTTGAGTTAGCCAAACTCAAGACTTATAAGTTATGATGTCATATTTCACCATGGTTCACCCCAAAATGCTAAGCGGACAGGGCAATATTTAAATTGTTATGCGCTTACCAACCAAACCGACTAAAAACACATGCAGTTTTCGAAGCGTGTAACTTGGTCACGGCATGGCAAGTTCGCATTCCTTCCTCATGATGATTGGTACTTGGCACCGGCCTATTACTATTAGCAGATCCGATGCATGTAGTTACCGTGTCAAATATGAACACAAGCAATGGTACGTGCATGAAGAAAAGGAATTCATGCTGCAGATGCAAGTAAGCATAAAATCTGGCTGTGATGTGATAGTATGGATCCGCTAGCGATATGTACGTACTTGTTCCTTTTTCTTGTTTTCCAGTACTGAAATGATCACAATCAAGTCAATCAATTACATTAACTGTACAACATGTATGCATGTACAAGACATGCAGAATCTTGAGCTATGTACGTACTATCATCATCAAAATCTTTCAAGTAACACACGTCAGTCTGGGCATAAAAACCGAGAAACCAAAATCGAAACCGAAAAAAACCGAATTTATCTTAATTTTGGTTAACCGAAATAATTTCGGTGTATATTTTCAAAAAACCGAATTATATACGGTTAATTCAGTTTTGGTCCTTGGTTAACCGAATTAACCGAATAAAACAACTCGGGCTGAGCCCATAGGGCCATAGGTTGATATTTTCCTTGTAGGCCAAATTTTCGTGGCCTGCTCGATCTCCCCTCGGCCCAAAGCTCGGCCCAAAGACCATCTGGTTAGGGTTAAGGGGCAAGGGCTCCCCTCTTCCCTGACTCCCCGTGCCTGATCCCTTGCTCCCCTTCCTCACCCGCTCCGCCGCTCGGCTCCCGCTCCTCCCTCTCGTGCGCCACCGCTGTCCTCCTCGGCTCCGACGGCCCTCCTCCATCCAATCGCCGCCGCCTACGGCCTCCCCTTGGCTTCCTCTTCCTTCTCCCAACTTCTCTCTCCCGATTACCTCCTCCTTTAGCTAGCTCGGCTCCTCCCGAGCGCGCACCGCCGCCGCCGCTGCCCCAAGCCCCCAACTCGCCCCCTCCTCCTCGGTCCGGTGCGGCACCACCACACCACCCGTGCCTCCGCTCCTCCCCCTCGCACCCCACCGTCCCATGCCTCCGCAGTGCACTGCCGCTCGCGACAGCCATCGCCGCTGGCCGGCGTCACCACCTCATGGTCTGGCGCGCCGCCTCCTGCCTGCGAGCCATCCCTGCCTCGCACGCGTGCGTGGCCGCGAGCCACCGCCCGGCGATCCCCACAACCCCCGCGAGCCGCCGCCCCTGTGGTCTTCGTCCCCCGATCCCCAGAGGTCGGAGCTCTATATATTTCGGTTTAAACCAAAAACCGAAACCGAACTTCCGGTTAACCAAATTTTCGGTTTACAAACTTGCATATCATATTTCGGTTTCTGTTTTTGGAAAACCGAAATCTTCAAAACCGAAAAACCGAAACCGAATTTTCGGTTAAAACCGAATGCCCACCCTGAAACACACGTACAACGTACCTGTGTATGCATGTGTACTACGTAATAAGTTGCTTGTTGCAAAGTAATCGTGCAAAGCTAGCTCCATATATATGATGCATACCATTTGCATGTTCGACGTATAAATATATTTGTAAATTCTAGACTAACCACTTCACTGCTGACTACATGCATGGTAGTACTACTTGACCGTAATTAAATGCACGCCTGTATGCATGACTCTGCATTCACGTTTAACACTGTCTGCACTGTGCCGGCAGAAGCTACAATTAGTCTTACGTAGGACCAGCACTTGGAGACTAGCAAGTCAAATCAAAGCGAGCTGCACTTTCTTTTCTTATTCTTTCAGTTGAAGCCACACACGTGAAAAATTGACACATATATACACATGTAAATCATGAACAACTTACATATGCCGCGTAGGGAGTCATGAAGAATCTCATACTTAATTTGTTACAGTTTAATTAGCACCTGATCACTAGGATATGCAAATATCTGCAGCTGGTCAACTTTGTTACAGTTTAATTAGCACCTCTATGTCAAATAGATAAATCTAGTACAGTTAGCAGACAGGAACTCTGTCTCAAGTATCAGAGGCAGTTGGTATTTTTCTGGGGATTTATTCCAATTGGCATGCAGAATAGAATATGCTAAGTTGGAGTCTAGACTAATTAAAAGTAACCAAATCATACATGCATATACGCAGCGGCGCGTGTCAAAAGAAAAGTCGGACAAAGATAGCTCACACATATATTGCACATCTATCATTGACACTAAAAATCTCTTTGCATCCTGGGAGTGGCTATAGGAAGCTCTCTCTCTCTCTCTCTCTCCACTTGACACTACGTTTTATTTGTTAGTCGGTAATTAACTTCTTCTTTTTTTGAGACAGAGATGCTGGTGCTCATTTTTATTTAGAACATGCAGGTGCATACTTGTGCCTAAGCAATTTGACATATGGCAACCAAGCAAGGCTAAACCGTATCCAGTTAGACCCATGGGGTGCACAGAATAACGCTCCCAAACACCCGTCAGGAGCCCAGTCTATTAGCCCATTCCGCAAGCGTGCAGCCCACAAATGAGCCAGCCCAATTTCGTTGCATTCTCCTTCTCCTCTTTTTGTTTTTGAAAAGAAATTTCCTTGGTATGATCCTTTATTCTTTAGTTTGCTTTAACCGATTAATACTATTAGCAAGTTCCTTAATTTTTTAAGCACTTATTTATCATTGTACATTACCTTTGCTATCGGTTATGTTGAATTTGTTATGCTGACAATTTACACACATCACAATGTTACTCATAATTTTGTGCACACGGGGAAATCATCTTGTACAGGGTAAGGATCCTACGGCCCTTCAAGAAATATTGATCGAGTATGAAAGTATAACAAGAGGTGTTGGATCACAGCAGAAATTTTAATTAGCACGTTAAGTACAAAAAGGTTCAGTTTCACTTTGGCATGTCATCATCTGAAGCATCAACGACAGACAGACAGACATCAGAAAACAGATTTAACTAACGAGTTGGAGTTAACCTCCTCATGCAAACGCAGATGCAGCTACAGCTAGTGACTCAGTGAGGTGACAGCGCCGGTGATGAGATAAGTTAGCCAGTGAAGGAGTGCTCCTTGTCGGCCTGATCGATGGTCTCCTTGTCGACATGGCCGTCTTGCTTGGGGATGATGAGCCCGAATCCTCCCTCTTTCCTCTTGTACAAGATGTTTACCTCGCCTGCAGTGCACCAAACAAGCCATCAATTCAGTTCAGTTGCGTTGCAACGAATCATCAATCATGTACACACAAACTTGTCTTGCATTCAGCAAAGGAAATCTTACCTGTCTGCTCGTTCCTGAAGGCATAGAAGTCATGATCAACGTTCTCCAGCTGCTCTAGCGCCTCGTCTACCGTCAGCGGCGCCATCTCAAACACCTTGGTGCGCACCACCTGCAATGCCACCATACATATATTCATACATGAGTGGCACCAATTGATCGACCACGTTAAGTTGAGCAACGTGAACTCTCATCACAATACTAGAATTTGTTAAATTCTTGCAGGACATGGTGAAGAAAAGGTGCATATTTGTCAAAACAGTAACCCAATTCTGATAAATGGCAATGGCATTATTCTGAAACCAACATCCGGACGCAGCAAGAGATTACCTTGGTCAGGACGGTATCTTCGTCCTCGGCCCCGATGACCTCAACCAGGTCTTCCTCATCATCATCCTCATCCTCTACGTCGGAAACCCCAGCTGCAGCAGAGGCGGCGTCGTCGGGCTGCCACTCCTTCGTTCCCTTCATGTGGCGCACGTCGGTCTCCTTCTCCTTGATCTTCCTGAGCTTCCTCTTGATGATGGAGGCGGCAAGGTCGATGCTGGCGTAGCTGGACTCCTCCTCCTCCTCGGCGCGCACGACGCCGTGGCGCTTGGTGAAGAGCGTGATCTCGCAGCGGGAGACCTTGGGCCCCCTGCCGAGCTCCCCTCCCCGCGCCGACAGCCGGACGTCGACCTCCCGGACCAGGTGGCTGTGCTTCGCCACCGCCCGCCCCACCTTCTCCTCGATGTGCTCCTTGAGCGTTTCCGTCAGCTGCAATTTTCCACATCCACATCCACAGTGAATTTCATGTCGCGTTTGCTCTCTCATCAGCTCATGCAGATTAATTACTAGTAGAAGATGGTGGCATCGATTAGTAAGGTACTACGTACCTTGAAGTTCCTGCCCTGCATGATGAGGCGCGCGGAGGAGAGGGGGCCGTCCCACGCCACCCGCACGGACACGGGCACGGACACGGCGCGGCGGCCCGCGGGCTGCGGGGGTAGCGTGAGCGTGCGGCCGAGGAAGCCCGAGCGGAGCTCCGAGGAGGCAGCACGAGGCCTGGGGCTTGGAGGGGTGAGGACGGCGCGACAAGTGGAGGGCCACGCCGTCGCTGCGGTCGCCGCCATGTTCGTCTGTCTTTGCTGAGGGAGAGAAGAAGATGATGGATTGGATGGACGGATTCCTTAGTTACACAGCAGAGCAGACAAGTGTATGCATGTATATAGTGAATAATGGTGATGTGGATTGGTCCTATCCACTCTAGAGAATGCCAAACTACACTGCCACCGCGTCCCCTCTTGCAAATTTCTGACGCCACTCCCATCTTCTAATCTTACGCAGGCCAGGAGCCCAGGAGTACCTCTTTGCTCAAACAAGATGAGTCCAATCTTCTCAGGATCATGCGAATACCTTACTATCCGAAAGACCGTAGATTTCGATTTCTCTCCGATTTTTCAGCTCCTGCGTGATTTCTGGGGCTATGCCACGTACCCACTGACGTTGTTGCTTCCTTTTTGTGCCTATTTGGTGGTGTTGTTTTTTCTACCTGTTATTCTCTTTCTTTGTGACACGATATTGCTCCCTGGGCGCCTCTTTCCAAAGCCACGCGTCGCACGACTGCCTTTTACTCGCCTCGTGTCACGCGACAGTCTTCTTCATCCCTGTACCCTCGATCTCTTCTCCTTCTGGCAGTTCCATCGCTCCTCACTTGCCTTCTCTTCATCTCCTACGCCCGTTACCCTCCCTCTGCCTTTCTCCCAGCCCCACCCGAGTGATTGCTGGCTGCCGGAACCCTGGCCCCCTGACGTCGGCGGCGTGTGACGCCGGTGGTCACTGAGGGATTTGGTGGCCCAGGCGCAGGGTATCCCTCGCTCTCCTCAGGTCTCATCCACCTCTTGTCGGGCTTGCGCCACACCCTTCATTGCCGCCGCCGGCACCGCCACACCCTCCTCTAGTGGGGGTTGTCGATCCGGCGAGCTCGGCATCCCCGTCAATGTCATGCGAGAGTAGCAGACCAACTTTGCCTGGCGGTGGAGATCCTCGAGCTCCCGCAGCTACTGCCAGGGGCGGCGCACTCAACAAGGGCGGCGAGTACATGAGCGTCAGCCTCATAGAGAAGTGCTCAAGGCTGGTGGGCCTCTCGCGGTCTCGCCCGAAGGCGATTATGGCAGCGGGGTGGCCGGCACGATGGCACCACAAGCTAGCGGAGGTAGATGACGCCACGCGGCTGGCCGGATGAGACGATACCCGCCCGTGTCTCATCTATCTTGGTCAACGACGGCACCCTAACAACGGGGAGAGCGCATCAAGGAGGCGGGCGCTCTGTGGACCGCTACTGCTCGCAGCGCTCTGTCTCGTGCTTCTCTCTCCGCGGTAGCTCTGGCACAGCGCGCGCCGACGTCATCGCAGCTCTAGCCAACCTTTCCCTTGAGCCAGAGAACAGGGTCTCCAATCGTCCGTCCGTGCAGGCATCGTGCCGGTGCTCATCAAGGCCGCCGCCCTTTGCCACCGCTCCGAGATGTGCCTCTTCTTCCATAAGTACATGGTACACGATCAACCTGTAAGTTCTCAACAAGTAGCTCTTCTTTATATGCTCTAATTTACCTTCACCTCATTTTGTTTCTTCGAGCTACTGCTTAAGACAACAATGGTAGCAGTGTGTCACGGTGGCCAACGGAATAGGTCAGCGTGCCCTTCATCCCCTACATGTGCTCTGGCGAGGTGGTTGCTAGCCACCGTGGCATCGGGCTCAGCAAACTGATCCGGTGTGCGGCCGCAACTGCAGGGACCTAAAGTCAGTTTGTTTCTACTGTATGCTTCTTTCTATCCACAAATCAATTTCTTCCTTTCAGGCTTCATCTTCACATATTGATTTCTTTCTCCTAGCTAATAGGGGAAGATACATCAGATTTTTTTTCTCAATCACCTATTTCAAGAGGAATGGATGTATATATATTTACTAAGAGAGTTTTACGATAAATATGCATTGAGTACAGAGATTGTGCTTTGGTTCTTATTCTGATGTTTTGGTTTTACCTTTTGATTTAGTGGTTGACTGGTGGTTCAATCAACCCGTAGTTTCATCATTTTCTTTTAGGGTATAGTTTTTTCATTTATGATTTGGTGGAGTGACTGTTTGGGGTAAGTGTTCTGTACACTTCTCTATCCCATTGTTATTTGAAAACCAGTTGAGGATGGATGTAATTCTTCAAGACTTCAACCATGAATGAGTTAGCGGCTATTTGGTTCCTTCTGCACTGCTGTGCTTAATTTCTTTCCATTGATCATTGGAACATACATGCTTTGTAAATATTGACACAAGAACTGATGTATGCTGGATAAATATTGACGTATCTCAGGTGAAACAGCCTATGATATTTTCAACACTTCTACTCTACATTTTCCGTCCAATTAGTCTCTCAATTTGGTTTTAATAATTGTTAGATCAACAATTCCTTTCGGGTGATATTAGTGATCAGTATGATTATTTTTTCTTATAGCTTCATAATAATTAAGTTATGCTCTTACGGCCTCAATATGCATGATTTGGTGTCTGAGTTATATGATCTATTTCGTGCCTAAGTCAATGTGTTACCAAATTGCATGCATCAGTGCTTGCTGGGACAATATTGTGTATCTTCACAACCTATTTATATTGAAGCGACTCCTTGCAACTTGGACGAACTGGCAACAGGCTTTGTATGTTCACCAGTATTGTTGTCTGTTCCTAATTGTTGGCTATTTCCTATATATGGTACATCTGAAACAAAGTGAATCAGCCTAAAATGAATGATCAATATCTAGGCTCGCTTTTGTTTTCTTATTTCAGAAATGAATTTGCTAGCAAATAGTTCGATAATTATTGAACATAATATAGAGAAAAGTCACGTAAATAGCTTGAAGAGTTAATATTATCAATTATGTTTTCTTCGGCTTTTGTCATTCTCCTTGAGTGCTAACTTTTTGCTTCTGGATATCCTTTGTTGCAACATAGGCCCTATGGATGTGTTGCCCATGACAATGATGACCAACTGAGCACAGGCTGACATAGTCCTTCTATTGTTCAGGTTAGTAATTCACTAATTCCTGTCCGTAAGTGTTCTTTGCATTACTGATGAATGGTGAACTAAAATGTAAGTATGCACAAGTATTGTTGTCTCTTTGAAGTCATAAATTTTTTTTAAGGACGGACAAGTAGCTTTTTTGTTTGGCTGACAGATTATAGCCGTAGAAATCTGGACAGCTTTGAGAAAAGAATGAGGACTGCTTTTCTTTTCGAGCTTATAGTTATCATGGGTATTTATTTTCAAGCAATCCTATCTACAATCCTAAGTTCTTTGTTCTTCAGCAAAACTGAATTTTATGGTAGTTAGATCCAAAAAAAAATGAAACACGCACCATTCAGCTTAGCTACTATGGTTGTCATGGATGCACTGCATTATTGCTAACTGTAGTTTTGTCCTTCATTAGTGCACCTGATAGTTCCTTTTTGAACATGTTTCTCATTTCTAGCTTTGATTCTATGATGCATAACTCAGTAGTTTTTTGGTCCAAATTATTGTGTTCCTTATAGTACATGCTGAACAATTTTCGATGTTTGTATGACGTTACCTCACGATTCTAACTCCAAACTTTTGCTATTATCATTACTAGTAAACGTGCCCGTGCGTTGCACCGGTATGCACGCATCTCAAATCATTCCAAATCCAACGGCCACAAAGAAAAAAAAATCCAAAATCAGGGCCTGACATGCTGGTATGGGCCTGGGCCTAAGCCCAACTCATCGAACGGGACAGGATCATTACACAGTCAAATGTAGAAGCAAAAACTCTTAACACAGTACTCAAAATATCTGGTTTTGACGCAACTGTCTTGCATGGTCCAAACAATTAAGCATTGGAGTGGCCACATATGCACCGAGGTGTGTATTGAGGAAAAGTGAGCCGAATGAAGAATTCAATCTGATAAGTGCTTTTTTGGTAGCTAGGACTGCTAATTGTTGGGGAAAACATGCAAAATATCATAAATCCAAGTTCAAAGAGTTTGAACTTCATGAAAGATTAGAGATCTAATTAAGGATGTGTACAGGAATCAAAGGACCAATATGTAGGAGACAACATGTATGGTTAGATGGATTTCACATTAGGAGAATACAAATCCTAATCCAGCGCATTCATTTTGGTAATGATGTGTGGAAATAATTTGAGTATTGCATAAAAAAATGACATAATTCACTAATTCTAAAGTTGAGCAAAATATTGTCGGTATTGATTGAACATGTTTGACCTGACATCAGCTTGCAACAAAAGAGATCATCACTGACGTCAGATTACCTTTCACAACAGATGAAACCCTGACCTTTTTCTCCAATCTGACTGAAGATATGAAGAGGTAAGTTTTTGCAGGACATGTGGGAAATTTTACACACTATAATAATATGAAACATGGAGATTTACAACAAGATCATCCATATGCAAGATACCATGAAGCCAAAAAAAGAAAAAGAAAAAAGAGAAAGAAAAGAACAACAGTAGAGTATGGTTGAACACTTATTACTGCACTGACTCATGATAACATACCATGTTTCAAGCAACGCAAATAAACATCCCTAACATGCAAACAACTGACTCTTAACAGTCATCACAGTCCTTTTTTGCAACCTTTAAGCACTGCACAATTATATGCACATGCTGGATGTAGAGCATTTGGCTGACAAAGTATGATTATGGATCAAACCATTTGGAAGAAAACTTTGAATCTTGTCTAGTGCGCTGTTCTTACTTGAAGATGTCGATGCCCCACTCGTAGATGCTGATGCTTTTGCCTTGATCTTGTGATATCGAAAATCTTCAATATCAGGAACTATACCAACCTGCATATGTGCAGAATATTTTCTTGAGTGGGACCTGAGTTGAACCAAACCAACAACAGAAAAGGGAGCAACTACTAAAGTGAGAGCAATTGAATGCACAAATGCATTGAAAGAGGGGAACTGCATATACATATCAGTATAACTGAACTCTTAAGAGAAATAGTAATTTAAATCAACAATACGAAAAGTCCAGAAAAAAATAGAGATGCACGACGCGTCCTTTTTAATATGAAGACATTGTAGTGAGTCAGTAGACACCTGCCTTCTTGGGATGCTCCCCATTTATTTCAAGCACCCGGCTCACCCTTTTCCTCTTCACGGAAGAGTTCATTTCAGACTTGGAGATGTCAAAAGAAACACTGGATTCACGCTTCACTTCTCTTAAACCTGAAAAGGCATCAATTCATGCTTCAGACAAAAAGAATAATAATACCAAACAAGCTTTGAAATAAAACAGATATCAACCGTCATAGATATGACAAAAGATGGTAGGTAAATTGAGTTGGAAGTTGAAGCAGATGGATACTTTTAAAGTTAGGCTGAAAAAATAGTTGTAATACTTGAACTTTTCTTCTTGTCAATGGTATCGATCAAATTCTTTCGTATTCTCCAGAGAGAGAAAACATACTTGAGTTTATATTTACGTCCTTGAAATTGAAGCAATAATTTCAGGGAACAGTACAACAATTGCTTCAAAAAGAGAACAGTACAACAAGCAAATTATGCGAGTACTGAACACTGCCATTACGCTGCTCACTGCCTCAAATTGTAACAAGTTAATCCCTGGATCAGAGTAAAATTACCTCTGAAGCAATCCTAGGCGGCTTGTTGACTAATCTAGAACCAGAGCATCGATATACCCATTACTAAAACAATAATAAAGTAATTCCACCGTCAATATAAGAACAAAGGGAAATACCTGAGATAATTCTTCTAAAATCTTCTCTTCCTTACATTCCAGAAACGAGCACATCACAACTAAAGTCTAAAATGCACAATAATATCACCAATTCTTCAAGAAAACACACTGATTTCACACAGTTTATGAAATGAAATGCACAATTCCGGCCTCTAAACAATAGCAATTTATCATTGAAGTTAGCAATTATTTTAATGCAACTGTTAATTGCATTTGAGAAGCTATTTTGCAGGTCCCGTAATCCCATTGCACTGATAACTATGAGAATGCTTCTGAAGAGACACACGAGTTACAAGATCTGAAAATGATCTAACCTTCAACTGATCTGAGACAGTTATGGCTTAGGTCCAGCATTTGAACCCATAGCAAACGTTCAGGAAATCCAATGCGCGTTAATGACAATCTGCAAAGTTGCACATGGTTTAAGGGAGATACATTTGATTGAAATTGGACTGAACAGTACTTCATGAAAGTCCCCATGTTGCATGTCAACTGCAAGAAAAGGACAAGTTAGTAGCAGCACATTGTATGCTAAAAAATGAGATCCATTAAATGATGATAACATGAAGGAAGCATCTCCTGCGTAAAATTTGGAAAATGTTCGACCCTTTCCATTAACACTATTAACCTTCTAACTTGAGTAATCATAATTAACAGAAAGTGTTAAAACACCAGATGATTGATTCAAACTGAGATAAGCTCAGAGTATCAAGAGGTTAAAGTCTGAATTAGTTTACCTGGATTACTCGATAGTTTCAAGGAGCATGCAGATGATTAGCCTATACATTGATTAATTGGCTTACAACAACGAAGTTACAACACCAAAGGTGATCTATCAAACTTTCTAATGAACTAACATGTAAAAGGTGAGACTTGTAGTTATTTCACCTTAGCGCCTCATTAATATAAGTGGGAAAAAGGGAAGGCATTAGTTACACATCGGACATAAAAAATTCTTGTAAACTTTCCCAGTAATAGAATAGATTTAAAATGCCAAAATGGTGATGTTAACACATGTTTCTAGGTGGGTGGGTCCCAGAAATACTAAAAGTAAAAAAAAATTGTAACAACCAAGTAAGCTGAGCAATACTAAATATTTTAGATCTCTTTTGCTCAAACATTCTTCACGTTACCTGATTCATTAGGACTAAGCTCCGCTCATCCTCATAATACCTTTTATGAGATGGATCCATGTAAATCAAGTCACTGAAGAGCCCTAGTGCCTCTTCACAGTATCCCTTCCTTTCAATGAGAGAACTTCCATGGGACTTTATTGCAGCGCAAGCAAGCAATAGCCGTGCTAATGTTAATTTGGCGAACTTGCTGTGAAAGAGAGAGTATGATGTGAAAATGGAGGCCAAATTCATTAAGGAACTATGGCAAAAGTAATGTAGATCCTAACCTGTTCTCATCAGGCAATTCTCTGAAAAGGTCGACTTCATCAGATAGTCTTTCCAAATGCCATTTTGACTCCTCTTGAACCAAGGAATTAGTGATATTTAGCTGATCAAAAGGGATGCAACTGGGCTTTCCATGAGACTGGACTGATTCTGAGAAATCCCAAGAGATTGGGCCATGAGACGGATCAATATCCTGTGCTTTATCATCATTGTTGCACATTTCAATGGTAAATGTAAAATGCACAGGACAATTGTAATGAGAGCCATTTCTAGACATAATGTCATCTGAGCAGGGTATGCTTATTTCAACAGAAAATTGCTGTGAACTGCTACATTCTTTGCTTGTAATTTCAAGATATGTGGCCCAACAATTAGAATGTCCAGAGTCCGTTATCGAGAGGGGCCTCCACTGAATATCCTTACCAATCACCAAATCAGAATTCAACTTCACACTTGATGGATTTAATCCTTTGACAGGCTCATTGAAATAGAGAACAACGGGTATAATCCGTTCGTTCAGTGAGTAATAGTGAACGGAACTCGAGGAAGACACTATGTTCTGGTCACCTTTTTCCCTGGCCGAAGATAAACTGAGCTTTGCACCATTACATGGCCATGAAGAAATCAGCTGTGGGTTCTCTGGATTAGATGTCTGAGCTAAAAGCCAGAGGTGATAGAACCATCCACTTTGGTCATCTGGGTCTGTAAAAATAGCTTGAGTTACAAGATCAAACTCCTCTGAAAAAATCTTCTGCTTTGACTCAAAACCCTTGCTTTGTTGGATTAGCAGATTGGACAGAAGTATACTGAAATACATTGAGTGAGACATGGTGGCATATAACACAACATCTCAAAAAAAGTAATTAGACCAGTGAGTAAACATAATACTACACAAGGAGACAACTAAGACCAATATAATACAATGAACTCAAATACACACACCAATTAAGGAGAGTAAGCATCTGCAGGTACCAATATCCAGTCCGAATCATAAGAAACTAAGACATCAAGTTCCCATTCACTATTTTACATGATATGCGCTCAAGTTTCTATAGATCAAAAGTCACTCCAGTTGACCAGTAGACTTGTACACCTTTAAGTACAGGCAAAACATAATAGGGAGGACATTAAGTTCTCAGTTCTCATAATAGGGATTTCAATGGACATGTGCAAAGAGATTAGACAAAACAACTGCATACCTACGATTATGCCATGCTGAGTAATTACTGAAGTTGTCACTGATCTTATCCATTGTGTACTTAAGCTCTTCCTCTTCTGGCACCTCCATAAATCTTGCAAGGAACCTGTGCGAGGGGGAATTAATCCAAACATTTCTTGGTCTGAATTTTCAACAAAAAGAAATTTACCTGCGGTAATTCCATCCATGGAAATTCCTCGCATCCACCTTTAATAGTTTATCTAAGAGGCCAGATTCACGCTTGAAATCCACTGGGGCAAGCTTTTGATTTAGCAACCACTTACGATGATACCATGCTCCATAGGACTTTGGATTCTGCCTCAAAGCAATCTCCACCTTCAAAATTGCACGATTGAGGATCATCAAGCAATCGACTACACATGCACTTGAAATAACTAAAGGATGAAACACAAGAGCTCTTTATTATTTGCATGCTCTAATTGATATGTTTTCTCTGCCACTGAGTTTTTTCACAAAGATGAGCCAATTCAATTTCTTGAGATAGCACAACTGAAGAGCATAGAACAATCTGATACAAGGTCTATGGATCAGAACTTACCACTCTGAGCTCATCATCAACAGCAGACTTGACGGCCTCTGGGTCAGAAATCTCCCTGAGGTTGTGCTGAAGCGCAAGCTTCCGGTAGTTCCACGCGGTGTAGGCCTCTGGATTTATCTCGAGAAGCTTGAAGCTCAGCCTGAGCGCCTCCTTGGTGTACCTATAGACCCCCGGTCATCCAAATAAATTCATTGTGTTATTAAGCACAACTGCTAAAACCTGAATTTAGTCTTTTCTACTACATTTTTGCTCCCATGTTGTTGAGGAACAACAAATGGCGAAATTTACAAAAGGAGACACGAGGATCTAATCTCCTTTCATTATGCTTGATCGAGCAGCTCGCCAGAATTTGATCTCTCGGGAGGGTTGGGAGGTTGCAAGGCAAGGCCCTACATTGAGGAACAAGAGGAGTAGTAGGCTTACGTGCGGGAGTGGTGGTTGTGCAGGACCTGGGCCTGGAGGTCCCGGAGCTTGGCGGCCTTTGCCTCTGCCGCCGAGGAGTCCTCCGGCTTGTCCGGACGCCGAGGCCGGCCGTGCATCGTTCCTTCTCCGTTGGATCTCAGGGAGAGAAGAGTTCTCCTACTGCTACGACTCCCGGAGATGAAGGCGATGGTTGTGGTGGCAGGGTGGGTGGCGGTGGCCTGCTGGTCGTTAGACTCGAGGGGCCGGCGCCGGTGTGACGGAGACGGGGAGGAACGGCAGCTAGGAGGTCGGCGAGCGGCGAGACCGGGCGGAGTGGAATGGATCGAAATCGAATGCCCATCAGACTGGTACAAGGGGGAGGAGCGAGCGTGGTGGGGAATGGCGGGACGAGCGCGGCGGAGAGGGGATGGGAGAGAGCGGAGACTAACGGTGGCGCCGGCGCTGTCCTGCTGCTCGGGTCGCGGCGCCGGCAGCACTCGAGGTGGCGCTGGGACAGCGGTGACGCCGGAGTCGGGGTGGGAGGAGGGGCGGCGCGTGGTCTCCGAGGTCCTGGAGGAGGACGGGGGCGGAGGAGGCTGTTGGGGAGGGGAAGGGAGACGGACGAAGAAACGCTCCGTCCTTTAATATTAGGGAGAGATTAGCGTTTTATCTTCTTTTTTGGGAACAGCACGGAAAAGCCCTGCTGGATATATATTAAATAATATGAACAGGTAATATTACGAGGATTAGAAAAAGAAAATAGAATGCCAGGCTACACTCAACCAATCTGAGAGTTTTGGCCAGGGGTGTTGCCGGTAAATCGAACTGTATGGTTTTTTTGGGCTCGAGTCCTACATCTTCATGTGGTGGCATGCACGTCAAATAACGCGCGGGCATTAAGATGGTTGTTTGACTCTGCAGGTTGGAGCAGATGAGGTGTATTCAGCTGCTGATGCATTTAAATAGTACCTGACACAGTAAGCTGATCGTGTTTTGTTACGTGGGAAAAAGCACCGTTGGTCTGTAAGCTGAATTTCGTGATGCATAGCTTTTTTTAATGAAAATCTATGATGCATACTTGGATATTTCCAATTGGGATGGATTCACGTACTGTTGTTCCTATTGGACAAGTAATGTTTCTCGGTTTTGTTCTCTATGTCTGATAACATGCAAATACTATAGAAAAAGAAGAGCATCACCTTCGTACCCTGTAGTCATATCCTTTAGCTGCTGTTGCTGGTTTTGACCATGAAACTAGGGTTACCTTCCTAATATACCCTTCTCACGTCGTGCGATAGATGTCAGACAACTACGTTAGTACACGTTCTCTACTCTATCGCCCCCACGGGCTTAGGTTGGTCTATATGCTATAGCACAATGAGAGCTTCACGTGGAGCGTGGCGTGCGCTGCGCTATCCCTGCTAGTGATATGTTAAGACATATTACAAACGCTCACCTGAGAAAGCTGCTTCTGCAAACCGGTCGGAATACATTGACTATCCCAGCTAACAACCTAGGAGTACGTCGACATCCAAATGGATTGATTATTCGCAGACTGTTACATTTCCAGCAGGCAGCCGTCCTTACAGAAAGGGCCGCATACGATGCCAGAACAAGTCAACATTTGCGTCACCAGGAATATGCAGTGATCTACAAGAGAAGCAAATGAGTAAGCGGTTTCAACATAAATGAGGTTTACAATTTTACACCACTTCACTCCCCAGATGCATGAGATTACATTCGGTTTTCTTTCCCCTTCTAACAAAGAGTTTCTTGCCCCGAAATCTTAAAAGGAGATAGCACATCCTGATGTCCCTCCTTGCATGGTTGCAGGACTGCCCGCCAAAAACTGTAGTTGAGCAAAAACAACACATGGTGCACTGGTTCATTCTCGGAACATCCCTTCCCTCCTCTCATTCTTCTCTCTTGACGCTAAAATGTCTCTAGTGGCACAGAACGTAACATAAGGACGAGCTAGCTCCTTGGGGGCTCACAAACCGACCAAGCAGCAAAACAATCCAATAGATAAAAATCACCAGATATTTGGGTAACAAAGGGGCAGAAGAAAAAAAACTTTACAGACCCTGAATGGCCATTATCGGGAAAGACAGGCCTCAAATCCTATCTTATCCAAAAGCCAGAGATCGGTGGTGGCTTGACAACCTGTTTGCTACTGTTAACTCTGGCAGTTGCGGGAACAAAAGAGATGACCCTTTTTGCTAGCTCAGCAAAAACTTGAAAATATCACTCAGTGATATTATGCCTTCCACACGTTTGCTGCCAGCTTCCACGATGAACACACGGCGCACCCCTGATAAGAACATAAACCTTTTAATTAATTAACTGAATAGTATTCAGACAGCACTTAAAGCACAAAGTTACTTACCAGAATTAGCCAATCTCTCCATCACTTTCAGCAAAGGATCAGACCGAAGACACATCTGGCATCTTTGCCCGTTAAAAAGTCCGAAAGGTGAATTCGCATCTTGTCCAAGCTGCAAAGCCTGAACATAGCAAAAGAAAAGGTTCACACTGCAGTCATAAAATCTGAATGGGTAACAGATGCATAATTAATGAAACAGCCCCGTTTGAAATTATATAACACTATGGCAGAACCGGTTCTCTCCCTCAAATGTTGTTCCACTAGTCAGCTCAGAATCAAAAGCAGTTTTGAATATGACAAGCATTAATCTGATATATGTGATGTAGATTGACAGCGAAATAACAAAAGGAAAGTATACAATTGGGCAAAGGAGTAGTTATACATAGAACAAAACACGTAGCTCTACTCACTGCTTGCCTCTGTGACTACAAGCTATGGCTCCTGGACACAGAAGGGGCTTGCTTCCCCAATAAATTCCAGAATCCGGTACCAAATCCGCAAGTATGCATACTGTGGATATCACTATACATTTCATGTCGTATACAGAAAAGGGTGAACTAATCATAGTTCCAAAAGAACTGAACTATGCCAATATTTTTGTTTATTTGCCAAATTACCAACTCTTATTGGAAACAAGTTTCCCATACCAAATCACCAAATTGCTGGACAATTAAACCCAAGTATAGGTTTCAGTCTAAATTTTGATTAAGATATACCTGATGAATGGTCATCTCATCTAAGCGAATATGTGTGTAGACCTTGTCTTTTGCGAGAGCTGTGATGTCACTACACAATGGAAGAAACACAATAAATACATGTGCAACAAGATTGCATCATAGCTCATTAACCCTACCAAAAGAACAATATGTGTCAGCAAGGGTCAAAATGGTATACCTTCTAGAATACGTGTCGATCAGTGAGTCACTGTCATCCACAATTGGTATTGAACTAACTCCAGCTGCATGTAATAATTAGAGTACAGAACAAATGTAAGAGATCAGTTTTGCAAAATTATAGAGCCAATAGTTTTCATGTCATATGGAATATAAGTGAAATCAGTGTTGAACTTCAATAATAATACCAAGAGCTGTGTTGGAAATGCAAGCAAGAGCACCTTTATTCTGATCTGCATTTCCCAAGCATACATTTTGTTTCGGTTGCAGCAAAGAGAATAGAGAACATACCTTGAACCAACAAGTTAAGGGCAGAGCTAAGTGATGTATTAGGTCGCAACATAGCCAATGGATGACCATTTGGATCACCGATTTTTGGAACCCAGGTACCCAGCGGGATTGTGCATACTGGTTGTTTAGAATGGGCAAACTGCCAGTGGAGTTTTTAAAATATCTACAAATACCTGAAAAACAGAAATTTCGCTAAGCTATCTTGCAATAGGCTGCTTATAGCATATATAAGTTCCACTCTTTATACAGACACAGAGGGGAAAATACTTACATTTCAAAATCCCTGAAAGGGATGCAAGATGCAACAGCTGTGGAAATGATCCATCTGATGATGGTGAATAGATAATTGGCACTGTAGAAACACCAGTTTGAAGTATTTTCATAGCGATATCCCTCAACGATTCGTAAGGGGTGGCCTAGAAAAAAGGTCAACTCCAGCATGAGTGCATTTGCCACATAATTCATAGTGAAACTGAGAATAAACAGGGATTTGGGGATGAATAAGGAAAAATATACAGAGAAAATTAGTAAAACAAATTTCATGCCAAGCAGCAGATTTGTCCATCCCTCAGATCACTCATTAGAGCAAATGATTCACAAAGCTCATTAGATCAGTTTTAGGCCCTGTTTGTTTAGGCTTTTTTTGGCTTCTGGACTTGGCTTCGAAGCCAGAAAAGCACCTATTTACCTGCTTTTGGCTTTTGGCTTCGAAAAGCCTGAAATAATTTTTAAAGTTGTTTCAGGCTTTTCGAAGCCAAAAGCCAAAAGCAGGGATGTATTTTTCTGGCTTCGAAGCCAAAGTCCAAAAAGCCAAAAGCCTGCCAAACAAACAGGCCCTTAAGTTTTATAACACAGAAGGTCAAATGGTGGGTGGCAGAAAGGGCATGTCAAATGAAATTAAATCAAATCGCATGATTTCATCATTAGACGGCAGGCATGCAAATGTCAAATTCTCAATCTCGTGAAAGCATAATTGATCAACTCAAGATGAAAGTTGAGTCCATCAGTCCAAATAATTATGGTGCAATAAGGCTGTCAATCCGAACTACATAGAAATTTGCAATTCAATTCTCAACCAGAAATAGGAACCAACTTACATGAACTAGATGCTGATTTGACCTCCATTGTCCATCGTTTCTCCCATAGGTTTGCCGCTTAGCCTCTTTCCATGCAGATATAGAGTGTGTTTCAAGCTGTTCCTCTGTCAGGTTTGAGCCATGAGTTTCCAGCTGCAACAAAAACAAGATATTGCAAAACTAATTCAACGAAAATACATAACACATTATTTCAAGAAACAAGTCACATGACAAGAATTAATCGTGTGAAAGGAAACCAGACGAATGTTCATTGGCAACACAGGGGTGTTTCACTTATTGAACTTGTTTCATGTGCAAAATTGTTATAAACTGTAGCCAACCAACACGCGTCCCCTGACCAGCAGGTCTGGGGAATAGCATCAGTAGATGAGGTAACCCGTTAGTGACAGTCTTTAAACAACGAATAGTAACTCAAAAGCCACATGAAAAAATAGCCCTTTCACAGCTTAAGAAAGTCAATAAGAGTGATACAGCACCTGTCCCTAAAAAGCAGAAATAATTCCAACAGCAATCCAATAAACAATAGAACACCAAGATGCAGTTATACCATCTCAAGTGAAACCGGTTACCGGCAGTAAACCATCCGATATTTCGCCAGATTTACTCACTACTGGGGGTGGCCACTAAATCCAGTTACCACCTTTAACCGTCTGATATATTTCTTTCCTGGGTTGAGCATCCAAGATAATACTAACAATTGAACAAAGTTATTGGCTGCTTCAGCTCAAAAACTGCAAAGTATAATTTGCAGTGATTTCAATTGTCTGAGTGGTAGAATGTTTGAAAGAAACAGTGACCCATCACTAAAAACCATATATTAGTGAAAAAGGGCCATTTTGCATCTACTACAGAAATACAAGAATGACACATCACACAAGCAAAGTAATTATAAATACAGTAAAAAGAACTGAAGAAACTAGAACGAACAGTAAGTGCTGAAATAGACTACCTCTCTCAATATAAGTATAAAATCCAGCGGACTCAGAAGGCCAACAAACTGACCCCTGAATGAGTCCCACAGAGGAGCCACAGGAATCCCCTGCAAAGTGCACTATTTAATGTATGTTCTCACAAGTTGGAAAATATTGATGGTGACTTCAATATATGATCAAAAGCAACAATGAAACTTCACATTTATCAAGGTGCCAGAAATAACTATCAACTCTAGCAGAATCTAGACAACAGCTAAGGAAGTATCGTAAGTACTCTGGAGCTTTTTGACAAGCTGACTAGAGAAACGCAAAAAAAAGAGAAAGAATTTATTTGTCTAACCATAGGGAGCACCAGGGCAGAACACAACTTTTGCCTAAGAAAACTGATGAACGTACGAAAACACTAATAACTGAGGTCAGTGAGTGAAATAAGATAAAAGTAGAAATTTACTAGCAAAGGGTGGCAGATGCTTACAAGCAAGTTGTTAATCATCCTTGCAAAATTGAGTTGTACTAGCATGATATAGTTGTATATTCTAACAAATGAGCCTGTAATTTTAAGTTTCCACTCAATTCCTTGGACATAAATCCATTTATCAGCATTTACTAAAATGTATGACAGTGTTCTCAGTTCTTACAGCCCAAAGCAACTATCGACAGAGGCCAAATTGCTGGCTAAGCATCATATGTCCACGAGTGCTGATTATGAGATACAGCCACAAGTAGCAAAAGAACAGAATGTTTACAGTAGGAGTGAAATAGTTTCTTATGTGTTGATTGTGCTTTATGTTTTGCTTGTAATTTATGTCAATTTAGGTAGGTAGCGTAAAGCAACGAATTGAAGAGCAATTTAACGTGTCACCAACAGACCAACAATACAGTTCTAGAAGGGTGAAATAAGGTAAGATTTAATACCTGTTCATGCAGAATATGGAAAGATTGCTTCACGGGTAAATTAATGTCCAGAGCGATGACCTATATTCAGAAAAGATAGTGTTACAAGAATAAGCCTTTCTATCAATAAGAAGAGCAGCTCATTTTCCATACCTTGCCGGAATCTGGTAGTAAGTCATAGCCAGTATGCACATTCAGATACTCAGAAACACGACACCTAGAGATCTGTATAACAGCCTCTGAAATCCTTGGACCTTCCTGAAGGGAACCGTCTGACAATGAAACCTGTTTGATGAAGAAGGAAGGTCATTGTCACCCAAATTTCATCCCAGCTCAAGATCTCGCTATTATATTTACCTTCTATGAAAAAGTTAGTATACTCACAAAACAGAAAATTAACATATAACCACCATTTCAGGGGCGCACAAACTTTAGAGTGCAGATAACAAGGCATATTTGAGCAAGTATTGCTTTCCGACAAATTATGCAATAAATTAAAGAACAGATTTCTCTTGCACAGACAGAGTGATGGTTCCCACTCCACGCTCCTCTCCCACAGAATAACATTTATCAAGAGACCACAACACCGAGATGGTTGTACATTCAAGTATGCTTAAAAATATGTCATCATATCATTTCAATTAAACCAAGAGAACAATTACAGCAAGATCAGGTATACTAAATGATGTGGCTGTACACTCACAACTCGGCAAGATAAGTGATACTTACCGTGCGCTGAAAATTATCACTGTCCACATCCATGTTCACCCTGCTTCCAGGTGTACTAGGGCTCAGTACGGTATTTATTTGGTCAATTTCCCTTGTCAAGTATAAAGTGTTAACTACCCCGTAGTCTCCTGTTATAGTAGGTTGCCGCTCATCATGCCTCCACTCACCGTCCACAAAGAACTTGTACTGTATATCAATAATCAAATAAAGAAGTTCTTACATTAGACATCGAACCACACAGATGCCATGCAAAATTCATTTACTGGATACAAAATATTATACACGAGATCATAGGATAAGCTACTCAGGTGTACATATGCAACAATACATGATAATGTCCACATAAAAAAACATGTGAGTGACATTAATGTAGCACACTAGCATTACACTGGACAGAAGAGATAGGAATAGCAATCTTAGGAAGCAAAATGGAGATTTTAAAATAAAACTGAACAAATGACAAGAAAATATATTAAACGGCAATGTAAGCACAAGAAAACTGTAAATAGCTTGGGATAAAGAAGGGAACCTGATAAATCCCTGGAGATAAACTGCAGATAGCTTGAAATACAGTGGGGCAACCTTCAACAGGAGACATCGGCAAATGCTCTGACCACCTAGGACAAAATTGTGACCATAAGGTGCATAATAAGGGCACATCACGGGTGCTAGATTCAGTGATCGACGAAAAGGAAAGCAAACAATTGCATGTTTACCCATACGAACCAACAAAAAAACATGCAGCCCTTTTCTCCCCTCCGAGGGAAACATATCCTATTTTCTCTCTTAATGAATTTCCTGTTTCCGTGTGACATCACGCTGGCAGGACTCGAACCTTGGTGGGCTGGGTGCTACCCGCCAAACTCGCCACTGGAGTGAGAACATATCCCCTCATATTTTTACCCATATGTGAACTAATAACCTGCTGTCTAAGGAAGCTGCATTGAGTAAACCCTAGGACCCCTGGTCCTATCATGCATGGAACCAAGAAAAAGTCACAGCACATGTCTTAACCAGAAAAATATATCCTACAACCCCCAGTTAGACAGCAGGCAGATAATCTATGCACCGCTTACCATCAAAACATAAGATTGGATAGGCTTTAGGGCATCAAATTTTTATGTACACAGGGTGCACTCTAAACATAGGACTTGAGCAATATTTCAATAACGAAAGTGCACTGCATGTCACACTAGAACTAGTACAGTTGAAACGGCTCTGAACAATGAACAATCCCTATTGTAGTGAGCGAGCGTAATAATTGCAAATAAATACAGCGGTCAACGAGAAGAAGAGTGATAATCACAGAGGATATGATAGGATAGGAGTAGGCGAGACAGAGATAAATAGCCAACCTGGTGAAGGAGCCCGTCAGGAAAACCCTCTTGCCGCCATAGGGCCAGACGAAGCGGGTCGGGACGGCGGAGCCGCCGGTGCTGACGCCGACGCCCCCGGCGGCGGCGTCGTGGGCGGAATCAGCGCCGTGGGAAAACATCTGCGCCGCTAGCCGTCGTCGCACGCGGACGACGAGGAGGAGGAAGCGAGCAAGCAGCCAACCGGGGACGACGAGATCGGGGAGGCGTCGGGCCCCCGAGCAAACCCTAGGACGGCGGAGCTGGCGCTGTTGGTGCTACCACGGAGGAGGAGAAGGGTCCAGCAGCGACGGGATCCACCACGTGGGCGCGCGCGCGCGAGAGGGCTCCCCGAGTGAGAGAGATCACCCGCGGCCAAGCATCCCTACGAATCGGGGAATAGGGGAGGGGGGGGAGGGGGATTGGAGGCTGAGATCGAGGGACGGTAATGGCGGGGCAGGGAGAAGGGGAGGACGGGGAGGGGCGTGGCGGCGGGGAGGGCGTGGCGGATCCGGAGATGCGAATGCGGTGTGGTGTGGTGCGGTGCGGTGAGGAGGAGGAGGAGGAGATGGGGACGGAGACGGAGACGAGGGGGAGGAGGAAAGGAGGGGTGCTCCCTTCCAAGGGTTGAAAAGGAGACCTAGCCGGGGATCTTCTGCGCCCGCCCGCGTGTGCTCTGTTGCTCCTCACTCTGCATTCTCTTTGCTTACTACTCCAACTTGATTACACGCTGGTTTTGCGGCAACAACGAAAATTGTTTCGAGCAAACGACGAAGCGCATGCACACTTATGCACGCATACGGTTGTGTGAGTAATCGAAAATAATATTCGCACTGTTTTGATATATGAAGCACAAGTACTAAAGTTAAACTCAATAAATAGGTGAGAGATCTAGTATGGATATTTTTCTTTAGAAAGCCTTCTCCGTCCTCCCCGATCTATTTCTACACTTTTATTTATCTCCGTCTCCACTAATCGAATCCAACGGTGCCAAAAAAAATATTAGGGTGAGGTGACTTGGTGGTTGGGTGCCCCTAGTATCCCATGATTCATTGAAGCATGAAATTTATCATTTTTTATATAAAATGTAGGGCATAATGAAATGTAAATAACAGGACAAAAGTGCGACTCAAGAGAAAACAAAGAGAGTCGATGGTAGAGGATGGTCTCAACAATGGTGATGCTAGAGTGCGGAAAAGAAAAAAAATTATGGTCAAATGGTGTTAAGAGTGTGGCAGTAGAGGCAAGAGGAATCATATGACGGAGGTGCCAATGATGGAACCGATATGTTTGTTTTCCTTGTCGCAATGGCCTGTTGCGCCGATTGAAGAGTTGTAGTGGGAGGGTAAGCCACAGAATAGAGAAAAGATGTTTATGGTGAAGAGAATAAATATAAAATTCAAATAATCTCACTTAACATTTCTATTTAGACTAGAAAATCACACAATTATATAGCCTTTATTTTAAAATAATTATTCTTAAACAAAATGATAGGTCACCCCTTATGATTTTGATTGCAATGCCGGAATCATCGGGTACGAGTAGGAAAACATGTAAGAATCGAATTGACATTACTATTTAGAATTATTAGGAATTTGAGACGTCTCAAATAAAAAACTTTACAAAAAAAAAGAGTACTTGGGACCTCATGCTCCATTCCAAGTTCCATCTGCCATAATGGTGATTGCCTAGTTGTTAATGATAAGCGTTCCTCGTTTGCATCACTGTTGTGGTGCGAGAGATCTCCCAGGAATGAATGGAGTGGGGACAGCAGAAAATGGCGATCCCTAGGTTTCCCTCGCTCCCGCTGGAATCCATCGATGCTCGATACTACCGAGGTGAGGGCGAGGCCGCCTTCCATTCCACCTTGCCGTGCCGCCCCCAATAAAACACTCATCCAGCTCTGTCCCGCTCCCACCCGTCTCTCTCTCCCTCGTCAGTGATAGCTAGTCTCCTGCACTCGCGCGCTCGTGCTCGCCGCCATCCATGGCCGCCCCCGTCACTGCCACCGCCGCCGCCAGATCGGCCGTCTCCCCTGCACATCGGGTTCAGGCACACACTCCCAGCTTTCTTGGATCCTTCTCCTCTCCTCCTTGCTTTCGTCATCTTTAGTTTGAGTTCTTGCATCGAGTATGGCTCTTGATTTGGAGAAATGAAAGCGAGCTGCTCAACGTGTCCTCGTTGAGTGCAGGAGAACGATATTGTTTGTAGTTAAGCCTTGCTTTCTTGTTTACCTACAGGTGATGGCCGCAATGCTGAATCGAAGCACCGCGTCGTTCTCAAGGCAAAAAGCAAGCTTCCCATCGATTCGGTTGCAGACGGTTCCAAAGCGCTTTCAGGTGTCTTGTGCGGTATGTGCTATCACAGTAACATACTCTTCGCTATTCCGCCCTTCGCATGCTACAATTAAAGCTCACTTCTGAGCTCTTGAGATAGTGTCTGGATCATCTTCCAGACTTAATGTTTGAGGAGATGCTTCGATGTGAGCTCAACTACAATATTTTTTCCATGTGTGACAAGAAAATGGTTTACTGAAAAACACAAACATGGCTTTCAATATAAACCGTACAGCATCAAGAATGTTCGCTACGTTTTCTTGTGTCATTCTATCACCAGGAGCTGCATATTACGATTTACAAGTTTTTGCTTTTAACCGGTGTGCCAGACACGAGATGCAGCATCTCCTCCTCGAATTTTCTACTCCATTAGCATGCATGATACAGTACGGAATAATGTCGTTGTCTTATGCTGTTTGAGATTAAGAAGATGATAAATTTACAGTGGCAGCATAACAAACACTATTAATTGCACACAAAAAGTTGAACAGAAAACTACAGTTTTATGAAAACTGGAAGATGCTCTTTGAGAGCGATTTTATGTTAAGCCTTCCTCAGAGTTCACTCCCCATCACTCTAGCTGAATTCATTTTAGGCTATTAGAGGACTGCAGCCTTTTATGTCAGACTACTTGGGAATTTTCATAGCATTATCCTGCTGCCTGCATTGCTTAGGCCTTATTCTTCAAACTGTAGTTGCATACTCATGCAAGAAGAATTGCAATGAAATGATCAGCTGGCTATGTTTTTTACCAGGTGTTAGATCAATTATATAGGTAAATTAGAAGCACCCCAGCATTCCATGTGAAAAATTTGGATTACAAGTGAGTTAAGCAGCACACTAAGCACTAGCCAGAGAGAATTGAACCAATATCAGGTTAGATCAAGTTAGGTTTTTTTTCGAATGCACGGCAAGAGCACTGCCCATTCTATTAGAAGGACAAAATAGAGCCGAAAAGTTTATGTGCAAGAGAGAGCAATCAAGCGGATCAAAGAATCGCAAAAACACCAAAAGAACCAGACGGACCAAGTTAGATGAGTATTTTGAAGATCCAATTTTTATCACTAAGGTAGTCGAAGTTTGAAACCCTGTACCTGCAGTTAAAGTACACTATTGCAATCCCCATCTTTCAGCTCCTTCTCCCCTAAAAGGAAGATCTTTCAGCAATCTCTTTGATGTGATTTCATACTCCTTTAATCATGCAGTATGTGCAGTTTACTGGGATGATTTTTTGGACTCATGCTTGTAAGTGCAATGGGTAGCAGTACATAGCCAAATGCTCATAATATCTCCCAAAAAATTTATGATGAATATTTTAAAACTACTTTGCTTGATGATACATCAGTGAAGATCCATTCCAATTTTTGAACAGGCCAAACAAGACACTATTGAGAAGGTTTGTGAAATAGTGAAGAATCAGTTAGCAGTCCCTGAAGGCACAACTATATATGGAGAAACAAAGTTTGTGGACCTTGGGGCTGATTCACTTGACACGGTAATCCCTTGGACAAACGGGTGATAATTCAACATTATGTATATCCCTTGGACTACTTATCAGTGTACTCTAAAAAATATTGGAAGTAAAAGAGAAATGGTTTTCTATTTAACTTTTATAGTCTTGGATAATAAAGCTATTCTTCTTCCATAGTGGAATCAAGAATCAATTCCATATCTTGTTGCTCTCTTCTCATAAGAATGCGTGTGTGAGTACTGCTTCTAGTCACAGCTTTGGATTCTGAACTGAATGCAGGTTGAAATTGTGATGGGCCTTGAGGAGGCATTCCAGATCACGGTGGACGAATCGAGTGCCCAAGTGATCCAGACAGTGGAGGACGCTGCCGCTCTTATTGATAAGCTTGTGACGGAGAAGGATGGTTAAAACGACGGCAAGGTTTCATTTCTGTGTCCTGTCTGATTAGTTTTGTGGGTGCCGAGTTCAGCTTTGTTGTTTTACTCTAAATCTAAAGGTGGTGTACGGGCTATGATTCTCTCGGTTGAAATTAGTTAGTCAGGGTCTCTGCAGGGGTTCTCTTTATGTATGCTTTCCCAGAATGAATAAGACAGGGGAGTATCTTTCCCTGAGAGAGCAAGACTATTATTCTATTTATGTCATGTCACTCCAGACTGAATGTGCGTCTTAGAAAATGCTGAAATTTGATTGTCACCCAAGAAGACGAAAGTATGTTGTTATTTTTTATACTGAGATGGGAAAAATCTATTGTTGTTTTTCCTTCTGACATGAGGAAAATCTGATGTTGCCACTGAACAAAAAATATTGGCATTGGGCCATCCCAGCACCAATGCTATTGCCGGGCTGCTTCCAGCCCGTCCTGGGTGGCACAAGGCCTGCCTCGCATACCACAGCAACAGAAACTTGGACAGACCACGATAGGATTATAGACTGGAAAATAGAAAGGAAACGATATCTAAATTCGATTGGAATTTTTCCCTCCCAAAACAGTAGCGAATTAAGATACCACAGGGAATCCAAAACAGTAGCTTGGATGCTAGTGTGTTCGTCACAACTCGTATGACACACTATCATATCAGACGCCATGACTAAGCTTCAGAACATGAACCACGAGCCAGGCTAAATCTAAACTAATGTTAGGAATTAGTAGGATGGTTTCATGTCTTCCAATTCTCTGTTTACCTCTCCAGGCGTTCAGAACCCGAAACCATGCAACCACGCTACTAAGAGGATGCTTCAGGCTTCAAATAGAAGCTTCTTGCCATCTCTTCAGTCACATCACTGCATGCACATAGATGGAGAAAATTAATGGTAAAATAGGAAAGCTCGATTATGTTCACTGAATTTCTGCATTAGATATATAGGAGGAGTTTCCGTACCTGTCAGGCGCTTCCTCTTTGCTTATGAGCGAAATATTCTTGGATGAAAGAAGTTGAAAGAACTTTGCAACATCACCCACCTTCCTCAATCTCTCATAAAGCTTAGTCAGAAATCGGTTGAATCCATTTGGTTCCTAAGCACAAACGACAGATTAGATACAACTGAGCAAGCATGTCCAAGAGATCTTTAGTCTTACAATACAACATAGGACACGGACTACATCTCACTACTATACCCTGGAATGAGAATTAAATAACCATAGGGGCTCTGTTCAATAATACAGGCCCTCCGCAGAGCAACAAAACACTCAAGTGCGTTTGGTAATAGTCTCCTTGAGGAGAATTCTCTATCAAAGCAGTTATGTACTTCTCCATCTCTTCAATTGCCTTCTGAACCCATACTGAGCTCGATCTCTCTGTCAGCATGGCTTCAAAATCTTGAACAGGATCTTTGCAACCTTCTCCACTGAAGGATACAAAACCTCTATAGCCTTATCCTTCTCTGCATAAGGATCTTCTAACTTTTTAGCTTGATCATCTGCACCAGTATAGTCAATCTCTCCTGTGTCCGAGCTTTCTTTTCTGTGATCAATCAAACAAGTTAATGTTGCAGTTTGATTCCCAAATTACTGAATTAAGTCTATAACACAATTGTCAATCTTTGACCTTGGGGTTCTCCTTCAGCTCAAATGCTTTGCCTAAATTCTGGATTAATGGTGCTTGATGATCAATGACATCAGGATCAGGCTCGGTTATCCTCCTTAGACATCTATCAAGTGGTGGAGCATTTGCATCTGGCTGCTTTGACTTCAGATCAAGGAAATTGTAGAACCTCTGAAAGGGGGCCTCTGAAGCTTAGCCAACAGAACAGGAGATATACGCACACCCAAAAAAGAAGCAGATAGAAAGGGAGGAGTACCAAATGTGTGATCCAGAGGGTCACTAATTGCAACTCCATCATCACCAAAACATAGGTCAACCCCCATGCAGAAGATCCCAATGGAATTCCAGATATGTTTGGTTATTTTAAGTCTTTTTGCTAGCCAGATAACTAATCATCTATAAATTGCACCCTCTTGTGCCAAAAAGTTATACTGTTGTTCTTATTCTCTTGTTGATTACACCTTTTCCCTTGGAAGGCTAATGGATACGGAACAACGTACTGAAATTCAACCATCATACTTTCCAGGAAAACTATTTCCATTTTAGAATTGGAAAATTAATTCATAGAAACCTCATACCCCACTACGACTTTTTTAGAATAAAAAATCATCTACCAGGAAAAAGCTTTTACTAAGCATAAACCAAACAAAATATAAGTGGAAAAAATATGGGGGGAATATCATATATTATATAAGCAAGAACGAATAAGAAAATATGTAAAATTGTTTTTAGTAAATTGCGGTATTCTATACGAAGAATAACGCCTCAGCATGGGATTTGGTGTGAAATCAGGCCTGAGGATCTCTTCTCTTCCAGGCGGTGCAAGGTCTAGCATCTTCACTAGGCTATCTACCGCTTCCTGCTGTTCTTCAGTAGGCTGTGATGATGATGGCAGGCTGTTGAAGGAGCGAAAGTGAAACTCTCTTATGTCCTCGGCAAATGGAAGTATGTTGAAGTAGAAGGAATCTGGCTGCACGGCAGAGTAAATAATTGCTTGAACATGTTCATAATCACCCATCAAATCCATCAACTGTAAGTTGTGAATAAAGTACATACAACATTATTCACTGACGAGATGGTTGGTGTGAATACACCAAAAGCGACATTCCCTTGACCTTGCCTCCACACACATCGCAGAATTGCAACCTTGTCCATTTCTCACATTGCTCTAGCTATGGCAGAAACTGCAACAGTTGCTTTTGTGTTTCCCGGTTCAGGTACGAAGGAGTTCAAATCTTTCATAAAGTAGTGCCTATCAAAGTAGAAAAAGAGGAGTGCATTACATTAGGAATATTTGGGTCTTAAAGTTAAAGCTGCAATACAGCAAAGATTTATTGTGCAGCTCAAAGCCTCAAACGCAAGTTGACACTTTTTTTGAGACGTACACAAATTCAGACTTAAGAGTTAAGAGCACCTTATTTTACCAAATGAGACTAGCTTTAAGAGCTTGAACCCCCTGGCATTCCTCAAATGATAAATTGATTTTGACCCAATACCAATCTGGGTTATGTAATATATACCGGTATATACATAATTGAAATAATTATGTGTTGACCGTGGTAGTTGAAAAAAATCTACAGAACATAATGGTACAACCTCAAACCAGCGGAAAACCAGGACACAACCATTAACACTTTGGGTCATCAGGTGTTTCATGTCTAAAAATAAGATCACGCAACATCAGAACATGGATTTGTTGGTTTGCAAGGTCTTCCAATAAGTGACCTCAAGAAACTTAAAATAATCATGGAATAACAAAAGCAATGTAGAAATTTCTTCCAATTAGTCCTCACAAGTATAGTTAAGCATAGCTTTAGAATATGCAATCACCGAGGAGGCAAGGGGTAGTGAGAGAAGATGTATTTCTGGCAAATGGGATAAAATGGTCGCAATTTCTATGTCTAAAAACAAGAGCAAATTAAAAAATATTTCAGCTCATTCACCGGTAAAGTGGTAGTAGAACTCAAAGATTAGGTGTATCATTAGTTTTAAAGCTAGTAGTAATGCCGAAATCACATTAGCAACTCCAAATCAGTAAGTGCCAATGAAAAAGTATAATGCCAGATGACAAGTTGAAGGATATAGGATACCGTGGTATGCTGGATCTATCTGCAAAGCCTAGAAGCTTCACACCTTTCTCTGGCTTGAACTTGACAGCCTCCCATTCAGCAGATGATATAGGAACAACTTGAGGACCACGAAGATAGCCCTTAATTCTTTGATCTGGTGGAATAACTGTGTCTGGTTCTAGAATGCTTTTGTACTCATAGTCCACTTTGATTTCATGCGAGGCAAATTTATCACTTGGAGGAGCCTTATCAGAATACTTCTTCAAAGGGGGGAATTTCTCTTCAGATGTTTTCTTATAGACCCACACCTGTTCACAAGGCATCAAACAGAAACATCATTATAAACTAAGTCGAACGCTGATGAGATAGTAATCTCAAACTAAACTGCGAACTGAACCAGAAACATCGGACCACTGTAGACTTCCTTGAACTGACAGAAATACTACATCATTTTTAAACATCCCACCTTGATTTTAAAATTAGAGCTCACTTCCATGTCTCCTCTGAAGACAGTAACTGGAAGTACATTTCTAGTCTTGAGAGCACCTAAGAGTGATGTCGGGCTGTCAACCTGGACTACCTTTGCTACTGACCTATCTCTGAAGTGATATAATAATTGGTCATTTTCATCCATTACAGAATTGTGATGAACTCCAGATTCTCTGAAAAGAATGCAATCCATCTTAATATCATGTCTTTTCATCTGGTCTGCAATAGTGTCCACCTGATCTTCTTTTGTCCCTTGGGGCGGATCTCTTAATGAATGTTGTATATCAGTGATTAGACACAGACGTTGTTTTCCTTTGGTATTTCTGAATCTCTTCATCAGCATATCCAAACCAACAACAATAGCATCCAGAACTTGCTTTAGTCAAGGAATTCCATTGCCTGATTTCGATCAAACTCAACAAAAACATAAAACAAAGCCACATTCTACACGGGAACTTAAAGCATTGATGAATACTTTAACATTAGACCCAAAAAAAACACCAGCAAATACTGCTATTTTATGGATACAGTCACCAGGGACAGCTCCCCTTGGAAGGTTTTGAAGAGCATCTTTTGTTCCATCATCAACAACTTTAATATCATGCTTAACCACCACATGCTTATAGCCCCCAAGTTCCTTTGCAAGGTCATTGCATGTTTCTGCATAAATCAGTAAAAGTCAAGTAGCCCAGATTTTATCTTTAAGAAGCATGAAAAATGCAACCCAGATAATGTTCTTGGATGGTGCTCAATACTCAAGCAATGGGATTCAAATATTGATAACTAAACTGTGGTGCAGTAATGACTTCAGAAGAAATCTCCCCAAAGTCTAAATGCATGACAGTGAAATAATAACTTCCATTTCAAATCATATACTTGCTCAATGTAAATAAATGTATGCTAAGGCTTCCTTGAAGTGACATTAATCAAGACCATACATGCATTTGCACATAGTTTGCAAGTTACATTAAGTTCATCATTGCATCATAACCTATACGCAGCAGGGGGAAAAACAAAAAAAAGGACAGTTTCTTTACTTTTTTAGATAACGATCTAGTTAACAGAAAGAAGAAGATAAATAGGATATAGCTATACCCCAATTGCATATAGCTATACCTTTAGTTCCAAAAAGGACAACACCAACCTCATCGCTCCTATTATAAACTAGCTGCAGGGAGCAAAAATGCAAAGGTGGTTAGCTAGCGCGGATGATGGTTTCTGAGGAATTAACAGAGAATAGCATTTGAATTGCGGAACTGCAATGTTTTGAATGGAAATAGCATGTGCTTGCCTTCTTATGCACGAGAGTTGAACAGGCGTTCTCAACTTCGTGCAGCGCCCCATGCATCGATGGCCCAACATCCAGTAGCAAAACCAATCCTTCCTACACAATAGTTAGCGAACAAAAAGCATCACTATCGGTAAGCAGAATGAGATGCATGCACTTGCAAAACATCGTATCTATTACATTGGGGATTGAAAACTAGGTTCCCTCCTTCCCACTGTAGCACTCAGAATCTCCCACTGTAGCACTCAGAATCGCTTTTGAAGCTACGGCGCGGGCTTCGGTTTCCTCTCGTTTTCCTTTTATTGGTTAGCTGCAATTCTTGTTTCTAGTCTAGCCCCACGTCTACTAATCTCTACCGAGTTGCAAGCAAAAAGTGCTTGAATTAATTTGCACAGTCCAGTAGGACGGCCTGGTGACTGGTGAAGAGTAAACTTCCCCTAGGAAACCCTAGAACAGGGGACGGAAGAGGGGATCAAATGGGCGCGTTTGGAAGCGATCGAAACCCACTAAATCAACCCTGAGGGAGGGGAATGGGGAGGTAGGCGTACCTTGTTGCGAGCCATGCGATCGACGGCGGCGGCGGCAGAGGGTTTATGCTGCTGCGCTGCCTTCTCTTTTTTCCTTTCCTTGCTTTGGAAGGAGAAGATGAACATTGTTTTTATTTTATTTTCTTTGGAGGAAAAAAAAAGAAGACGAACAAGTGTGCCACACGGGCTGGCCCGCAGAGCAAGTTTAGCCCAGCCCGTGCAAGAATCTGTATGCCATGCCACCACCTTAGCAAAACCCACAATAGTATGGATGATGAAAATCATGCCAGAGAAAGAAATTGCAGTATGGAAATTGTTTACAACGCAAGAAATTCACACACGTCAGGTCGCCATATATCCTTCCCAAATGTTTTCACCTTCACAGAATCTCCCCAAAATGGACAAACAAATCGATGCCATCATCTTATACAGTACAGGTAGTAGCAACACAAGTAATGTTCTCTTCTCACGAAGAGATGTATATGATTACAGCGACACACACGTCCAACTCATGGCTCAACAGGCGGCTTGAGCCTGATCAGCCTCCGTACTCTGTCCTTCTCCGTGTTCTCCAGTAGCCCCTGCATCAACAACAGCAACACGGCTGCTCAAAATATCATGGAACTAAGACAGTGAGCCAGCCAACAGTTTCTTATATATTCTGTTACAGAGATAACAAGATAGAACAGAGAAGTACTCCCTACGCATGCATAACAACCATAATATCAGGATTCTCTTCATAGAAAAACATGATCCTCTAATTTCGATCATCATCGAAGACACCACGTACACCGTGTGTATGAGATGACTGTATGAAGAATTTGCAACAGTCGGCCACGGGACAGACACTGCCATTATCATTCGGATAGTCTAACCAGTTTATAATCTATTGACTGTGTCCAATAAGTATGTCAACGGTGAAGATACGTGGAAATACTATGTGACCAGAAAATTAGCTCAAAGCTTTACCTTCCAAACAATCTCATCAAGGCACAAGCAGATCCTCCCGTACTTGTCAAGGAAGAGGCGCTCAGTAGGAGGTTTTCCACAGACATCCTTCACTGCTGATGTAACAGCAAAAATCACCTCGGCCACTACAAACAATACATATTGCCAAGCATAAGGTAGAAATGAGGTACAATTGTAAATGTTCCAAATAGGGGAATGCTTAACTAGAAGAATATCAGAAACTCAACACTCACGAGCAAGCTCATCGTATTCATCCTTGCCAACAATGTACAGGCAGACGTCCCCAATCATGGTATAAACAATAGAGACCGACCTAGGAATGTGTCAACAGTTAATAGTGATCGAGCAAACAATTATGGATGAGAAGAATCCAGAAGAGCACAAACGTCGTATATGGTTAATTCCAAGAATGCCTGGACGCTAATTTTAGGAATTCCGCACTATGTAGTTGTTAATCTCCTAACAGCAGTGCATACTCTCCTGGAGCTGTTAATTATTTGTTTAAATTTCTGACAGCCTTTTGGTTAATGAGACAGAATTGTTCAGAGCCAATACCACTATTGAAATTAGCAGAAACAAATCATTTTCAACAAACAGTTAAATCAGCTTACACCAGATATGTCGGCCAGCATGAACTACTAAATCACCAAGAGTCCAAACTCCTTACTGTTTCGCTAATTCTAAACAACTATTAAATGGCACGATTATTCTTCACTATGTGTGCTGCAAAATGCATTTGAATGGCATGTACTTGCAGTGACAGAGGTCTCATTTAGGACATGACGTAACGCGGATCATGATTTGGTTGGAAAAGATGCATACTTGTGGGAGGCAACGAGGAGCTCCTCGTTCTTGGCCCCCTTGAGGTTCTCGGAGCCCAGCTTGACGAGGAAAGAACGCCAGTGCAGCCTCTCCTCCGCAGGAACCCCATGGAACCTGCAATTTTCCAACACCCGCAAGATCACTCGTTAGCTCCATCCGTATATCAGCAAGGGAAAATCAAGATTCTTGGTTACCAGGAGAGACAAAAGATTTGTTAGGTAGCGCTGAAAGGGTAGATCTCACGAGTGAGGCGAGATCTCGGGCGTGGAGGAAAGGAAAGAGGAGGGGTGTTTGAGAGAGGGAGGGGGGGGGAGGGACAGTACCGTACCTCTCGATGAGTATGTTGCCCTCGGAGTTGGCGAAGAGCACGGCCAGTATCATCTTCTCGCGCTCCGACGATCTCTCTCTCTCTGTGGCTGCCGAGGACGGCCGGCTCCGGCGAGGCAGCGGCCGAGGGGGGGGCGGCGTCGTCTGGTGGGAGGAGGGTGCCCGAGCCGCTGAGGATGGCCGGCGCCGGGCGTCGTGGCTGGGGGCGGACCGGAGGAGGACGGGGCGGGGAGGAGTGCGGCGGAGCTACGGAGAACGACCGGCTCTGGCAAGGCGGAGGTGCAGATCGCCGGGGGCGGCGGCGCTATACCGGGGGCGGCGGGGGTGGAGTTCGGGAGTTTGGGAACAAGAGAAGAGGGCTGGTGCCTGGTTAGGGATCCAGATGACCAGATGGGCCGGACCAGATGGGCCAGATGACTGGATGGGCCGAAAATTTTCCGTTTTTCTAATACGGGATTACCGATGCCGTTTACGTTTCCGACGGAAAAGGCCTACCCGTTTCCGTTTCCGTTTCCGTACCGACAATTACCGTTTTCGTTTCCGTGTAAAAGCTACCGTTTCCCTTTTTCCCGGAAACAGACGAAAATATTCCGTTTCGTTTTCATCCCTACTCATGGCAGGCGAGCCGGGCCCCACACCACGTCGACCAAAGTGAGAAGAGTCTAGAAGACATTGGAGGATTACAAGAGAAAGATATTTGAGGAGCATGCTCTAGAAAAAATCAAGGATAAGTATGGTATAGATATTTTAAAGAAGGGAAATTTGGATATTTTAAAGAAGGGAAATTTGGATCTGTACCATTAAAAGATCGCATCTTTTGCGATATACCATCAAAAGATCGGTTCTTTGCGATATACGAGCGAAAGGTGTCGACGTTATGGGTTTGTACCATTCCGTGAGGTTCCGTTACTAAAGTCGCTAGTTTACATTTTTGGGCTGATACAGGAATTGAGAAAGGACCGTTTTACCCCTGTGCTCAATCTGTTGGCTGCCCTCCACACGCGACGGACGGGACTCAACCTAGCACAGCACTCAATCTGTTGGCATTTAGCCCCTGGGCTTCGACCCGAACTCAACCCAGCACAGCACTCGTACGCACGGAGAAGAAAGAAGGCGACGCAATCCCGGTGGCGACTCAACCCAGCACAGCACTCAATCCCGGCGGCGGATCTCCCCGGCGGCGCAAGCTCCTCCGCCCTCTCCTCCATGGTGCGCCCTCCCTTTCCCTCTCGCGACCAACGAATCCTCCGATCCCGGCGGCGGATCTCCCCGGCGGCGCAAGCTCCTCCGCCCTCTCCTCCATGGTGCGCCCTCCCTTTCCCTCTCGGTACCTCTCCAACGCTTGTTCATGGTGGTAACCCAAGTTTTATTTTGGGGGTTCTGTAGTGCTGATTGCTGAGAAATCGACCTGGGGTTTGAGCTGGGATGGATCCTGCTGGGGTTCGGGAAGAGTAATCTCCTCTAACCATCTCTAAATTCTTCTAATTTCGCTGGTATTTGTGTATATGAGTATGAGCACATGTCTGTTTGAATGGGACAAATGGGACCTGAGATTGGTGTGGATAGGTCCTTACGTGTTCTCTGTTCAATGTGTGTGTGGCTTCTATTGCAGGAAGGAGTGTAGATTAGAGATTACTGTCAACTCGTACATGACCATTCGAGATGGTAAAAAGGTGTACAATCGGGGCAGGACTGTAAACTGGGTTGTGAATCCAGAACAATATGCATTCATCGATCTAGAGAAAGACATCGATCCATATTTTAAATGGGGCAGCTATCAAAAGGCGACTTTCTGGGTTCTAAAAGGGAACAATATGCAGTGCAAATTGGCTTCAGATGCTCAACTTCTTGACCTGCTAAGATCATCTGATGTGGTGAAATTGTTTATGATAGTGGGCACGCGTGAGATGCCTGCAGCTAACATGGGAGAGGAGATGTTTGCTGATATGGACAAGGGGCCAGAATGGAGAGAAGTACCTGAATATGGTCAAACAATTGCAGGGCCACCAATGGCTGAAGAGGAGGAGAAGGAACACTTTATGACTGCTGGGTGTGATCCTGATGGCGATGAGCCAATTGGAGCAGATGAAGAGTGGAGGTACTTCAAGTTTGTTGATGATGAGAAAAAGAAACCAGTGGAGAATGTGCAACCAGTGGAGAATATGCATAAAAGAAAGAGGGCAACGCCTATCCCAGACTTTGATACTGAAAGTGTTCCAGATGATGAGGCCGGTATAGTAGATGATTATATTGTGCCTCACACAACACATGACAAAGAAAATCCAGTTATTAAGGAGGGAGATACATTTGAAGACAAGGCTGCTTTTGTGGGAATTATTAAGACATATGCCATAAGAAATGAGTTTGAGACTAAAATTGAACATAGTGACAAAGATAGGTATAGGGCAAGGTGCAAAGATCTAAATTGCGAGTGGAAAGTATATGCAAAGAAACCGCATGGTGTCAACACATTTATGGTTATACTTCTACCTTTTTTGTGTCTTCTGTAATGGTTATTGTTATTTATGGTTGCTATTATTATTTGTAGGTGGTAAAACTCTCAGATCTGGAAGAGCACACTTGTGCTAGCGCAAACACAGTGAAGGGACGAGAGGCCAATATAAATTGGATATCCCAGAGAGCTAAAGATATTGTGAAGGAGGATCCTGCTCTTAGCGCAAGAAAGTTACAAATAAGATTGCAGAAACACTACAACATTGAATTGTCATATTGGAAAGTGTGGTCTGGGAAGAAGTTAGCAATGAATCATCTTCATGGTACTTGGGAGGAGAGTTTCACGATGTTATGGAGATTCAAAGCAGCAGTTGAAGAATCTTGCCCAGGAAGCATTGTGGAGATTGATTGCAAGAAGATCAAAGGCCAAATGCACTTTTCAAGGATGTTTGTGTGCCTTAAGCCATGTGTTGATGGCTTTTTGGCTGGGTGCAGACCATATCTTGGAGTTGATTCCACTCACCTCACTGGAAAGTATAAGGGGCAATTGGCTGCAGCAACCGCCATTGATGGACACAACTGGATGTATCCAGTTGTGTATGGCATTTTTTCAAGGAAACAAATGCCAATTGGGAATGGTTCATGGCTAATCTGAAAAAGGCTGTTGGGACTCCCCTTGGGTTGACAATTCACTCAGATGCTTGCAAAGGATTAGCATATGGTGTCAACAAAGTTTTCAAAGGTGAAGCTGAGCACCGGGAGTGTTTTAGACACCTCATGGCTAATTTCAGGAGGAAGTTCAAGGGTGATGTGCTGAAGTTTATGTGGCCTTGCGCATGGGCATGTACACCTCGCAGGCATGATTATCTGATGGAGAAAATTGCAACTGCTTGTCCTAAATCAATCCCTTGGTTAAAACAACATCACAACCTGATATGGAGCAGATCAAAATTCTCCAAAGAATGCAAGGTTGATTATGTTAACAACAACATCTCTGAATGTTTCAACAATTGGATTAAGGATTACAAAGATCTTCCAGTTATTGATCTGATGGATAAGATCAGGGAGAAGATCATGGAGAAGATTGCAACAAGGCAAGAGATAGCCAACAAACTTGAAGGTCGTATCCTCCCAAGTGTACTATATGAGTTGAACATGAAGAGCCGAGGGCTGCACTATGATTTCACCAAAAGTGGTTCACTGTCAGCTGAGATAGGAGGAACAACAAATGAAGGGAGACTTGGAGGTATGGTGTTGACCTTGCGAAAAGAACATGTGGCTGCGGACAATGGGAGGTTGTCAGGGAAACCATGCCCTCATGCTATATTTTTATTTGGGAAAGTCAGACAGCTAAAAATTGAGGACTATGTGGATGACTACTATTCAGTAAAGAGATTCAAGCTAGCTTATCAGTTTGAGGTCACTCCAATGGGTGACAAGTCTGAGTGGCCAAAGAATGACCCTGGTTTGAAGTGATCCCTCCACCATTAGAAAGGCCTGCTGGTAGACCAAGGAAGCAAAGAATCAAGGCTAGTGGAGAGCCAGGAAAAAGAGGTCCATATCAAGGAAAAAGGTGCTTCCAATTTGGACATATAGAGAAGGGTTGCAATGCAACACAAGCTGAACTAGAACAAGAGCTTCCACCACCACGGCCAAAAAAACCGAAAAAGCAAAGGTATTGACGTATTGTAATATTACATGCCTTATATATGATGCAATATGTTCCTTTAGTAACCATACTTGTGTCCCCCAGGAAAACCAAATCTGAAGGTGTTGAAGCTTCCACGGACATGCCGAGCCATCCACATCGTCCATGATCCAAAAGTGATGTCAAGCCCAGGGTGTGACAACAAGGAGGCATGGCATCCCTTTCTCCAGCTACGCCGCCCAGGCGTGACGAGAAAACAGGGAGGATGTCTTATGTACCTATCTCATCATACCGAGGTCAAAGCCCCTTCAGGCCGTTTGTTTGTGACAACCACAAGAGAAGGATGGCATCAGTCTCAAGTCTCACCTGAGGAGTCAACCGCAGTAAGAGGCAGTGAGGGGTTATGGCAAAGAGGATCATTCAGGGAGTAGATAGTAGTTGCTAGATAATAGTTCTTGTACCTTTGTCTATTCAGCATAGACATGTGTATCTGGCTGCGTCTATGACAACCTAGAACAAGTGTTGGTGCAATACTTACGGTGCATTCTCATCCAACATCACCTATACGACGCCCTTGCTCGGTAGGCCGAGTAGGGGACCCCCAATCAAACTGGTACTAACGAGTGGTCCTTACTGGTGTCAAAAAGTTTGCTATATGTGGAGCTTGGCTACTCTTTGTATGATGAACGTATAAATGCTATGATAATATGCTATAGAATCAATGATACTGCTATTATGGCATATTAGTGAAAAAAAGAATTGACTATTAATCTCATGTAGATGATATTGTAATCGTTCAATTGTATATAATTATGCTATCTATGGCAACCGAAAAAAGTATCAACTTTTTATAACCGACTCTATATAAAAAGTAATTGCAGAATGTAATCCATAAAGGGCAGTAAAAGGGTTCATTACTTGAATCTTGTATTTTTGTATTGAACCATTAGAAGGTGTCTCTTATTGCCCTCATATTATTTGGTTCTGTATGAATACTTTCTGTCAGTTCTAGTAGGTATCTGAGCTTGATCCTTTTAAAGTCGAAGAGAGAAAAATCGTCTAGCCAATTTGTTTTGCAGGCATCTTAGGTGGTAGGTGGCCTCCTCATTGGGTATAAGGCAGGTCACAGTTAAGCGTATTTTGTTTTAGGGAGTGCAAAGAATAGAGAAAATGAACTAGCTCAAATCACGTTTATATTTGCAATTGTGGTTTTATATGGTAACTCTTCCACGGCCCATGCCTAGATATTCGCGACACCAAATCATCGAAACCAATCTCTATTAGTTCGGTATGTTCTTACTATCGCCAAAAGCAAAAGATGCGATACTTGTTTATAATGGTACAGATCAAATTTCTTCCCCTCCCTTTTTAAAGAAACAGAACTACCGTTTTATTTCAAAAGCCCAAGTACTGCTAGATTAGAATCGTAAGTGGTAGGAAAAAATTAAATAGGATTTAAAATAGTAGACCTGTGTGACAATATTTTATACGAAAGAGAAGATGTCTAGAAAGAGACGCATATTTCTAGTGGTGTAGGATTAGGGTTTGGGATTGGGCTGCAACTTGGCCCATTACTTCCAAACAAGGCTCTCTTCTGTGTAACTATAAATCTGGGTTCTATTGCCACCACTACCCCTCAAGTTATCAAAGAGACAGAGAGCCGCCACCATCAAGCCGTTCAGGCCAGAGAGCGCGAGGTGATCGAGATGAACTCGGCAGAGAGTGCCATCGATTGCTATTATATTTAGGTAAAAATGGTTAGGGTAGCAACTCTCCTCTAGGTAAGGGTAGCCCAACTGATACCTAGATAGCCAGACCTAAAAGAATTACTGATCACAAAAATTTTTGTAATTTTAGTGAACAATAACGAGGAGCAATGTGAGAGCTTTCACACATTAGGATTGTAACGATGTGATACCCCGATATAACCAACAAGGAGCCACGCACTCCCTACTTATAATACTCGTAGTGGTCTTAGTCGGGGACAACCACATGGCAGACGACTGTGGTGTCCCGTCAGCCAAAATCACAAACAGGGCCTCTGTTAACCATGAGCTCATACGTGGCTTCTGTGCTCGGGAGTAGTTTATAGACTCCGTTTTAATACTGAATATGCGGGCGGGGGGGGGGGGCATAGCTTTCAGGGCAGGCGTTGAGCACAGCAAATCCAGTGGCGGTGCACACGGCTGGAGAAGGAGAGACAAGATTAGACAGGTATTCAGACACCCGGTTGGAGACTCCGGATGGTCAATTCGAATACCCCTCCTACTGTTGGGGGAAACTGTGTGCGCTACACCGAAAAACAAAAACAAATTATAGTTGGATCCCTTGCGCACCACAAGCCACCCATAATCATCACCTATTGAGGTGCAGACACGGAGGATGGAGTCCGTATCTTGCACTCTCTCTCGATTATCTGTTAGTACGCGCTAATTCGAAAGCATTTTGTCTAGTTAGCGCTGAAAGGGTTGTTTAATCTCAACGAGTGAAGTGCCAAAGAGACGGCGGCGAGATCTCGTGTGTGGCGTGAGAATGGACGGGAAAGGAAAGAGCGATGGGGTGTTTGATGGGAGGGGATGCGTCGGGGGGGAAAGGTGAGCTTCAGTACCGTACCTCTCGTGATTCATGAGTATGTTTGCCCTCGGAGTTGTGCGAAATTAACAAGAGCACGGCCAGTATCACTCTTCTCGCGCTCCCGCGATCTCTTCTCTCTCTCTCTGTGGCTGCGAGCAGGTATGAGGACAGCCAGCTCTCTTCCTACTCCTGTTTCGTGAAAATTTTTTTTTTTGTTTTTTTCTTTCTTTTTTGTCTTTTATTTTTTTTTTTTTTTTGTGTTATTTTTTTTTTTTTCTCCTCATCTCATCATAGAGCTTAGCCTCTACTAATCAAAACCAGCACCATTGCCCGTGAGTAAGATTTTGTGCTACATTCACGGCGGTTCTTGACCGGCCGAACGGGATTCCCGTCTTTGCACCACCAAGCTGTTACGTGCTCGCTCTCCATGTCTGGGTCGTATATCGTTTATACTCCCATATTTCGAATTGCATTTTCCAGCTGCGAGCAGCTGACTGGGTGCTATCTCGGATCTGTACTGACTTAGTTAAGCATGTGGCCTCTGCAACAGACACGACTCTACGCCGCCGCCACGCGCCGGCCATCGCCATAGCCGCCGGCCGCCTGGGGGGCCTCGTCGTCGTCGGCCGTCGCCGAAACTCACATAGCGCATAAGGCAGATCATGTAACATGGGAGGCCCACGCCGCGGCGGTGCTATGAGGGCGAGCTTACGAGCACCAGGAGAGCCTTGCATATCAATGAAGCTTCCTCCGGCACGGGATTAGACTATGGGTAGGTGCTTCGTTATTTGCTGGCGCCCGCGCCCCCAACATACCCCCATCCCCACCCCTCCCCCATCCCCCTCCCCCCAAGACACAGGGCAACTCCAATCTTGACCGCCGTTGCCGTTATGGAGAAGTTGCCAACCTGCTGCAAAAAGAAAAGAAAAATGAGAATAGTTAGACACATTTAAGCCCGATAGGAGACTAATAAAATAAAACTAAAACGATCTGAATGAAGTAGTGAACATAATCAGGCACTACATTTAGCTAGTTTCACCCAACACGCCAAAATCTGTGGAAAAACTGAATGATTCGAAGAACGCCCGCCCCTTATAAAATAGCAAGAATAGTGTTCGCCAAGTTGTATAGTCAGCTTGGAAAGCGCTACGGAAAAGCATTAGTTGTAGCTGGGCTTTTCTGATCGCGGCTACTTGGCCGTTCAGTCTCGTGATTCTAAGTCGGACGTTTGGCCTCGATCCATTGCGAGATGACGAGACAGTACTTTAGCCGCCCGTGACGGGTCCCAATCGATCATAGACTAGCGACGGCATGTCTAACGAAATGCCGCGTGCACGGTCCCGCCGATCCCGTTTTTTAGTTCATGTGCTGCGCGAGCGCGCTTCCCGCAGAGGAGCAAGGGCCTGAGCGCGCATTGTTTTTGTTTGTCCTGTTCGGGATTGCGATTAGCTGCGCTTAGTTCAGTTGCATAACCGAGGACGCGGCTATTCAAAAAGTTTTTAAACATTTGCGAGAGGTCATAGTAGGGGCTTTACCTCACACAATGAAGTCCACCCCTGTTGCGAT